>CM061037.1:37363261-37963261 GCA_030763125.1 Hippophae gyantsensis
AGCCAAAGTAATGCCTGAGCTTTCATGTGGTAATCTTGAGAGCAAAGGAAAGTTTATCTATGGTGGGATATCTACTTTATGCCTCTGTTAAAATTTGGATGACATAGTAGATAGGGTGCTGAATTTTATTCCTCTTAGTTATTAGCATGGCACTACATGTTTGGGGTGTAACAACCAAATATAGATAAAGAATCTTTCCTGGTATGAGGCTGACCAGGCCGAGGGGATTACTAAGGTACTTCTTGATTTCTTCAAAGGTTGTGTTGCAATGCTCGTTATAAAAGATAGTCTTATTCTTTCTTATTATCTTAAAGAAGGGCATACACTTATCTATGCATTTAGAATTGAACCTGCTCGGTACCCCATTCTTCCATTGAGTTTTTGTATTCCCTTGAGACTATTGGGTGGTTTCATGTTTACTAGTGCTTGTATTTTGTCTGGATTGGCCTCAATCCCTCTTGCTAACACATGATATCCCAGGAATTTTCCTACAGCCACATTAAAGATGCATTTTTTTGGGTTAAGTTTTATGCCATACCTTTATATCACTTTGAATATCTCCTGTATGTCTTTGACATGGTTCAGGGGTTGAACTGGCTTTACCACCATGTCATCAACATATGCTTCCATATTCTTCCTCAACTATTTTTCCAACATTTTTTTGATTAGGCGTTGATATATTGCACCTGTATTACATTCTCATGTAGCAAAGCATTCCTTCTTCTGTTATGAAAGAATTTTTCTCCTTATCCTCAGGGTGCATTTTGATTTGGTGATACCCAGATTATACATCCAGGAAACTTATCAACCCTAACCTGGAAAAGGTTTCCACTAGTTGATCAATGCTTGGGAGGGGAAAACAGTCTTTAGGGCATGCCTCATTTAGATCAGTAAAGGCTACACATAAATGAGATGCTCCACATGCCTTCTTCACTTGTACCATATTTGAGATCCATGAGGGATACTTGACCTCCCTAATGACCCCAACCTCTTTGAGGGTAGTTACATGGTGTTTGATTGCCACAATTTTCTCCCTGGGGAATTTTATTTTTCATTGCTAGATGGGTCTAGATTCTAGGTTGATGTTTGACCGATACATTATAACACTTGAATCAATTCCTGACATATCCTTTGGGGCCTATGCAAAGATACCTGTATTAGCTCTGAGAAACAATGAGAGTTTCCCCTTGAGCTCTGCCATCAAATCCTTACCTATTTTCATAGGGTGGCTCTTTCCCTCAACAACTGCTGGGAGTCCTTCACCTTATTTAAATAGATAAACTTTATCACGCTTTTATTCCTTGGTCTCTTTTGAGGGAGACCCCTCAATGATTGTTATTTAGAGGTAGTCCCTTTCATAGTGGCATTATAAAAACTTATGGTATTCTCCTGATCTCCTCTTACCTCTTTGGGACCTTCTGTTGTACGGAATTTGATTACCTGGTGGAAGCTGAATCGAACTTCCTTCATCTTGTGTATCCATGGCCTTCCTAGAATGGAATTATAATGTGCATGGGCGTTAATGATCACAAAATTGGTTGTTATTATTATCCATTTTGTCATGACGGGTAGGATTACCGTTCCTTTTGCATTGGTGGTGCTGTTGTTAAATCCTACGAAAGGAAGATCTGCTTTGATGTTGTCAGGGTCTTTTACTCCAAGAGCCCTAGTGGTGGTTAAAAAAGGAGGTCCATTGAACTTTCAGTATCAATCATTCTTCAACGAATGTCATAAGACCTGATCCTCAGGGTTATCACCAGAGGGTCCTTGTGATGAAACGAGGTTTCATCCCTCTTTATGAAAATTATTTTTTGTAAGAGGTCTTGCTTTATCCAAAGTGTATACATGGAGGGAATTGTGTAACTCCCTTGCAAATATTTTGCATGAGTTGTTAGAGACCTTGCTAACTCCCAGCCATCCATGTATAGTATAAATGGTTTTAATGTTGGGCTCACCGTGGGGCTCTCTGCCACTTCTTGATGAGAATATTGGTTGAAACATTCTTTGTTCGCCTTGGTAACCTCTCCTATTTACATTTTTTGTGATAAGGTCCTTCAAATATCCCTTAGCTAATAACTCATCCAATTCTCTTTTTAAGTTTCTATAGTCTCTTGTTTCATGGCCCACATCTCTATGAAAGGTGCACCATTTGGACACGTCTCTCTAGAAAGCATGCATCTTGGATGGCCACATGGTTTTGGGCTCCCTCTCCATTCTTTTTACAATTTGAGTTAGATCAATCCTCAAAGGAGGCCCATTGAAGGGAGACAATGATCTTCCCTTTCCTCTATTTACTGGCTAGTATCTGACCTACCTTTTACTTGTAACAAAGCGTTTGTTTTTTTACTTTGATGTGTTTAGTCTGGACTCATCCTCATTTTGTCTTTATCTAGAAATATCTCTCCTTCGTTTGACGGTCCTTGACTAGGCTAACTTCCCTTTCTAGGTTAACAAACTTTCTAGCCTCCATATAAGCTTCCTCCAAGGTGCGTGACACCGTTTTAGTTAATTCCATGAATATGTCAGAGCTTTTCAATAGGCCTTAATTGAAGGCCTTTATAGCAATAGAGCTAAGGTAGTCAAAGATTTCCAATTTATCTTTCCTAAATTACTTCATGTATTATTCTATGGATCCCTTTTCCCTTTGTATGATTGAGAAAATATGGTGAGATTCTTTCCTTAAAGGTTGTTACAAGTATAGTTCATTATGAATAGCTTGGCGAATTATGGGAAGAAGGATATGGATCTTGGAGGAAATTTATTGAACCATTTTTGCGTACCTTCACAGAGGGTGGAGGCGAATAGCTTACACATCATTGTGTCTCTTTTTTCCTGGGTGAGGCTTATGAGTGCCATGACTATTTTAAAGCATTGAACATGCATTACTAGATCTTTTGTCCCAAAATAATCAGGGTATTTGGGAGCATGGAACTTGGGTGGAGGTTTATCATTTTCAATTTTATCAGAAAAAGGGGAGACATATAATTGTTCACAATCTCTGTCCACCTCATAAGGGGTTTTCCCCTTCTACTGTTTCTCACTTTCCATCTTTAAGGCATGCTCTTACCTTTTATTATTCTCCTCTAGCGCTTGTAGTCGTGTCTCCCAGTTTTTTTCTTTCTTGGAGCCATTGTTCCTCATCAAGACATGCCGAGCTGGAGAGGGGGTTTCTTTCAACTTCATGCTCAATTTGTTTAGGCTCAGACTAACCGTGCCCAGTTGCCTCTCCATTGGTTGGTTCGATGGTGGGATTTTTTGAAATCCTTCCTTCTACCTAGGAGCATAGAGACATGTTTTCTCTTTTAGTTTCATCGAGCTCTTTTATTAGCTTGAGGAGTTGGTGTGATAACTCCCGGTAGAGGGCATTATCCTTGACCCTGGTCTCATTGGTGGTCGATGGTGTGTTTATTTGAGCATCTCTTGTTTTGTGATCGGTTGAATTCAATAGTCTTTCAAATGGGGTTCTTACCATGATGTTTGTGGATTGTGAGTAGTGTGTAATTGATCTTCCTAATTTCTCTCTAGAAGCGAGATGTATCTCAAAAGGATATGATAACTGTATTTTATATAGTTATTTTCACCTATTTTATTAATTATAATTGCTATGTTCTTGATATTTTTGGTTAATTTTAGTTAAATAAATTAATATTCACATTTTATATGTTAAGAAATACATTCTTAAGAAAATTAAATAATTTGTATCTAAAATGTACTTAATTACAAGTTTTTGTCCAAAAATATAATTTCAAATAAATAAGTTCTTAATTACAATTTATAAAAATCGAAAATATAATTTAAATTGAATTTGGGCTTAATTTGAATTATTAAAAGTTTAAAATTTAAATTTAAATTATAATAGGGCTTAATTGTAATTAAATAAAATTTAAGAATGTAAATTGAATTATATTTGTGGGTCAAAATGCAATTAAGGAAGTTGTTATTCTGTGCAAGAGAAGGAAGTCACGCGCAACATTAATTCCGGGCGACACCGACCGTTCGATCAGACAACCAACGGACACGATGAGGTGCGTGGAGTGCAACCGCAACAAAAGAGCGTAAACACGGATTTAACGGCTTACGCGGCTCGGCGTGCCAGTGGAGCCCACCTGCCGCGCAGGTCGGCGTGCAAAGTGGGACCCACATGTCGGTTGCGTAGATTTCCCCGAGGCCATCGCTGACCGTTGGATCTCTTGAACGGTCCAGATTGAAGCACGTGGAACCAAGCTGTCGCGCACTGAATCATTCGTGTAACAATCGTGTGTGACGCGGGTTATGGAAGCAGTGTGCATCGTCGGTTTTTACAGAATAAAAATCTGCCACGTGTCCCACTTAATATTTAAGCAAATCATATTCCGACACGTGGCATGTTATCATGAGCGCGAGAGCGCAGGATCACACTCGCGTGTAGCCGTTGTCCATTCGAGACAATCCTTCCCTGCGCCGTTTCCCGCAACAAATCAGAAGCTGCCACGTGTCCGCATTAATTCATTGCAGCGAATCAGAGGCTCACACGTGGCATGCATAAAGAATTAAAAAAAAGCAGAATCGGTGCCCCTGTTCACACGTGGATTAAAATAATGTTTCGATTTACGTGTGGCCGTTGATTTTAAGGGAAATGTCGGATTTTAATTTCAATACAAATATTTTACGCGTGTTTGGAAAATGTATTATTTTTGGATGTATTTTTTAGCTATAAATAGGAGATAGTTTTTAGTTTTAAAGAGTTTTTTTAGTTTAGTGTTCAGTTTTTTCAGTTTTTTGGGAGTTTAGTTTTCTTGTGTTGTTCGGTTTTGGACGGCAGAACACGCAGAAGCCATTTTTTGGCTTTTGTTGTGTTCTGCCTGTGCCAAATATTTTCATATTGAGATGTTTTAATTTTATTTCTGCTTCTTCTAACTTTTCTGAATGTGCTGTAATTTTTATTTTAATTTAATGAAGTAATTTAATTTTTCTAGGGTTGCATTTGATCTAAATTTATGAAGCTTTAATTTTAATTATTTTTGATAGATTTATAAGACGTTCGATTTGTTCGTTCTATTTTGTGTTTAATGCTTTTTGATTATTTACGAATCTTATCAAAACGATCTGTGGCACATAAATAAACTTTAGAAAGGCATTTGTGTGTATTGCTCGTAAATAGAATGACATGTATGATGAAGGATAGGAATATACCCTAATTGTATGTGTGGCCAATTGAAAACTTAGAACTTAATGAATCTTATTAAATTTAATTCTCATAGAGATATAGTGAATTAATTTAACGAGGTGCGTTTATACGGAGCTCGGAAGAGATGTATGAATAAAATAGAAGTTTTCGGTTGACAAATTAAATGTACCAAAAAAATATAAATCCAAAGAAAATAATATGATAAGAGTGGATTAATTTGGTGAAAAATTGTAATCCTAGATTTCTTTTATTTTTGTTAACTCTTTAATTTTCTTTTTGTTCTAGATCAACGATGTTTTGAATAAAATAAGAGAGATACAATTTTAGTACTCAACAAATTATAGTACCAAATCTCCGTGGGAACGATCTTTACTTACAAATCTTTATTACTTGTGACCGTGTATACTTGCACGATTTTTGTGTGCTGCAAAACATACAACAGGATACAAGGTCAGAAACTTATGATTGACCTCAAAATTTGAGCCCCAGGGTGGGTGCCAAAATGTTGAGATCCAATATTTTACAGAGAGAGATTAGAGAGAAGTTAATACAATTGGTTGACTGTGTGGATCCTCATAAGGGGTCTATCTATTTATAGAATATTTATGGATGTAGGTGTTAGTTATACAATTTATACACATATTTATATATTAGGAGGCATAATTGGCCTAAAGTACAACATGTTAGAGATCTAGGTCGAGTTTTGCTCGTACTATCCTTGAGCTCGTATTGTATATGAGCTTGTTGTCACGACCTTAATCTTTCAAGTATCGATCGTGCGGCACTTAGCACCGTCCGTTGCACTAAGCCTGCCTTTGAATCCGAAAATGTAACTCCAAAGAGAATAGAGAGAGTTTGCAAAGAATGCTTTGTATTGCTCTAGAGAGAGTTTATGTTACAATTTCCCAAGATTTCCAAGATGAATGCAAATGAAGACCAAGTGATCTATTTATAGTGTAGCTCTAAGCTTAAGAGCATGCCACCATTTTCTAGAATCTTCCTAGTCTAGAATGTACAAGGGTGTTCTAGATTTATGTACAATGTGCCATAAGGCTCTAGGACCTTCTAGCCAACTCTAGAGTCTTCTAGGTATGTCTAGCTCCTTCATGTACGTTCTAGGATGTTCCGTAAGCTTCCAGCGGCTTCTACATCCTTCCCGAACTATCCGGCATGCTCTAGAATATTCTAGCCCATTCTAGCACTCTCCAGCGTGCTCTAGAACATTCTCTGTGGTCTTCAAGCATGAGTTGAGTCCATCCAACTCTAGCCACTTTCTAGACATCTCTAGGCCACTCTAGAACCTTCTCATGTAGAAAAGTCTGAGGTCCTTTAGGGCAAGCACCATTTATTTTGGATTTCGCGGGACATTCTCGAGCGGGACGTGACACCCTCCCCCGAGTTCGCGACGCCCTCGTCAGCGCTTCTTCAAGCTTGAACCTCTCGATGTCATCTTTGAATTGCCACAAAGATTCCTCGGGTTCCCAACTTGTTTCTTCATCGAGGCATTCTTCCATTTAACCAAGTATTCCCCTATAACTCGTACGCCTCTTCGTCGGATTAAGCGGTCCGCCAAGATTAAGTCCACTTCCTTGTCAAGGAGGTTACCCTTTCTGTAGAAGCGCCTCTTGGATTCCCTCGACTCATATCTTCCTTGTCTTCATGATAAGGTTTAGCATGCTTACATGAAAAAACGGGATATATTTTAAGCTTCGGAGGAGTTGCGGCTTATACGACACCTTACCGACTTGTTTAGGAAATGGTCCTCAGTATTTCCGCACCAACCGCTTTATGAACCTTTCGTAAGCTCTTGAACCGTTGGGGCAATAGTTTAACCAGGACCAAATCTCCTTCCCGAAACTCCACCATCCTCCTCTTCTTCTTGTCGGCCCCATTTCTTCATCTTTTAGACGCCTTGTTCGGATAAGCTCGGGCCAACTCCGCCTTTGTTCATGCCACGCCTTAGCAAACTTGAAAGCGACGGGGCTCTTCCCTTCATAACTTGTGGCTAAGGCATGAGGAGTCATGGGTTCTTTGTCCCATATGGCGATCTCGAAGGACTCTTTGAGGTAGACTCGCCTCCGTTGTAAGTTATAAGAGAGAATTGGGCTACATCCAACAACTTCGCCCAATCATGTTGGTTGGCACTAACAAAGTGCCTAAGATATAACTCCGGCACGCGTTGGCACGTTCTGTTTGCCGTCACTTTGGGGATGAAAGGCGGTAGAGAAATTCAAGTCGATCCCGGTGGCAGATAGTTGATCCAAAATTTCCCCGTGAATCGTGGATCTCGATCACTCACGATATTAGGACGGGATTCCCCAATGCTTCACAACATTACGAGGAACAACCGTGCCGTCTCATCTGCCGTGCGATCCGTTGAGCGGTATGAATGTCGCGTACTTGCTGAAGCGGTCAATAACGACGATGATCTTTGCCAAAGCCTTGCATTTTGGCAGTGATAAGAAGTCCATGAGACACTTTCCCGTGGTCTCTGCGGAATAGGACGGTTCTAGCGAGCCTCAGGGTGTATCTTGCTCTATCTTGTCTTGTTGGCATACGAGACAAGTCTTTATAAGCCGACTTCGTCCCGAAGTGGAGGCCAATAGTAGATAGACTTGATCAAAGTGTGGTGCGCCTCGTTCTGGGTGTCCATTACATAACGAATCATGGCACTCCTTGATAAGCTCTTTCCTTAAGCTCCCCATTTTGTACGAAGATTCGATTACGCTGGCATAGAGTAGTCAGTCACTCGGCCAAAATCGTCTCGTCTTTTCCTTCCTCGATGATGAGGGCAAAGGAGGTTTGAGCAAGAGTATCATGCTCCGACCCTTCTTTGATCCTTTCCACGGCGAAGGACTACTTGGCCTACTCAAGGCTGCTAATTCAGGCTACGACTCGGCCACCGCATTGGCTTTACCGGGCTTGTACTCCAACCTATAGTCAAACTCCAAGAAATCTTGCCATAGAGCTTGCTTAGGACTCGGCTTCTTTTGAGTCTGAAGTAGTCTTGTTGCAACATTGTCCGTCATGATAACAAAATGAGAACCCACGATAAGTAGTGCCGCCACACCTTAGGCAATGAATGATAGGCATCATTTCTTTTTCTTGCTTGTGTAAGCGGCGTTCGGTGTCATTCGGCTTACTTGGCTCATGTCCATCGGACGCCCCTTCCCATCAATACTTCACCAATGGCAAAGTCAGAAGCATCACATTGTGCGGCTCGTATGTCTTGGAGGGTCACTGGAAGACAAAGCACCGGTTCTTCACTAACGGCCTTCTTTAAGTCTTCAAATGAGGCTTGGCATTCACTTGTCCATTCCCAGAGCCTTGTTCTTTTTGAGGGGGAGGTTAAGTGAGTGAAATTTGCTCTCGCTGAGTAAGACTTGATAAACCTTCTATAGTAGTTCACAAGTCCGAGAAAAGATCTTAACTCGGGAACCTTGGTAGGAGGTTCCTATTCTTGGATGGCTTTCACCTTAGCTCCATCCATCATCAGTTTTCCATCCTTTATCCTATGCCCCAAGAACATCACCTCATCTTGGGCAAAGGAAAATTTCTCCTTCTTGACGTATAGCTCATTTTCCCTTAGGACCTCGAACACCTTCTTCAAATGCTCTAGATGTTCTTCCAAAGTCCGGCTATATATCACAATGTCGTCAAGATATACTACCACGAACCGATCGAGGTAGGGATGGAAAATCTTGTTCATAAGAGTGCAGAAGGTGGCAGGTGCATTAGTAAGACCGAATGGCATGACAAGGAACTCATAAGCACCATACACGGTTTACACGTAGTCTTGGGCTCATCCCTTTGGCTATGCGTGCACGGTAATAACACTCGACCGCAAGTCCAGGTTTGTGAAGTATCTAGCATTCCCTAATTGATCGAACAAATCGGCAATAAAAGGGATAGGATACTTGTTCTTGACGTGATCTTATTTAGAGCCCGATATCGATGCACATTCGTAAGGAGCCATCCTTCTTTCCTTTGAAAGAGAACCGGGCACCAAATGGGGCTTTGGAGGGCCTTATGAAGCCGGCGTCCGGCAATTCATTGAGTTGTTTTTCGCATGTCATGGCTAACTCGAGTTTGCCATCCGATATGGGCTCATTCTTTTGGTGGCACAGTCTGGGGTTCCAACTCTACATTTCATGGTCTACCTCCCTCGAGTTGGAGGTGCAATGTTCCTGGGAGCATTACATCCTTGAACTTGTTTAGGACAGCTTGCACTTCCGTCGGCAAGCTAGGCTTTGGTGACGCCTCTTCATCATCGTATTCCTTTAGGATGGCCAAATAACTCTCTTCGTCCCTCTTGACCCCTTCTTGAATTGAGCGCGAGAGAGCTTGGATAGTAGGTCTTGTGGTCCTCTCCGTCGATTTACCACACATGCCTTCGCACCATCCATGATGCACGTAGAGTTTGAACATGGCACCGAAAGCTCTTACCGGTCCAAGAACTCCATGCCGAATACAATAGAGAAGTCGCTCCATGGCGCCACCGACAAGTCCACTGCGGTCCATGCACCAAGACCGGCCCTTAACTCCTCGGCGACTCCATGTAATGGCGGTCTTTGAGTTAAACTGCTTTGAGAGAACCACTCCATTGACAACCTTCGGGCCCGAGTCTCTTTGCTTCTTCCTTGAAACAAAAGTTGTGAGATGCACCTGTGTCGACGCAAGGCTTTGGCGACCTTCCCATTGATGGTGGCATCCACGTACATCAAACCTTTAGGGGTCTTTGGGGCGTTACGCATTGCACCGGTGAGGCGCAAAGAACCCATCTTTGCACTGCGTCCGACTCGCCTCCATCACGGTCATGAGTGGAAGCAACTAAGGCACTCAAGGCCTTCCCCGGACATTCTCGTGCCCCGTGCGGTCAGTCGCATATGAAGCACGTCTGCCTGAGCCGAGGCATTCCGATCCTCCTTCTCCCTTCCCCTTGTCTCGTGGCTTGAATGAGGAGCCGTCTTTGTGGTTCTTGGGTCCACGGCCTTTACCATGGCTTCCCCCACTCTTTCCCTCCAAAAAACTTCTTATCCGTGGCTTTGGAGCTCTCTGTTTGTGGAGTAATCAATAAAGCTTTCCTTGATCGCAATGGCCGAAGACAAGTCTTGGACACCACGTCGCTTGAGCTCAAGGTTAGCCCATGATTGAAGCCCATCCATGAACAAAGAATAGGGCATCCTTGTCGATGTGTGGGAAATTTCAGCGGCGGGGTTGTGAACTCCTTCACGTAGTCCCTTATACTACCGTTTGCTTTAACCGCCGCAATCGTCCTCTGCCTTCCTCTTCGGCGTTAACGGGGAAGAACTGCATTTTGAACTCCCTTTTGAAGTCATCAAAGGTATCAATTGTGCAAACCCTCGTTGCACATCTCCATGCCTCCGTCTCCCGCCACAACATCGCGGTGTCGGATAGATACATGGCTGCGGTTCGGATTTTCTTGGCATGGTCCGTTATGTGCCAGTAGCCTCAAAGTATTGTTCAAGCCCCCATAGGAAGTTCTCAACTTCCCTAGCGTTCTAACGCCATTGAAAGGTCTTGGGCTTGGGAACATCTACCCTCTTAGCCTCGATGACGGTGTGTGCTAGTTCCCGCGCTCGCCGACTTACGTAGAGCCTAGATCACCACTTAAGTCCTCCATTCTAAGCAAAACATTAGCAAGTTCTCTTTGGACAAGATCCCTTACCTTGGCAAGTTCAGTTTTTAGCCCATCAATCTCTTGCCTTAGTCCACCGTCCCTAGCTCGTTGAGGGACATCTTAGTTGCATGGATCTCACATCCTCGGCCTCCAAGCCATTGCAACGCTCCTCTGTTGTCCACCCGGTCGAATCGACTCCCCCTAAGCTGTCTGTGCACTTCCCACTCGTGCTTCCAAGCTAGAAAGCATGTCTTTCGACTTAGCTCGAGATTCCTTCGATGGTTTCGAACTTCTCACGTCCAGCGTTCCATAGGTGGAACATCACGCTTGGTGTAGGCGGGCGGTGTTCTTCATTTTGCCAACAATAGAGATACTTTAACACACTGCGATACCAACTCATCACGACCTTAATCTTTCAAGTATCGATCGTGCGGCACTTAGCACCGTCCAGGTTGCACTAAGCACATACTTTGAATCCGAAAAATGTAACTCCAAGAGAATAGAGAGTTTGCAAAGAATGCTTTGTATTGCTCTAGAGAGAGTTTATGTTACAATTTCCCAAGATTTCCAAGATGAATGCAAATGAAGACCAAGTGATCTATTTATAGTGTAGCTCTAAGCTTAAGAGCATGCCACCATTTTCTAGAATCTTCCTAGTCTAGAATGTACAAGGGTGTTCTAGATTTATGTACAATGTGCCATAAGGCTCTAGGACCTTCTAGCCAACTCTAGAGTCTTCTAGGTATGTCTAGCTCCTTCATGTACGTTCTAGGATGTTCCGTAAGCTTCCAGCGGCTTCTACATCCTTCCCGAACTATCCGGCATGCTCTAGAATATTCTAGCCCATTCTAGCACTCTCCAGCGTGCTCTAGAACATTCTAGGGTCTTCAAGCATGAGTTGAGTCCATCCAACTCTAGCCCTTTCTAGACATCTCTAGGCCACTCTAGAACCTTCTCATGTAGAAAAGTCTAGGTCCTTTAGGCAAGCACCATTTATTTTGGATTTCGCGGGACATTCTGAGCGGGACGTGACATTGTGCTGCCATTGAGATTAAGCTACTATTGAGATTGAGTTTCCATTGGGCTCGGGCTGTCATATGGGTAGGACGTTTGGGGTGCTTCATCTTCCATCTTAGGCTAGTCACTTGGCTTGGGTGGTTTGTAAGGGCTGAGCTTCGGGTTGGTTCAGATGTCCAAACACCTATAATACTCATGACATCTCCTTTTTCCAATTTCCCTAGGCTTTCCCTAAACAATTTTTCAATATGTTCAGTAAGATCTTTTTTGAAGATTCAACTTGTCTATTGGCTTGGGGTTTGCATGGAATGGAATGACATAACTTAATCCTTAGTTCAATACAGAAGCTGATGAAGAGTTTCCCAATAAATTGTCTACCATTATCGGTTACTAGTTATTTTAGAAGCCCAAACCATTAAACTAACAAAGATCTTAACATTTGCCTCTTGTATTCTTACTAACGATTCATCTTCCACCCATTTAGAGAAATAGTTAGTAGCAACTATTAAGAATTTTCTTTGGCCTTTTTTCCATTTGAAGTGGTCCAACTATATCGATTCCCCATTTTGCAAATGGCCTAGTTCCTAATATCCCTTTAAATTTTGAAGCATGTAAGTCAAGATCTAAAATAAGTCTTTGGCATTTATCCCATCTTTTCTAGCATAAACTTATCCCTTGTATGGGAACCACATTCTTCGACATGGATTTCATTCACAATGATTTGTGCTTTTCCTTCATTGATACAATGTAACCATGGACCATTTGTATTTTTCTTGTACAACTAATCTTGCATGATGATATACTTTTTTTGACCTTATTTATAGTTTATGTGCATCCTTCTTACTTTAAAGGAGAATTCCTTCTTTCAGGTATTTTCACAAAGGAAAGAGCCATTACTCCTTTTGAACTTGTGCTATAACAATTGTTCCATGTAGATCCTTTTTATCCCACTCTTCTTCTCTAATGCTTGGTTCATCATTTTTTGATGCAGGTATCATTCTCATCATATAAGTTGGAAAAATCAAAGACAAGGTAGCTAAAGCATCTACATAGACATTGCTACCATGCGATAACTAAACAATCCAAAATTCTTTAAACCTTGTCGTCTATTTTTTGATTTATGCTAGAAATTTCTTCATATTTTCTTCTTTAGCCTCAAAATCTCCATTTATTTGGTTTACCATTGGTTGAGAGTCACTATGTAAATTTACATTTTTTGCATCTAATCCCTTCAATTTTTTCAAAGCTATTAATACGGCTTTATACTCAGCCACATGGTTAGTGGCTGGAAAAGTTATCCTTACATTTTATTCAATCATATCTCAATGTATCATGATTATTACAATCCCCACTCATGCTCCCTTGGCATTGTTGTCTCCATTGATAAACACTTTATAATGTTTCACCACTTGTTTTTCTTACACCGTTACTACTTGGGTTGATTACTCTCCTTCGATTCCATTTGTTATGAAATCAATAATTGCCTGACTTTTAATTGTTGGGCAAGGTTTAAACATGAATATCGAACTTGCTTAATTCGATGGCTATATGAGCCAGTCTTCTAGACACATCAGGTATTTGTAACACATTTTTAAAGGGATGTGAAGTGAGAATAACAAGTGTGTAGCCCCCAAAGTAATGTTTCAACTTTCTAGTAGCTATCCTTAAAAGTGAATGTCAGTTTATCTATCATTGGGTAATTTTGCTGAGATTGTATTAATGCATAACTAATAAATTGGTTGCTACCCTTCTTCCCTTTCTACTACCAGTGCAATGCTCACTACTTTTTTAGAGGCAGACAAATATGGTATATGATCTTGTTTGGTTTAGGACGTACTATCATAAGGGCTTTTTCCAGATATTTCTTAATGGATTGAAAAATAGCCTTACATTCTTCGCTCTATTTATACTCTTTGTTTTTTCTCAATAGCTGAAAGAAAGGAAATAATTTATCTGTGCATTTTAATATAAATTGTCCCAGTGCTACTATTTTTCCATTCAATTACTATATTTCTTTCAGATTCCTTGGTGATCCAATATCTGATTAGGCTTTGATCTTTTTTGGAATTTGATTCTATTCCTCTAATAGACACCAAGTATCCTAATATTTTTTTAAAGTGACCCCGAAAACACATTTCTTGGGATTTAACTTCATATTATATCTACTTAATACTCTAAAAGTATCTGCTAGGTCACTCACATGCTTCTCTTATCTTCGTGAATTGGTCATCATATCCTAATATAACAGTGTCCCTTCGTTTGTAATAAATGATGTCTTCTCTTTGTCATTGGTGATAACCTGAATATGCATCCATAAAGCTTATTAAGCTAAATATTGTAGTAGCATCAACCAATTGGTCTATACTTAATAGAAAGAAGCAATCTTTTCTTATGGCCTTATTGACATCGATGAAGTCCACACATATATGGGGATCTTTTTCAAATTTTTGGGCTGAACTAACATTTGACAATCTGGTGGGATAGTCAACCTATTTAACCCATCCAACTACATTCAACGAATTGACCTATCTTTTGATTATTTATTTCTTTTCTCTAGAAAATTTCCTTCTTCATTGTTTTACTAGTTTCATTTGAGCATTAACATTAATTTTATAGGTGATTACTTCTTTAGAAAATACAAGTCATTTTCGCTAGACTCGAGGAAGAAATTTCTGTATTTTATTTTAGGTAGGCTATTAGATCTATCTTCAATTCTTCCTCTAAGATGGACTTAATTTAGACTAATTGATCCTCCCTTTCTCTAATTTTTTATTGGTTCCATTTCTAAACTTATGGCATGAATCAAGAATTGTTTTGTTAGTGTCTCACATTGCCTGATCTTCCCTGCCATCTATAATTTCTATTTAGTTTGTATTCCTTTAAAGGCCAAAACATTACAACAATGTGCTCTTTCTTAGTCTACTCTGACCATTTCCACACTTTTTTCCATTGGATACTCAATCATCTAATGTAATGTGGATAGTACTTCCTGTAACTTATGTAGCGATGGTATGCCTAAAATGACGTTATCTGGTGATCGAATGCCAAGGACCACAAATTTTGTCATGAAAATGCCTCTTGGCACCGATACAGGTAATCTTATAACTCCCATTGACATTGTCATACTTCCATTGAAACCAACCAGGGGTAATTATTTTCTAGTTACCTCTAATGACTACACTCCTATTTCAACTAATGTATTCAAGTACATTAGGTTATACAAACTTTCCTTATCAATCAAAAGCCTTCTTATTTCACAACTTGCTACATGTATGTTGATAACCAATGGGTCATCATGCATTAGGAGTAACTCTTCATTGTTAAATATGATAAGGGTGACCTGGTATTTGTTCTAGATTGTACATCTCTTGGTATGCATGTCTTTCTACCTGAGTGTTTCTTTTATTGGAATTCAAGGTGAAGCCATACAAGGTCAGTCCCCTATGTATCATATGTACAATTCTCATATTCCTACCTCCTTCAGGTTATACTTATCTGAGTGAAGGAAGTCTAAGTGCATTGGACTTATCTCATAATGGACTCCTCCCCCTTTCCCTCATAGGATCCTCAATTACCAAGTCTCTCAAATGGTCTCTATATAAGAGCATTTCTGTTTCCCTTTTAAGGTGCCTACAATAACTCATCCAATGACTAGTGTCTTTGTAGAAAAAGTAGTACTTAGTGTGGTCCCTATTGGGATCTCTTATTTAGAATGGCCATCTTCCCTCCTCATTTCCTTCCATGCTTCTCATTGGCTCTACTAATGAATCCCTCAGAGTTGAACCCCGAAAGGGGGACAACGACCTTCTCTATGCTTCAATCTATCTTGTTTCTATTCTTCTTCTTATTAAAGGTTGATGAATTAGCCTTCCCCAATTTCGGGTATATGGTTTCACTTTCTTGTTCACCTTTCTCACATCTAGGTATTTTGCTCCATTTGGCTTCTCCTTCATTTCTCTTTCTAAATTAACATACTTCTATGCTTTCGCATATATGGTTTCAATGGATTTTGGTGTCATCTTAGTATGTTCTACAAAAAGTCCTAAATTGTTTAGTACACCCTTTCAAAATGTTTTTATGGCTATTGAACCAGGCAATAAGAAATCTCCAATTTCTCTATTTTAAACCTTTTCATGTAACTATCCATAGTCTCATTTTTTCCTTGGACTATAGTGAACAAGTGGTATGACTCCTTCTTGATGGTCTTATTGCTTGCGTAGTAGGTGAGAAAGGATTTTACCAACTTAGTAAAGCTGGAAATGCTTTTTAAGGGTAGATCATTGAACCATTTCATTGTGTTATCTTGTGGTGTTGATATGAAATTCTTACACATCATTGCATCCTTTGTTCCACATATAAGCGAAGTGTTGCCATTGCATACTTGAATAAGAGGACATGGGCCACTTGATCTTTGGTCCCATAATATGATGTGCACCTTAGTGTTATAAAATTTTGTGGAGGTACTGTTGGTTCAATTCAATCACTAAATGGAGAAGCAACCAGCTAGCTATAAACATCATTGGTATCGTATAGTGACTTTCCTACCTTTTTTGTTCTTTGAGTTCGCTTTCCACTCACTTCATTCCAGCTCATTTAGGTACTGTTTCAGTGGGTTCTCTAATTAGAGTTCCTTATTTTTTTGGCATTATGAGGTATAGTGAATCCCAAAATGTCATTTTGAACTAGCTGAGGATGGTCTTCTAAGCTAGTGTCTTCATTCTTATCCTATTTAGGAAGGGATTCATTCATATTTCAGTGTGTCCCTTTACATAGAATGTCTTGGTGTTAGTCTCTGTCGCTGATGAACTTTTTGGGCCAATAGATGTCTCAACTCTTGGTTATCTTGCTGAATATAGAGTATGGTCTGTTATAGGAATTCTAATTGTATTTGGATAACCTTAGGAATTATAGGACCATGAGACACTATTTAAGGGTGAGGTTCTTTATTGTAATAACTGTTGGACTCAAATTATTTTTCGAAGTCATATTCTTCGAGCTAAATGCCATTCTCTCGATTGGAGTGTCCCAATCATGAATTTTGGTTCTCTAATTGAGCCCTCAATTTCCAGCTATTCAATGGATAGGGTGGCATCATTTTCATGATTTAAATTAATATTCTCAAACGATGTAGAATATCAAATGGATTGGGCTAGAAATTTGATACTTGGTGTGGAACTCCCTTATTTTGGACTAACTCTTAGTGTTTTCAATAAACTATGAGGTATAAATTGAATTTCACAATCAGAAAAGTCTAGGCCCCATGGCTAAAGCCAAATTTAAAGGATTTTATAAAAAGGTTACAACCTATTGGGGTTCCAAAAGATCCAAATGATGTCTATGAACCTCATATTTATAGCATATATGTCGAATATGTGTTGACACTTCATTGGGGGAAAATTAGGATTTTTTTGGTATCCTATATGTAGTGAGCATACAACCCTAGCAACTAAAGCACCTTACTCATATAGTGAATGTGGCACTTTAACAACTCACCTATGACAACCTGACATAGGGAAGCAATGGATCCAGTTTCAATTAAAGAACCTTGGATGTACTCTGTGTCAAGCGACCTGAACATACAAGACTTCATGACATAACTAGCAAAACCCAATAAGATGTTTATCAGATTCAAGCAACTTGGTAATGGTCCTGATAAATACGAAGTTTGGGTAAGGGACATCCCATATGGCCTAAGTTTAGTGACTTGATGTGCATTGTAAATTATTATGTATAGTCAATTCTCACATCTCGAACAGAGAGTCTACTAGTGTAACATTGATACATGTCTTTTATGTATTTATATATATGTCATTGATGAGAGAAATAAAGAATATGAGTATTATCTTCTCTCTAACATTTCTCTAGAACCCCTAACTGACAAGCAATTCTCAAAACAATTGGCACCCACAGTGGGGCATTAACTCTTTCTAGTCCTTAGTTGGTATTTGTGATGAGAACCATCGAGCTCTACAAATTCCAAGTGGACCAATAACAAGGTCTAGGAAGGCACTACTCGAAAAGGCTTTAAATGGACTCATTCAAGAGGTCATGCATAATCAAGGCGACCTAAATTGGGAGTGCAAGGATTGGGACAATCCTAGGATGGAAATTAGGGCAAAATTGGCAAAGTAAAACTAGGCACATTGTTGTGCCATTTGGACTCTTTTTTTTGGGCAGCTTCATTTTCAGCCCTTAGATGGAAACAAGGGTTAAGATGTAATATTTTGTAGGGTTTCTTTTGTTCTCAGCTGCTCCATATTTTGCTCCAATTGTAGAGTGCCATTTGGATTGATTTTGGGCAGCTTTCTTTTCAACCCTTGGATGAAATCAAGGGTTAAGATGTTATATTTTATAGGATTACTTTTGTGGTCACCGCCCCATTTTTTCATGATTTGGTCAATGTTTTCTGCTACCTTTTCTGATTTTTAGCTGTGTTTATTTTCAACCCTTGGATGAGATCAAGGGCTATGATGTAGTAGAGCTTAGGGTTGGTTTGTATCCTATTAAAAGCAGCTCATATGCTGTAAAATACATTATTGAATGAAGTTTGAATATTCAGATCATTTGAGAGCTCATTCTAGCTCTTTGTTCCTCTTTAAGCAACTTATCAAGGGATTGGCAACCTTTGTGGCGTTGTTTAGCATCCAAGCATTTGTGGTGAGTAATATCCATACTTGTTAGGGTGTCATTTATGCTAGACTTATCAAGGAATTAGCAGCACCTTGTGGCGTCTTTTCTCCTCAGAAAAATGGTGAGTAATATCCATTGATTTGTGGAGAAACCCTTTGCTATATAATCTGAAATTAGCTAGGTCCTATCCCCTTGGTTCTTATCATTTGGTATCAGAGCTTTTGGTGCTAATTTTCAGATTCCTATCCTTTATATTTGTTCTTGTTCTTGTGTTCTTGTTCTTGTGTTTTTGTTGTATTTCTGATACATAAAAAAAAACCAAAAAAAAAAGTATCATTCTGCTGTGTTCTTGCTGAAATTTATTCTCCATGCTATTAAAATTAAGTTAATTAAGTTAAGTTAAGTTAAAATTTAAGTTAATTAAGTTAATAAAAAGGTAGGTTAATTAAGTTAATGAAAATCTAAGTTAATTAAGTTAGTAAATTAAATTAATTAAGTTAGTAAATTAAATTAATTAAGTTAGTAAATTAAGTTACTAAAAACCTAAGTTAATTAACTTAAACGAAAATTAAAAAAAAGTAGTTAAAAAAATTTGAAAAAAAAATAAATAAAATTAAACCAAAAATAAAATAAATTGAAAAAGTAAAAGAAAAATAAAAAAAATAAAAAAGAGAAAAAGAAAAAATAAAAATTAAGCCAAAAAATAAAATAAAAATAAAATAAAATAAATTGAAAAAAATAATTGAAAAAGGTAAAAGAAAAAAGAAAAAGAAAAAACAACAAAAATAAAATAAAAAAATAAAAATAAAAATAAATTGAAAATAAAGTTTTTGATTTTTTTTGATTTTTTGATTTTTTGATTTTTTTTGATTTTATTATTATTATTTTTTATTATTTTTATTATTTTTTATTATTTTTATTATTTTTATTTATTTTTTTTTTTTTATTTTTTTTTTTTTTTATTCTTATTTATTTATTAATTTAATTTAAAATTTATTTACTTTTTTTTTACTTCAAATTTCAAAATGCAAAATTTTTTTATTATTCATGCTATATATTTTTTTTTTTATTACGAAATTGAAATTTGAATTTTTTTTTTTTTACTTTTCACAAACAACAAAATTTTTTATTTTTTTTAATTTTTTAATAAAAAAAAATCACAATTATTTACAACACAAAAAGTTTTTAAAATTTTGATAAATAATTTAAAAACGCTATTCCTTCCCCGGCAACGGCGCCAAAAACTTGATCGGGGCAGAACCGACATCGCCGATCCTGCCCGTTACTTTGGTTTTATCTATTTATAAAACTCTCGCAAGTGCACGAATCATTTCGTAGAAAATGATAAGTATACTCCCAAGGTCGATCTAAGGAAGGAATGTATGTGGTTTTAATTTATTATTCAAACTTTTAAAAACGAAATTAAATCCTAAACATCCTGTCACGATATTTTGGGGTTTTGTGTTTTTAATCTACTTACATAAAAATAAACATAGATTCAATAAACATTTATGCAAATTTTATCTGTTAAAACAGTGGAGTATTTATGGATATAATAACTAAGTTAATTATGCTTGCTCATATTATTTAGGTTATTAAAGATATGAATTGATATTTATTGATTCTCTCTTTTTTGTATGAATACCACCTTTGGTGGGGTTAGATATTCTTTGTTAACTAAACAAATCAATTAACACCTATGGGTGGGGTTGATAACTAATTTGGTTAATTAAATTAATTTCTTTTTCTAAGAGATTGAAAATGAACCATTTAAATGCCACCTTTGGTGGGGTTAGACAGTTTAAACTTTATTCAAGGTGTCCAAATTAAACCTAAGAATTTAGTTATCCGAGTACTAACTTTCAAGTTTTAAAACCACTACTGAAAACATGTTGTCAATACATTTTCAGATAATAATTCTTATAAAAACTTTTGAAATAGAGCTTCACTCTAACTAAGGCGATTGTACCATCAAATAAAAGAGCACTACTCTAAATCGAATAGGATAACTAAACCTTAAAATCTAATTTTCGGGTTTAAGTTTGTAATGAAAAATAATATATTTCTCTCTAACATTCTTAATATAAAATCTTGAATAAAAATAAAATCAATTCATTTTAGAGATTTTTACCTATTTAATATTTCGCAAGCATAAAAACGTTATTATTACATCATGTTTACTAAGCAATGACACAGTTAAATTTAATCACCAGACAAATTAAATATAACATGTAAGAATAAAGCATAAAAAATAAGCGTAAAGAAAATAAAATCCTTACAGAACTTCGACGCTATTCCCGTTCTTTGGAAAACCTCCAAGCGGAATTTGCACTTCCATTTATTGAATCAAAAACTAGAAAAATTACAAAAACATAACTAGTTCTTTCCCAAAAGGAAGAACTCTAAAACTAAGAGACATTAACTAAAAACTAAGAAAAACTCAAAAGAACCTAAAAATGTAAGAAAAGAGAGAAAGAAAGAACAGAGAAGTGTCTTTTGAAGGTGTGTTCAAGGTGTGTTTTGAAGTGAATGGAAGGGGGGTATTTATAGGTGAGGATGGAGAGAAAAATGAGTAAAAAATGTTAAAAAATATTTAAAAATGTAAAACGCAGCGTATTGAATTGCTGATGTCATTAATGACGTCGGCATGACGTCACAGGCGGCTGCACGTGAAAAATGGGGCGAAAAAGCGTTACGCGGAGAAGCTGCGCTTGCTCGGCGTGAAGCGCCTTGCCACGGGCAGCGTGCAGTAAGGGGCGCGCAGATTGCGTATGGCGATGGATGGCGCTTCTGGTCAATGAAATGTGGCAATGGGCGCGATTTCCGTCTTTTTGACATTTTTGACCTTTTCGACCCATTTTGTCCAATTTTTCCATGTTTGTTGACCTTTTCCCACTTATTTATTAATATATTTGTGATGTATTGCTTCCAGTATTCCTCTTTGAGTCTTTAAGTTACGTTTTTAAGCCAAAATACCTGAAAAACAATAAAAATACCCGTGATTCCGAAAAAGACAAATATATATAAATATATGATAAAACATATAAATATATATATATATTAATCAATTAATGTGCATAAAATCATGGTAATTTTAGTGCTTTTTGAGCACTCATCACAACCCCCAACCAGCTTCTTGCTAGTCCCTTAGCAAGAGAAGCGATAAAAACTAAAAATTAAACTATCCTAAATCACTTCCGTAGATTGACACGGTTGCATTTAGCCTATGCAACAAGCCTTTAAACGCCTAGGTTGCCCTAGTGACGAGTGTGACTCTGGTGAGGGTTTTCAGTAATGATACCCACAAACATTGAACTAAATGTAAAAATTAAAACAAATAATAACAACAATCAACTTAAAAACTAAAATTACAACAAAATCAAAAATTAACGTTTAAGAATAAAAGAAAACAACATATCACAAAAATGTCTCATACTTTTTAATCTCTTTTAAGATCATAATTAAAATCTCAAGCATAAGTTATTTTAATCTTTTTAAACAATCATCATTTATTATAATAATTAGTCGAAAATCATTTTCATATTTCATATCAAAAATGTATCAATTTAATTTCACCCAATTTCAGTGTCATAAATCCGAATTAAGCCGACTCTATTCTCACAAGTCAATACTCTCAAAACACTGAATCCTATGGGTTCAAACACTCATACTAATTTATATGCGAAAGAGTTGATGTATAGAAATGAACTAATATGTTCGCATATGTATAAAGAAGAAAGGCTCAAAGTGTTATTTTGACGTTGATCTCATGGAAGGAATCAAATGTATAAATTATAAAGATATCATATATAAAAATTATTTTCATGCATAAATCAAACTCATTAAGAAAAAATTTCAAGATATATGCCTTTTATAAATGAAGAAAGTGCAATGACTTTTTAGGGAATTATTTCCTATATCTTTCTTTTGTAATTAGCCTTTACTCACAACTTTGTAGGCAATGTGGGTCATAGTATGTAGATTATACTATATATTCTTTATCTCTCTATATTTTCCTGAAGATACTTTTCAATATATATCATTTTTTTTAGAGAGTCAACCCATGTACAGATTGTACATTTTTTTTTTAAGGATTTTGGTGAGTAGTTAATTTTGTGGCTTTTCTGTTTGATCTTGGTTTAGGTAACCCCAGATATGTCTCTCTCTTTTTTAACAGTCATGCACGAATGAGATAAAAGCATATACTATCAATTTCTACTCAAATCATTTAATCTAAGCAAAAATAATAATAAAAAATATACGACACTCTATTAAGATGAGAAAAAATTCATACATTCAATATTAATGCCTATAGAGATCATCTAAGAATTTGAAGAAATAAGAAATGTGTTTGGAGTAGAAAAAATATATATTTCACTCTGAATAAAGGAAATTAGGCTCAAATTATATCTCACAAAGGTAGTCTCCACTAAAACAAATTCATAAACACCGATTTTGGGTTTAATATAATTTCTACATCTTATCAAGAAATACTAGTTATGACAAAAATTAACTAATTATCAAAAACAATTACAAAATATTTCATGATATGTTTTCAAAAATTAATCTAACAGTACAAAAGACTTAACTCTTTACTTAAATTTGATTTAAAGAAATGATAAATTTTTGTGAGAAAATATTTTTTTTTAATTTTTTTTTAAATTTCAAAAATTACTAAATCACACAAAACAAACACAAAAAATGAAGATGTGAACATAAAAAAGAAAAAAATAATAATTTTTTTTTTTTTTGAATTTTTTTTTAAATTGTTAAATCTTTTTTTTTCTTTTCTAATTAAGCATGGTAACTTTTCACCACCCCCAACCAAGAACTTACATTGTCCTCAATGTAACAACTGTAAATTAAAGATAAAGAGAAAAGAGAAGAAAGATTACCTATTTCTTGAGAATGTGTAAGTAGTAATGGAGAAATGCAAGTGCATTCATCATATTCATCATTAAAGTGTATACAGACAGATTGCTGTGAACTTCTAACAACTCAAAAAATAATTTTAGTTTTAACAATTTAAAAATTATTCACATATAATTAAACCAAAATAAACAATAAAATTAAAACAAATAACAAAAAAAATTACCTAAAATGATGGGTTGCCTCCCATCCAGCGCTTAGTTTAACGTCTTAGCAAGACGTAACTTGGGGATTGCCTTTTAAGTAAACTCAATGTCCCCTCATCATTGAGTCAATCAAACCTACAAGTAAGACAATGTTGTCTACCTATACTGTTTCAAACATGCCCTATTGATTTTCAAATTTTTCTGTACCAAAAACTAGGGGCATGCTTGAGGGTTTTAGATAACCCACATCTAGGTGCAAATCAAATAATTAAGGCATCAAAACACAATTGTACCTAGAACAAACAAAACAACTAACTCCTTAGATTGTAATTAAAGCTTTAAAATTTTGGAGATAGTTTCAGAATTTTTTTATTTTTTTATTTTTTTGAAGTTAAAATAACATAATCAGTATTAACCAAGAGTGCTCCCAGGAAAGAATGGTGGGGCAAAGGCTCCTTAAAAACCATCCTCCTAGACAGAGCAACGTTCCCAGGAAAGACTAGTGGCACAAAGGCTTACAAGAACTAGGCTCCTAGACAGAACTCCTTTAGATCTTTACTTTTCATGCTATTAAAATTAAGTTAATTAAGTTAAGTTAAGTTAAAATTTAAGTTAATTAAGTTAATAAAAAGGTAGGTTAATTAAGTTAATGAAAATCTAAGTTAATTAAGTTAGTAAATTAAATTAATTAAGTTAGTAAATTAAATTAATTAAGTTAGTAAATTAAGTTACTAAAAACCTAAGTTAATTAACTTAAACGAAAATTAAAAAAAAAGTAGTTAAAAAAAATTTGAAAAAAAATAAATAAAATTAAACCAAAAATAAAATAAATTGAAAAAGTAAAAGAAAAATAAAAAAAATAAAAAGAGAAAAAGAGAAAAAATAAAAATTAAGCCAAAAAAAATAAAATAAAATAAATTGAAAAAAATAATTGAAAAAGGTAAAAGAAAAAAAAAAGAAAAGAAAAAACCAAAAAAAAAAAAAAAAAAAAAAAAATAAAAAAAAATTGAAAATAAAGTTTTTGATTTTTTTTTTTTTTTTTGATTTTTTTATTTTATTATTATTTTTTTATTTTTATTATTTTTTTTATTTTTTTTATTTTTTTTATTTTTTTTTATTCTTATTTATTTATTAATTTAATTTAAAATTTATTTACTTTTTTTTTTACTTCAAATTTCAAAATGCAAAATTTTTTTATTATTCATGCTATATATTTTTTTATTTATTACGAAATTGAAATTTGAATTTTTTTTTTACTTTTCACAAACAACAAAAAAAATTTATTTTTTTTTTAATTTTTTAATAAAAAAAAAATCACAATTATTTACAACACAAAAGGTTTTTAAAATTTTGATAAATAATTTAAAAACGCTATTCCTTCCCAAGAATCCGAAAACTTGATCAGGCGAGGCAAGCATCGCCGATCCTGCGTTACTTTGGTTTTATCTATTTATAAAACTCTCGCAAGTGCACGAATCATTTCGTAGAAAATGATAAGTATACTCCCAAGGTCGATCTAAGGAAGGAATGTATGTGGTTTTTAATTTATTATTCAAACTTTTAAAAACGAAATTAAATCCTAAACATCCTGTCACGATATTTTGGGGTTTTGTGTTTTAATCTACTTACATAAAAATAAGCATAGATTCAATAAACATTTATGCAAATTTTATCTGTTAAAACAAAGGAGTATTTATGGATATAATAACTAAGTTAATTATGCTTGCTCATATTATTTAGGTTATTAAAGATATGAATTGATATTTATTGATTCTCTCTTTTTGTATGAATACCACCTTTGGTGGGTTAGATATTCTTTGTTAACTAAACAAATCAATTAACACCTATGGGTGGGGTTGATAACTAATTTGGTTAATTAAATTAATTTCTTTTTCTAAGAGATTGAAAATGAACCATTTAAATGCCACCTTTGGTGGGGTTAGACGATTTAAACTTTATTCAAGGTGTCCAAATTAAACCTAAGAATTTAGTTATCCGAGTACTAACTTTCAAGTTTTAAAACCACTACGAAAACATGTTGTCAATACATTTTCAGATAATAATTCTTATAAAAACTTTTGAAATAGAGCTTCACTCTAACTACCTAGGCGATTGTACCATCAAATAAAAGAGCACTACTCTAAATCGAATCGATAACTAAACCTTAAAATCTAATTTTCAGGTTTAAGTTTGTAATGAAAAATAATATATTTCTCTCTAACATTCTTAATATAAAATCTTGAATAAAAATAAAATCAATTCATTTTAGAGATTTTTACCTATTTAATATTTCGCAAGCATAAAAACGTTATTATTACATCATGTTTACTAAACAGCCAGCACAGTTAAATTTAATCACAGACAAATTAAATATAACATGTAAGAATAAAGCATAAAAAATAACTGTAAAGAAAATAAAATCCTTACAGAACTTCGACGCTATTCCCGTTGCTGGAAAACCTCCAAGCGGAATTTGCACTTCCATTTATTGAATCAAAAAACTAGAAAAATTACAAAAACATAACTAGTTCTTCCCCAAAAGGGAAGAACTCTAAAACTAAGAGAAATTAACTAAAAACTAAGAAAAACTAAAAAAACCTAAAAATCTAAGAAAAGAGAGAAAGAAAGAAGAGAGAAGTGTGTTTTGAAGGTGTGTTGAAGGTGTGTTTTGAAGTGAAGGGAAGGGGGGTATTTATAGGTGAGGATGGAGAGAAAAAATGAGTAAAAAAATGTTAAAAAAATATTTAAAAATGTAAAAACGCGTATTGGAATTGCTGATGTCATTAATGACGTCAGCATGACGTCAGTGCGGTGCACGTGAAAAATGGGGCGAAAAGGCGTTGGCGCGCGGAGGGGGTCTTCTTTGCCAGCGCGCGCTGTCGTTGCCGTACGCGCACTGCCAGCGCGTGGAATGTCTCGCGCGAGCGTGGCCGCGCGCGGCAGCGGATGGGCGCGGATGCGCAGCGATGGGGCGCTGGGTGGCGCGCGGCGCAATGGCGCGATTTCCGTCTTTTTGACATTTTTGACCTTTTCGACCCATTTTGTCCAATTTTTCCATGTTTGTTGACCTTTTCCCACTTATTTATTAATATATTTGTGATGTATTGCTTCCAGTATTCCTCTTTGAGTCTTTAAGTTACGTTTTTAAGCCAAAATACCTGAAAAACAATAAAAATACCCGTGATTCCGAAAAAGACAAATATATATAAATATATGATAAAACATATAAATATATATATATATTAATCAATTAATGTGCATAAAATCATGGTAATTTTAGTGCTTTTTGAGCACTCATCAAGAATGCCTAGAGGAGGAAGAAATGGGAATAGAGGAGGAAGAAATGGTAGAGGAGGTATGTGGAGACCCCCACCTAGAGCTCAAGATGCAGTTGATAGAGATCTAAGTAGTATAAAAATGAAGATACCACAATTCCAAGGAAAGAATGACCCGGAGTTGTATTTGGAGTGGGAGAAGAAAGTGGAGCATATTTTTGAATGTCACAACTACTCCACGGAGAAAAAAGTAAAACTTGCTGTAATTGAGTTTTCTGACTATGCATTGAATTGGTGGGATCAATTGGTCATTAGTAGGAGGAGAAATCGTGAAAGGCCCATAGATAATTGGGAGGACATGAAGGCTATCATGAGAAAGAGGTTTGTGCCTAGCTACTACTATAGAGAGTTACACCAACGCTTACAAAGATTGACTCAAGGATATAAATGTGTTGATGAGTACTACAAGGAAATGGAAGTGGCTATGGCAAGAGCTAATGTCGAGGAAGATAGAGAAGCAACCATGGCTAGGTTTCTTAGTGGGTTGAATACATTGCCAACATTGTGGAACTTCATCATTATGTGGAGATGGAGGACATGGTCCATATGGCAATCAAGGTGGAAAGGCAATTAAAGAAACGGAGTTTTCGATCCCAACCATTAAGGTCTAGTCCCATTACTCAAAACCAAACCTTACTAGTCCTTGGAAGTCCAATGAGAAAAAAGATGAAATAGCTACATCCAAACCAAGATTTGAGCCTTACAAAGCCAAAGAGATGGGGGCTAGCAAGGACAAAGGTAAAATCGACACCCCAATTCGTAATCGTGACTTAAGGTGTTTTCGATGTCTTGGTAATGGTCATATAGCCTCTCAATATCCCAACAAGAAGGTAATGATCACCTTAGCGAGTGGTGAGGTTGGAACCGATAATGAAAGTGAAGAAGATGAGATACCATCTGCAGGGGAAGCTAGTGAAGAGGAGATAGGACCCGTGGATGGGGAAGCACTTGTAATAAGGCGATCTTTGAGCACTCAAGTCAAGGAGGATGACCTTGAACAACAAAGAGATAACATCTTTCACACAAGGTGTCATGTGAGTAACAAAGTGTGTAATGTTATCATAGATAGGGGAAGTTGCACCAATGTGGCTAGTACTACCTTAGTTGAGAAATTAGGGTTGCCTATATTTGAACACCCTAAGCCTTACAAGTTGCAATGGTTAAATGATAGTGGGGAAGTGAAGGTTAATAAGCAAGTATTAGTGAGCTTCTCCATTGGAAAGTACAAGGATGAGGTGATGTGTGACGTGGTACCCATGCAAGCTGGACACATCTTGCTAGGTAGGCCTTGGCAATATGATAGGAGGGTTACACATGACGGATATAGAAACAAGTATTCGTTTGTGAAGAATGGTAGAAACATCACACTTGTACCCCTTTCACCCAAGCAAGTCTTTGAAGATCAATTGAGGATGGTTAAACAAAAAGAGCAAAAAGAGAAGAATGAAAAAGAAAAAAAGAGTGAAAGAAAAAAAAAGAGTGAAGAAAAAGGAGAGGAGAGTGGAAAAATACTAGAGAAAAAAAATGTGAATTTTTATGCAAAGGCAAGTGAGGTCAAGAGGGCTTTTTATTCAAAACAGCCCATACTTGTACTTTTGTACAAGGAGGCAAATTTTTCTATTAACGATCTTAACCAGTCTTTGCCTAGTACCACTATTTCTCTTTTGCAGGAATTTGAAGACGTGTTCCCTGAAGAGATTCCAGATGGGGTGCCACCAATTAGGGGGATTGAGCATCAAATTGACTTTATACCGGGGGCTTCTCTTCCAAACCGACCTGCCTATAGGACCAACCCCGAAGAAACTAAGGAGATTCAAAGACAAGTTGAAGAGTACTTGATCAAAGGTCAAGTTAGGGAGAGCCTGAGTCCATGTGCTGTTCCCGTGCTACTCGTTCCCAAGAAGGATGGATCAAGCATGATGTGTGTTGATTACCGAGCCATCAACAACATTACGGTGATGATTCGAGGACGAATCCTCTTGAAGAGAGGGGGAATGATGAGAACCATCGAGCTCTACAAATTCCAAGTGGACCAATAACAAGGTCTAGGAAGGCACTACTCGAAAAGGCTTTAAATGGACTCATTCAAGAGGTCATGCATAATCAAGGCGACCTAAATTGGGAGTGCAAGGATTGGGACAATCCTAGGATGGAAATTAGGGCAAAATTGGCAAAGTAAAACTAGGCACATTGTTGTGCCATTTGGACTCTTTTTTTGGGTAGCTTCATTTTCAGCCCTTAGATGGAAACAAGGGTTAAGATGTAATATTTTGTAGGGTTTCTTTTGTTCTCAGCTGCTCCATATTTTGCTCCAATTGTAGAGTGCCATTTGGATTGATTTTGGGCAGCTTTCTTTTCAACCCTTGGATGAAATCAAGGGTTAAGATGTTATATTTTATAAGACTACTTTTGTGGTCACCGCCCATTTTTTTCATGATTTGGTAAATTTTTTCTGCTACTTTTTTCTCATTTTTAGGTGTGTTTATTTCCAACTCTTGGATGAGATCAAGGGCTATGATGTAGTACAGCTTAGGGTTGGTTTGTATCCTATTAAAAGCAGCTCATATGCTGTAAAATACATTATTGAATGAAGTTTGAATATTCAGATCATTTGAGAGCTCATTCTAGCTCTTTGTTCCTCTTTAAGCAACTTATCAAGGGATTGGCAACCTTTGTGGCGTTGTTTAGCATCCAAGCATTTGTGGTGAGTAATATCCATACTTGTTAGGGTGTCATTTATGCTAGACTTATCAAGGAATTAGCAGCACCTTGTGGCGTCTTTTCTCCTCAGAAAAATGGTGAGTAATATCCATTGATTTGTGGAGAAACCCTTTGCTATATAATCTGAAATTAGCTAGGTCCTATCCCCTTGGTTCTTATCAATTTGAGACCTTACATTTTATATCTAAAAAGATTCAGCTTATATTATAGGGAAATTGACTCCTATCCTTATGATCAGTCCTCGTTCCCATCCCAAATCAAGAAATAGTCATGTTCAACCAATCCCAGAGTTTGACATCAATGATCATTTACCCTATATCTCACCCACCATCACATTAGATCGCAGTTTGCAGTATGACTCCATATGACTTATAGTAGATGATAGCATGCCTAGATCCACCATAAAAATTTCCCACATAACCAATTCTATCAGTTAGTTCAAAAGAACGTCTCACGAGAAAGATGCTAAACGGGAGTGGCTTTAAAAACAAATGGAAAAATTACAAGAAGCTTTCATTAGATCTCAAAATGATAATAATAAACTCATATCACGATTGATATTGAAAGATTACTTAGAAGAGGCAGAAAGCTCATTTTAGACAGCTTAGCCTTTAGTAAGACCAAGTCGACTAATAAGATCAAAACATACCTCCCAAGATTCATTAAGATATCCCAATTAGTATCAACTTAATACAATTTATGAATAATATATGCCAACAATTCTTGATAAGAACCAAGGGGATATGACCTAGCTAATTTCAGATTATATAGCAAAGGGTTTCTCCACAAATCAATGGATATTACTCACCATTTTTCTGAGGAGAAAAGACAGTCCAAGTTGCAACCTCGGGGAGATAGACCTTTACAAGTGATTGAGTAAATCAATGACAATGCCTACAAAATTGATCTTCCTGGTGAGTATAATGTTAGTACCTCTTTTAATGTTCTTGATCTTTCTCCTTTTGATTATGCAGGTGATGATTCGAGGACGAATCCTCTTGAAGAAAGGGGGAATGATGAGAATCATCGAGCTCTACAAATTCCAAGTGGACCAATAACAAGGTCTGGGAAGGCACAACTCGAAAAGGCTTTAAATGGGCTCATTCAAGAGGTCATGCATAATCAAGCGGACCTAAATTGGGAGTGCAAGGATTGGGACAATCCTAGGATGGAAATTAGCGCAAAATTGGCAAAATAAAACTAGGCACATTGTTGTACCATTTGGACTTTTTTTGGGCAGCTTCATTTTCAACCCTTAGATGGAAACAAGGGTTAAGATGTAATATTTTATAGGGTTTTTTTTGTTCTCAGCTGCTCCATATTTTCCTCCAATTGTGGAGTGCCATTTGGACTGATTTTGGGCAGCTTTCTTTTCAACCCTTGGATGAAATCAAGGGTTAAGATGTAATACCATTTGGACTGATTTTGGGCAGCTTTCTTTTTAACCCTTGGATGAAATCAAGGGTTAAAATGTAATATTTTATAGGATTCCTTTTGTGGTCAGCTGCCCCATTTTTTCCATGATTTGGTCAATGTTTTCTGCTACCTTTTCTGCTTTTTGGCTGTGTTTATTTTCAACCCTTGGATGAGATCAAGGGCTATGATGTAGTAGAGCTTAGGGTTGGTTTGTATCCTATTAAGAGCAGCTCAGCTGCTGTAAAATACAATTTTGAATGAAGTTTGAATATTCAGATCATTTGAGAGCTCATTCTAGCTCTTTGTTCCTCTTTAAGCAACTTATCAAGGGATTGGCAACCTTTGTGGCGTTGTTTAGCATCCAAGAATTTGTGGTGAGTAATATCCATATTTGTTAGGGTGTCATTTATGCTAGACTTATCAAGGAATTAGCAGCTCCTTGTGGCGTCTTTTCTCCTTAGAAAAATGGTGAGTAATATCCATTGATTTATGGAGAAACCCTTTGCTATATAATCTGAAATTAGCTAGGTCCTATCCCATTGGTTCTTATCAATTCTAGCTCTAGAACCTGTATACATAACCCACTAACATCCTACATAAAATACATCCTAGCAGTTGCCAGGACTTTCAAGTTTGGAAACCTCCGCTCCAATGGGACACCAAGTACAACCTGAACCTCCCAATAGTAACTTGGATGAAAAATTCAAAGAAATGGAAGAGAAAATAGAGGTAAATGTGAATGATCGACTAAAAAACCAAGTAAAGTTATGTCCTTGGAATGATATTGAAATCGTAAATGACTAGTTGTTGGCATCACCTTTTTCTGGCAAAATTGAGTCAATGACTAAAATTCTATGCTTCAAAGTGCCCCACTTAAAATGGGAAAAAATTTCATGTGGTGAATATTATTCATTTCAAAATGGACATTGGTGCAATAAGGGTCCTAGAAAAAATAAAAAGGCTATGTATGTAAATCATACACTGCCACCTTTTAGGAAATGACACAACAATAATACATTAAGTTACTGCCTAAGAATATAAGAAGTTTTGATGGGTTGGTAAAAATGTTTGTCATCAACTTTTCATGTAACAAGTTTATTATAAAGGAGTCACACCATCTATTTTTGATCATTGAGGATAATAATGAGACTATTGAGACTTATATGAGGAGAATTAAAATGAAAAGGTGGAAATTTCAAAATGCCTAGACTCTATTGCTATCAAGGCTTTATGCAAGGAAATTAAGAAGGATACAAGCCTATTCATTGAGTTGAAAAAAGTACTCCACCATCCCTAGATATAGTCTATTAAGAGGCCTAGAAGTTTGTCAACGTAGAGAGAGAATTAAAGTCAACAAAAATTTTATTAAATTAGAATTCAAACAAAACCACCCCTATTAAAAAGGAGGAAGAAAGGAAACCTTATGTAGATAGACACCCTAATCCTCCCTGATTCAAATAAATGATAATTCCTAGGGAAAAACTAGGGACTTAGGGGAGAACATTATCTCTTTTTAGAGGTCTGCCATTACGTGTATCATTGATTGAACTCGTACAATGGATGGAATGTATCAATCAAGTAAATGGACCACAACCTTTGAGAGCTCCATTCAATGACCTCAATAAGTATTGCACTTTTCATAAAGATACTAGTCATTGAACAAAGGATTATAGACATCTTTAGTAAAAAATTGAACATCTTCTATCCAAAGGACATTTGAGAAATTTAGTTGATAGGAATAGAGGTCCAAGGGGAGAGAACATGGATTTGAATAATCCTCCTAACCAAATAGAGTTTGTCCCTCGTAATCCTATTCCTTAAGAAAACAATAGGCCTTATCACCCTCCATAAGAAGATGTGCATGTAATTCATACCATTCATGGTGGACCAACAATTTGAGAAAGAGATATGCTTCTGAAGTGAAAGATATCATTTGATCATCTGATCAAGATCGCACATTATGAAGTGCTTAGAACTTTGGTGGTTCTTCTAATTTTTTGTATTTGTTTGCATTATTAGGCAATGGAATATACCCTAAGGAAATTACAAAACAAAAAATTTCATTGGTGGGTTTTAATGGCAGCATGACCACGTCTATGAGGACTATACACTCCTTGGTTTCTATGGAAGGAGCAATCATACTAACAAATTTCATAACATTGAACACCTCCACTTCTTATAATGTAATATTGGATATAACTTGGATCCATAAGATGAGAGTTATTCCCTCTACTTATCCTCAACTCATTAAGTACCTCATAATTGATGGGATCAAAGTAATAAGAAAATAATAAGACAAGGTAAGGAATTATTATAACTCCACCATGAAAAAACATTACACTTTGAATCAAAATAGTAATCAAATACTAGAAGACGTTTAAACCCAGAGACTACAGAAATTGTGTTATGATGATAGCGCCAAAAGACTATAAAATCATATTAGTTGAAGGCGTCTATTGGTATCTTAAAAGAATATCAAGATGTAAGTATATAAGGTCACAACTAGTAACTAATAAATATGATATCGCTCCCACATAGATTTGTTATTAATCTTTGTTACATACTAAATATTTTCAACCTAATAATTTTATCCAAACAATCGATATTTGGATAAAGTTAAACTAAACTAATTATAAATAAAAACATATGAGATTAACACTTAAAGAAAACTCTAAGATTGCAATTTCATCAAATTAATCCACTTGAATCATATTATTTTCTCTTGATTTATGTTCTCACATTTAATTTGTCAACAAAGAACTCATAATTTATACACATGTCTCTTCTGAAAAAAAAAACACATCTCACTAAATTAATTCACTATATTCCTATGAGAAATTTACCAAATATTCATTAAGCTCAAAGTTATTAATAGTTAAACATACAATAAAGGTATATTCCTATCCTATATAAATATTTATATGTGTGTTATTCTATCCAAGAGCAAAACACGAAAATTCCTTTTCCAAGTTCATTAGGGTTCACAAATAAATTGATTAATCTTCCAACAATCTAAGGCATTAAGCACAAATAGAATAAACAAATTAAAAAGCAACATCCCACAAATCATTCAAAAATAATTAATTCAAGCTTCATAATGTAAGCTACATTACAACATTAGAACAAATAATTTAGATCAAGGCAAATATTGAAATCACAATACAAGAGTATTTAGACATTTAAGAAAAATTAAATCAAAAGACAAAAGGATTAGAAGAAACTCTATTGATGATTTCTCAATATCCAAGCAATATTCCATTTCAAAGTCTTGCACAATAGTCTTCAAGAATCCCCCAATATTCAAGAGTTTCTAACTCAATATTAAACTAAAAAAATACATTTTTTCTTCTCCATTTTTGCTCTCTGTCTGTTCTCTCATTTTCTCATCAACAAAAAAAAAAACAAAATATGGTCTTTTCTCTCTAATTTGTTTTTCTCTCTATTTTCTCTAAAATACCACAACAATTCCTCAAAAGAGGTGTGCAAAAAAGGGTAAAAAACATGCAAAAGAAGCTAGGTTGTTGGAGAAATTTTCTGAATTTTTTTTACACTATGCACGACACATGGCAAGCTTTGATTCACTGGTAGTAAAATTGAACACATGGTGTATGCAGGTTGGGCGAGACACTAGGGTGCACAAAGCTTTAGTGGATTCGTCGTAGGGAATTTCATATGCTGGGTTGTCCAGAACAGTTGGACTCCACTCGTGACTCTCTCTCGTGGAGAGTAGAGAACATGCACGATCTGGACCTTTCATCGTTTGATCTGACAGTGGGTGACACACATTGTTCCATCTGAATATGACTTATTTTTTTGTGCACTAGGTTGTGCAAGATAGTTGGGCACTACTCTATGTGTTGGCTATGCAAACAACTAGCCTCTACTCCATGACTCTCTCGCATGGAGAATAGAGAACACACGTGATCTAGACCGTTCATTGTTTGATCTGACGATGTGTGATGCACATTGTTCTATCTGAGCGTGAGAATCATTTTCTGCACATAAAAAATTTAAATTTTTGACATTTTTTATTTGCATTTTAATCCTTTTTTTTAATTCAAATTAAATTTTTAACTTTTGTTATTTGCATTTAAGTTATTTTTTAATTCAAATTGTTTCCTTTTCTCTAAAAATATAATTTCTTCCAAAAATAACACAAAAACTTAAAATTAACTAAAAACCTTAAGAACATAGTAATTATAATTAATACATTGGAAAAAATAACCCTTAAACATAGATTTATCATCCTTAGAAAAGAAAAATCCTTAAAAGTTAGTTCTAAATTTACGATTGAGATAAAAACTGCTTTGTTTGAGCTATTGAAGAGTAATATCGATCTTTTTACTTGGAAACTAGAAGACATTTTAGGCATTGATCCTTCTATCATCTCTTATGAATTAAATATATACCATACCAAAAAAACTAGTCCAATAGCAAAATAGGAGATTTGCACGAGAAAAAAGTGACATCATAAAGAATAAGGTCAACTTTTTAAAAAGTGTAGATTGGGTTCTTAAAGTCAATTACCTAATATGGTTATCCAATGCTGTTTTAGAAAACAAGGTGGGAAGAGACCACATAATATGTGTTTACTTCACGTATGTCAAACATAGCTACACCAAAGGATTGTTTTCTTTTGCTAAATATTAATGAGCTATTAAGCACCACTACCAATTTTAAACGGGATACCATTATATTCGAATGCATCCTAGAGATGAAGAAAAATGGGATTCATCATAGAAAAAGGGCTATGTTGTTTTACAAGGATGCCTTTTGGTTCGAAGACCAAATCATTCGAAACATCAAAGTCTATACAGATGATGTGATGATTAAAACAAAAATTGTTAAAGATCACATCTTAAATTTGGAAGAAGTCTTTACTATAATAAGAAGTTACCAAATGAGACTCAATCCTAAGAAGTGTGTCTTTGAAGTAACATCAGGGAATTTCTTAGGATATTTAGTGTCTTCTCATAGGATAGAGGCCAATCCTGACAAAATTATAGCTCTTGTGAACATAAGGTCACCAAATTGCATTAAAGAGGTCCAACAACTACATGGGAGTATAACAGTGCTAAGTAATTTCATTTCCAAGTGCATATAAAAGTGTACCATTTTCTCAATTGAAGAAAAACAAAGAATATGTGTAGAGTGCAGAATGTGAACTAGCCTTCCAGTCCATCAAAAATTACCTCAGAAGAGGACCCCTTTTAACAAATCCTATTGTCGATGAGATTTTATATATGTATATTTTCCTTCATAGAAAAAATGGTTAGTGTTGTACTTGATAGAGAGGGAAGAAGCACCAAGTATACTATGTGAGCCATTCTCTGATGGAAACACAATAACAACATCCTCCATTTAATAAGGCAACTTTTACAATAAGAATGGCCACTAGGAAACTTAGACGTTATTTTGGGGTTCATAGGGTGGTTGTCCTTACATCTTACCCAATGAAAAATATTTTGGGAAAGCCAAACCAATCTGGTCACCTTTCCCAAATAGCCATTAATTTGAGCAAATTTGAAATATAATATAAACCATTATTAGTAATCAAAGGACAAGAACTCATCAACTTAATCATTGAATAGACACAAGATCTCATAGTTGAGTCAGAAGCTCAATTATCAATTTTAGTCACAGCCACACCAATATCAAATTTGTGAAAGGTATATGTTGATAGAGCATGTAACTCAAAGGGATTTGGAGTCAGAATTGTTATATTCACCCTTATAGGAGGACTAATTAAGTATTGTGTCGATGTTGCTTTTTAAGCTACCAATAAAGTTATGTAATATGAAGCACTGCTATTATTCCTATGCTAATTGAAGTCCTTAGATGCAAAAAGGGTGTTGATCCATAATGATTCATGCCTTATAGTAAATCAAGTCAATGATATGTTTGAGGCCAAGTAAGAAAGGATGAAACATTACCTCCAAAAAGTGAAATAGGAGATTTCAACTTTCCAAAAATTTGAGATCAAACAAATACCAAGAGGGAAGAACGCACACGCAGGCTCCTTGGCCACTTTGGCATATGCACTAAGTCTTGAATTAAAAAGAGTAATTTTTGTTTCATGCCTATCCAAGAAAAGCATAACTGGGGGAGGGATAGGGAGAAAGAACAATTAAGTACTAACATTGGAACACACACTTTATGATTGACCCCTTACCTGGAATATTTCATTCATGACATTTTACCTTTTGATAAGGAAGAAGAGCAAAAAATTATAACAAAGCTCAAAAACTACATGATTATCCACAAAGTGCTCTATAGGAAAAGCTATGGTAAACTATGGTTAAAATTTTTACCTATTCAAGAAGTGCAACCAATTTTGAGAGAACTACATGAAAGGAAATGTGGCACCCATTTAAGAGGTATAACTCTTTCTCAAAGAATCATCCGACAAGGTTATTATTGGCCTATCTTCATAAGGATTGCATCGAATATGCCAAAAAGTCTGATGAGTGCTAGAGACATACCAATATCCCTCACCAACTAGCTAAAAACTTCAAATCTATAGTTAGCCCATAGTCATTCCAATTTTAGATATAGTTTGGTCCATTACCTCTTGCTTATAGACAACGAAATTTTTTGATTGCAATAACAAATTACTTTTTGAAATAGATAGAAACTAAACCAATGGCAAGAATCTAAGCAAATAGTATATGATAGTTTATTTGGCACAACATAATGTGTAAGTGTGGTTTACCTTGTGAACTAGCTACAGATATTGGTCAAAAATTCACAGGTTAGGACTTGGTTTTATTTTGTGAAAAGATAGGGGTCAAATTATCACATTCAACTCCTTATAGGCCACAAGCTAATGTCCAAGCAAAAATCTTATCGATATATTATGAAAATGATTGGAGGGAGCTAAAGGCAAGTAGGTTGATGAATTATCGAACTTTTGGGCAATAAGAACAACCCTTAGAATGGCAATAGGAGAGATTCCATTCTTTCTAGTATATGGCACTGAAATAGTGATCCCTTCTAAGGTATAAGAACACACCTTTTGATCTAAAATAATACGAGGGGAAGAGATGATCTCTTATTAGTTGAGGAGAAAAAAGGGAAAGCACTCTGATACAAATTGAGTCACGAAAAAGAACAATCCAAAAATCATAAAAATTGATCCATTAAACACAAAAGCTTCAGTATGGAAGATTGGGTCTTGTGGAAAGCCTTGGAAAATAAGGTTGAAACTATCTACGAGAAGTTTACCAAAACATGGGAAGGCCCATATCAAATATATGAAATCACTCCAACGATACTTACCGGATAGAAAGTCAAGGAAGGAGAGAAGAATTAAGTTGGAATGGAAAGCATCTAAAGAAAATGTATGAAGTGTTAATCAAGTTTGAATTATAAATAAATGTATCTTAATCCATCTTTTAGTTATTCACATTAATTTCACAAAAAAATAACGCGATAGCTCCTAAGTACAAAGTAAGGTGGCTTTATGGACCCCCACTTGGGATGCAGGATAAGAAGCGTGATACTCGTCTAAGAAAGGGTCTTGAGTTCACAAATGTAAACCCTCTCTTTAGGAATCATATACGAGATTGGATTTAATTTCACCCTTGTATGTCTTCTATCTCACAAAAAATTAATATGATAACCCCCAAATATAGAGTGAGATGACCAAATGGACCCCTTTACTTAGGATACATGATAAGAAGCATGACGCTCGTCCTAAGAAAGGTTCTTGAGTTCACAAAAATGAACCCCCTATTTGGGAATCACATATAAGGGTTTGATTCAATTTCACCCTCGTATGTCTCATGTCTCATGAAAAATTAACACGATAACCCCCAAGTACAAAGTGACGTGGCCAAATGGACCCCTCACTTGGGATGCGGGATAAGAAGCATGACACCCATCCTAAGAAAGGGTCTTGAGTTCAAGAAAGTGAATCCCTTCTTTAGGAATCGCATACAACGGTTGGATTCAATTTCACCCTTATATGTCTTCTATCTCGCAAAAAAATAATGTGATAATCCCAAGTACAAAGTGAGGTGGCTAAATGGACCTTCCTGCATAGGATGCAGGATAAGAGGCACGATGCCTGTCTTAAGAAAGGGTCTTGAGTTCACAAAGTGAACCCCTTCTTTAGGAATCACATGTAGGGGTTAGATTCAATTTCACCCTTTTGTATCCTATCTCGCAAAGAATTAATCCGATAACCCCAAAGTATGAAGTGTGGTAGAAAAATGGACCTATTAATTAGGATGTGGTATAAGAGGCATGATGCCTATCTTAAGAAAGGGTTTTGAGTTAACAAAGGTGAACCCCTCATTGGGATATGCATACAAGGGTTGGATTCAATCTCACCCTTGTATGTATCCTATCTTATGAAAAATTAACACGATAACCCCCAAGTACAGAGTGAGGTAACCAAATGAACCCCCCAATTGAGATGAGAGATAAAAGGCATAACGCACATCTTAAGAAAGGGTACCGAGTTCACAAATGTGGACCTTTCCTTTGAAAATACACATCAAGGAAAAATAATTCAATAATGGATGTTTTCAATATTTGAATTACATTTGGTAAACGAAAAAAGATTACAAATAAATAAAATTCCAACTTTATATTTTAATAGGGATGTGAATCGGTACATTTATAAAAAAGAGTCTTACAAATATTCTTCTCCAGTGCCATTTGTTTCTAATACTTGGCTAATTTAAGATGTTCGTCCTTTTCTTCTTTGTATTTATCTCTTTGGCTATGTGCGTTGGTCAATTCAATGTAGGTGTTATTCAACTTTTGTTCTATGGCTTCAAAATGAGCCTTAAATTCGCACAATTTTTTTATTAACAAATTTAGAAGTTTGTCGTCAGGCCACAACTTCTTGTTCTAAATCAATGGAAATGGATAAGGTTTATATAGTATGAATGCAAAATGTATTATGAAAAAAATTAGAAAATACATGTAATGGCACAAAATATTACTTACATCAATAACACATCTTTCCATTAGATGCCATATAGTACCATTTTCTCTCTTACGGGCTGTGTATATGGTAGAATAGACAGTTGGAACTCCAAAGTGGTGATAACGATTGTCCTGGGCTTTGAAATTACTAAACATCCTATTTTCAAATAGGTTGTTCAACCTGTTCTCACCTTACTCGGATGTAAGAGGAAGCACATTCTTTAGTGAACTATTGTTCTCCTCTAATGGGGATAATTAACCTAGAGGCTTAAACCTCGTCAACTGGTCACTATCTACTACAATGGTAGGTCTGGTGTGTTCCATAATAGTAGAGTGTGTGGGTAGACCCTCATTTATACCCTAGTGGTTATTGGTAATGAAGTAGAGTTAGTCTGAGATGGTACCTTCGACTAAGTTCAAGGAGGAAGTGAAGAGGATAAAGGACTTTGTAGTTTCTTCAACTTACAAGGTAGATAATTGTGATGTTTGGTTCACCTTGTCACTTAAAGATGGTGAAATAGGGTGTTTTTTATTATCTGGTGAAAATGTGTTCGAAGGGAGGAAAAGTATGACCCTATTTCCATCAGGTCATCAAGATCAACTTGTGAGTGATCCATGTGGTTAGCGGCCTAATGTTTATCTAATATGAGCAAAAATTCAACTATTGGACTCAAAATTCTAGATTGCAGACTCAAAATCAAGTTAATGGGTGAAGAAATTTCAAAAATAAGAAATGAAATGACAAAAATCAACATATAAATAGAGGAAATATTGAATTCATTTATGGAGCATTAAATCACTTCAGGCCAAATGTAAAGGGGGAAATAAGAAATTTATAATTGTTCATATACAAGCATAAATGCTAGTTATACACTCCAAAATATGTCATATGTGTACAAAGTGCATATACAAAAAAAACCATCTATTACATCAAAATCACTATACAAAACTAAAAAGGGAGACAATCAATCATTTAGGTATTGACAATGATAACACAAAAGTAGAAATATGTGCTAAGAAAAGCTTACAAGAACAAGAAAGAAACTAAGGGGTGGCTTTATTGACCTGTCCTTCAACTCGCCCCCAATTAGCTTACTCTACACGGGGCACTAGTAGTGAGATACCGACTAGATATTATTTGCTCCTACTACTTTGAAAAGCCCACATAAAGGTGCAGTAAGGAACAATCAATTCTAACTTCTCAGGCCATTTTTTTAGGCGCTACTTATCATAAAGTTCACCTCGCTTCTATAAGATTTGATGCACTCTACTTTTAGCTTCTCCACCAACTCAGACAATGAGCTCATTTGCACCTTTATCAAAGTCAATTTGATCTCTAAGAGAGCTCACTATAACTTTGATCTCCTTAGCCACTTGTTCAAAACATGATACTCTTTGCCCCTTCTCAAAGTAGTAGTTGTTTTTTTCTTTCAATTTTTTTGGACTTATTAAGCAACACCTTTAAGCTTCAAGATTTTTGGGCTCATTTTCAACAAGGAGAGCATCCTTATCCTTAACATCCTTTTGGTACTTTTATATTTGCAAGCGATTAGCTTGCACTTTATGTTTGCACACCCTGAGTGACAACTCACCCTTCATGCCCTGTGATAAAACCTAGAAAACACAAGTGTTAAAACCTAAAAGTACAAGTTACAAAGTGTAAGGCGAGGTGCAAGACGAGGTGCTAATTATGAAGTGAATTATTTACCTTTAATAGACGATCAACCATTATTTCTTCATTAGAAGCTTTTTGCTTCTTGCATGCTTGTCTAACCCTAGCCTAATCTAAATCACTTCCGAAGTGATTAAATAGACCCATCATCAAATTAAGTCACCCAAAAATGTCCTCGACAAAATAGGTAACTTGGGCATTCAGTACCATAACATTCTTCATAATAATATTTTCAAACTTGAAGTCATCTATATCTATTGCCTACATCTAGAGAGTTGAAATCTCACTAGTTTTCCTTTTTTAGAGGTCATAGTAGGAGATGGTAAAGAGGAAGAGCTAGGGATGCTCAACATGTTAGTTATGGGGAGAGGTGGAACTTCAATTAGTTCATCTTCCAAACGAACTAAGACTCTAGTTTTTGAGGGAGAGGTGTGGACAACCCTTGGATATGTGGGTTCTAGATTACGACCACCCTAGGTATCAATTAGGTATTCTATATTCACATTTAAGTAGTTCATACCTTCAAAAATAAATAAGTACTCCATTAGCTAATGAATCAAGTCATCAAAATATTTTTACCTCGCTTCAGATGAAAACTTTTATATTAATCAGTGCAATCCATCTACACACCAAATCTTCTAAGGCTATCAACTGCAAGGATATCTTTATAGGTCACTTTCTCTGTATTTTAGAGCTTGATTTCTTTATTTTTTTTCCTTACCATTAGGACCCAACTTATTAATTAGCTCTCTTGTATAAGGTTGGGTTGTATTAAAGTTGTGATTCCTAGAACTATAGATGAGAAATTCATTCCAATCACCACAAAAGTCTCCAGAGATATAAAATATTTATCTTTCCAACCAGAGGTGCTATCAAGAAGTCTAAGGTGTAGTCTGTGTCCCATGACATAGGATATGTATGTCCTAACTTTATTTAGGTTGTCCTTTTTTATGCAGTACATACATTTGATTTCCTCATTTATTAAATCCACCAATTGCTCTCCTATAACAACTGATAAGTACAAAAGAGTTTACCATTTATTAGAGTTGACTTGAGTGAGGTTGATGTCAAACATGTTGAGGATATGAGACAAACTTTTGGGAAAAGGATACCAAAATCCTATTTTAAAGGGTGTCAAATGGATAACCCACCATCCCACAGGAGAGTTATCAACATCAAAGAGGTGGAAAGGAATGTGCATCATTCCAACTTGGGTGGAATATTGTACTTATGATTTATCTATATCAGATTGTTAGTATCCAATTCACTAGGCATTTTTTCAATCTTGTTTATATTTGGTTTTATAGGTGGGATTACCATTGGTGTCATGTTTCTTTGTAAGATGGGGCACCTTACTATTATTTATGGGATCTAGATTATTAGTACAAGACCTTTTAAAGATGAAGAGGAGCCTGTAAGTGATATAGAGGATATAAAGAGAGTCAAAATGCCCTCCTTAATAGAGCACTATCAATTTTACAAGGTCCTTTATCACAAAATATTGTGACATTTAGAGGTTGTTTAGCTTATTCTAAACTTGGTAATGAGTGAATTGAATCTTGAGAAGGATCTCAGGATGTTCCCATCCTTAGAGGAACACCTTTGGTACGGCCTAAAGGAACATCCTTGGGAGATATTGAGCGAGTTATGTTTTTTCCTTTATCAAAAGACATTTTAAAAAGAAGAGAGGAGAAGAAATTACCTAAAGGATGACTTGAAGAGATTTTTAGATTAGATGGTGAGCAACCTAAAAATATCGAACAAACAGATCTGACAAACAAGTCATAAGAAAATTGAACTAACTTTTAAGCAAAGTATTAATTCAACAGACTGTATTCACAGAATTAAGGCATGAGAAGTTGTATAGCAAGCTGATATTCTTCGAAGGAAATTTGGTTGAGTTAAAAGGCAAAAGTGGTAAATGGTAAAAAAGATATTATTTATGCTGTACCAAGATAGTAAGGAGAAGTGGAACAGTTTTTGGGAGTTAATGAGAAAGTTGAAAGGTCTGATGATTTTGGAATATTTCTTAACATCTCAGAGTTTTAAGAATAGGGGAATTAATTTTTAGTATCATACATGTAGCGAGCACACAACCCTAGAAACATGAGGCATCACGCTCATACAGAAAATGTGACACTTTAGTAACGCATCTATGGCAACTGATTAAAAAAATCAGCAATGTCGATCTTGCAAATACTTTAGTTTTATATTTGTAAACCTCTAGTAGGTGCACAAATCATTTTATATAAAATGACAAGTATAATCCCAAGGTTGATCTAAGGAAGGAATATATGTGGTTTTTAATTTATTATTCAAACTTTTAAAAACATAATTATATCCTAAACATCCTATCACGATATTTTGGTTTTTGTTTATGTTGGTCTCTTTAAGAAAACATGAACGTGCAAGTATACACGGTCACAAATAATAAGTGATTAAGTAAGATATCGTTCCCACAGAGATTTGTTACTAATATTTGTTAAGTATTAAAATTGTTTCAACCTAATTTTATCCAAACAATCGATAGTTGGATAGAGTTTAACTAAACTAATTTTTGATAACAATATATAAGAAAATTCTAGGATTGCAGTTTCACCAAATTAATCCACTTGAATCATATTATTTTCTCTTGATTTATGTTCTCGCATTTAATTTGTCAACCAAGAACTCCTAATTTATCCATATGTCTCTTCCGATAACAAATAGATACATCTCGCTAAAATAATTCACTATATTTCTATGAGAATTAAATTTTTGCAAAGATTTATTAAGCTCAAAGTTCTCAACAGCTACACGTACAATAAAGGTATATTCATATCCCATATAAATATATGTTATTCTATCCATGAGTAGAAAACAAAAATTCCCTTTTCAAGTTTATTTAAGGTTCACAGATCAGTTAATTAATCTTCCAACAATCAAAAACATTAAGCACAGATAGAATAAACAATTTAAAAACATCCCATAAATCATTCAAAAAAAATTAATTCAAGCTTCATAATTTAAGCTACATTGCAACCCTAGAACAAATAATTTAGTTCACTACAAAAATTGATATTACAATACAAAAATATTTAGACATTTTAGAGAAAAAAAATTAAAAGAAAACAATTAGAAGAAACTCGTTCACGATTCCTCAATGAAAAAATAAAATTCCTTCCCTTTTCTTCTTCTTTGTTGTCTCCTTTCTTTGTATTTTTACCTAACATAATAACAACACAAGTAAAAAAATAGCTTCTGTGTGTTCTCTCTATTTATCAAACACACAGAGCAAAAACAGAAAACTAAAAAACTGCTCTCTCTTCCCCAGGTTTTCCAAAATATTCATCACCCAAAATTGTTCAAAACACGCGTGCAAAAATGGGAGACAAAGCGTGCAAATGAAGCTAGTGAGGGAAATATTTATGCATTTTTATTTCACAATACGCATGACATGTGGCAACATCTAATTCGCTGGAAGAATAACATGACACATGGTAGCTTTGTATTAGGCAATATGTGAGGGCGCACACGGATTCGGTGGACTGTGTCGCACAAGAAATATGCACGTTGGGCTGTGCGGAACAACTGAAATCCATTCTTAAATCTTGTGCATGGAGCATGGACAACACGTACAATCAGAACCATTCATCATTTGATCTGATGGTGGGTAACAGAGAGTGCATCTCAGGGAAAATCAAATGCGTGGACAGGTGGAACCCACTTCTGTGTGCCGAATTGCATTATAGGTGGACCCCACTTCTGTGTGTCGAACAGTGTGTCACAGCTGCAAATCGCATCCACTCTCCAGCATAGCATTTGCATCTCACTCTCCTGATCCTCACCGTTGAATTTTTGATTTGACGGTGCTTGTGGCGTGTTGAATAACGCCGCGTGTGGACTTCCATTTCTACACAAAAAACAAATTTTTATTAATTGCATTTAAGCCCTTTTTTATTTCAAATTTAATTTTCAACTTTTGTTATTTACTATTAAGTCCTTTTTTATTTAAATTGTTTAATTTTCTTTAAAAATATATTTCTTGAAAAACTAAAAACAAATAATAATTTAAGAACTTAAAATTAACTAAAAACATTAAGAATATAGCAATTATAATTAATAAATTGGACAAAATAACTCTAAAACATAGAGTTATCAGACCCCCAAACTTAAGATTTTGCTAGTCCTTGAATAAAAGGAAAGAAATAAAATTAGGATACATGCACTTAAAATAGTGATTTTCAAAACATTTCTCATTGGTCATATAAATAACATAACTCAAAGAAATACAAGAATTTTATCTAAGCATTAAAAGCAATTCAAAAGTATTTTATATTTTCACATTGAATTTTCTTATGTGTGTAAAGTCTTTTCATAATTCATCACATGAAATCTGGATGAGTTTATGCAAATACGGAAGCAATTAATTTTTAATGAAATCACAAATCTCATAAGTTTGTTTTTCACTTCTCTTTCCACTAATGTAGATAAACACAAAACCAAAAATCAATAGGACTTTATTAAGCTTGTAATGTATGGCTTAGGTAAAGGTAGGATAACAAATAATATTTGGCTCAAATTTTTCCTAAACACATCATTTTAGGATCAAAATAAGATACCTTTTAACATCTCTACAATCCTTATTTTTCTTCTTCTTTTAAATTTTTTTTTGTATCTTTAAAAGATTCTTAACAATGGTTGGGATAAGGAATATTGATATATATATATATATATATATATACACACATATATATGATTTGTTATTATTATTTTTTTAAACACACTGATATGTAGGTGACAAATAAAGTAAACATAAAGGCTCAAAAGGGGTATACTATGGGTAAAGCATGTAAAGTTGGATAGAAAGGCTCAAATGATCCAAAGATGGCCTAAATCATTTCCTTAGCTAAGTGTTGTTTAGGATTTCTCCTTGAGAGAAAATAAAAAAAATTCTAAGATATGTGACACCAAAGGAGATCAATAGAATTACATATTCACATAAACCTTCTCTAAATTAGCATAACAACTCAAAGATCAAGACTAGTGCCCATAAATAGACATTCTTATCAAAATGAAATTTACTCAAAAATTTGCACAAAAACTTAGACAATATTCATATTTTTCAAAGAGCTATACATTAGTCCAACCAAAGAAACAAAAATAAATCACCACAAAAAGAACAATATATCCTCAAGTTTCAATCAACCAAATAAACAAAGCTACACAAGCAATAATGCCCAGCAAATATTTCAAATAGGTTTATTCTCTCCACCCCCAAACTTAATATGCATATTGTCCTCAATGTGTGAAAATTGAATAAAAAGGAGATGGGTTAAAAGAAACTTCCCTGGTTGGTGAGTTGGCTTGTAAGATTGAAATCCACCAATAGCTTTACTTTCTCCAATTTGCACCTATCAAACAAAATATCAAAATAGATAAAATATTCAAACTAATATGTGTTCAACTAAGTAAAATAAATAAACACTAAAACACATGGGTTGCCTCCCAAGAAGCGCTTGATTCAGAGTCATCGGCTTGACTTCCTATTTCTTTGCTTCAGGTAGGGTCCAATAACACCATAGTTGGCTTTTGATGATCAATGTCACCTCCCCATTAAGGTTTGAGTTTTTGCCCATTCACTTGGAAATTCCTTTGTGATTTTTCATCTTTAATCTCAGCAGTACCATATGAATGCACTTTGGAAATAGTGAAAGGACATGACCACCTCGATTTTAGTTCTCCTAGGAAGAATTGCAAACGAGACTTGAAAAGCAAAACTTTTTGTCCTTGTTTAGAGTGTCGATGCAAGAGCTTATTGTCATGTCATCTCTTCGTCTTCTCTTTATAGAGATTAGCATTTTTATATGCTTATAGATAGAACTGGTCCATCTTATTTAGTTGTAGACGATGCTTTTCGCAAGTGGTTCTCAAGTCATTATTCATAGTCATAGGAGAAACTTTTGAAGAATTAGTAGTAGAGTTTTTTGTGAACTTTCTTTCAACTAACTCATTTACCGCATCAACTCTATAACAATAATTAGATTCACATGGAAATTTCATAGCTTTAAACACTTTGAAAGTTACCTTTTGGTCTTCAACTTTCATGGTGAACTCCCCCTTTTTAACATCAATCAAAGTTGTTGCTAAAAATGGCCTCCCGAGAATAATAGGGATCTCTTTGTCTTCCTCCATATCGAGAATTATGAAATATGTAGGAAAGATAAACTGGTCTACCTTCACAAGCACATCCTCTATAATGCCTCTTGGGTACTTCAAAGACATATTTACAAGCTGAAGAGTTACAGTGGTCGGGTGTGCTTCTCCTAGTCCAAGTCTCTGATAGATAGAAAATGGCATCAAATTAATGCTGGCACCTAGATCCCACAGAACTCTACCAAATAATTTCTCACCAATAGTACAAGGAATGGTGAAACCTCCTGGATCTTTAAGCTTAGGTGGTAGCTTTTTCTGAAGGATGGCACTACACTCCTCTGTAAGAGCAACTGTCTCAAAATCACCTAACCTTTTCTTCTTAGACAAGATATCCTTCAAGAAACTTGGAGAACTACTTATCAAGCTTTTGCTTATGGAAGCACTAAGGAAATGGAATTGGTGGAGTGTAAGGATTGGGACTATCTAAACCTAGTTTCATCACCAGTTTTTTTGTTGTTTCATTCTCTACTGCTATATCTTCCTCATGATATTGTATTTTTGAGCCAATAACTTCAATAATAGGAGTAGGAGGAAAAATGGGCTTTTGTATTTCTTTAAAAAAATTTCCACTTCTAAGTGTGATTGCCTTACAATGCTCTTTTCCTACCCTATTAGGATTGGTTTTAGTATCACTTGGTAAAGCTCATTGAGGGCGGTTGTTGACAACAGTAGCAAGTTGACCCAACTAAACTTCAAGATTTCTAATAGATGCTGCTTGATTCTAAAGAATAGTTTCATTCTAGGCCATGTATTGAGCAAACATATCTTCGAGTGATGGATTTTTCTCTTGTGGTGGAGCTTGATTATGAAAACCTTGAGGATATGTAGGCTTCATAGAAGATGATGGGCCTTGATTATTACTCCAAGAAAAATTAGGATGATTCTTCCACCCTAGATTGTAAGTGTTAGCATAAGGGTTGTTTTGATTTATATTATAGTTGGAAACAAAACTGACAGATTCAGAGTTGTGAGGACATCTCTCACTGGCATAGCTTCCATTGCAAATTTCACATGCAGCAAAAGGACTTTGAATAGAATGGACACCTAGAGTATCCATCTTCTTTACTAAAGTGGTTACTTGAGCAGTTAAAGAGAACATAGCATCAATCTCATGAATTCCAGCTGCTCTCTTAGGTATCATCCTCTCTGATAGCCATTTGTAGCTGTTGGAAGCCATTTCTTCTAATAAGTTACAGGCTTCATCAATATATTTTTCCATAAGAGCACCACCTGGAGTAGTGTCAATCATGTTCTAGTAGGACCTGATGAGTGCTCAAAAAGTACTAAAATTATCATGATTTTATGCATGTTAATTGATTAAAAATATATATATTTATATGATTTTATCTTACATTTATATAAATCTATCTTTTCGGAATCACAAGTATTTTTATTGTTTTTTAGGTATTTTCACTTTAAAAAAGTAACTTAAAGATTCAAAGAAAAATACCGGAGGCAATACATCGTAAATATATTCATAAATTAAATGAGGAAAGGTCAATAAATATGGAAAAATTGGACAAAATGGGTCAAAAATGTCAAAAAGGAGAAAATTGCGCAGCAGAGCGCACAGCCGTGCCGAACAAGACACGTGCATCACCCAGTCCGCGCGCGCGCGCCCATCAGCGCCCACTCAGTACACATCGTATCGCCTAGTTCACGCGTTTAACTACACCCATTTGTCCCAATCCGCGAGCGCCGCCGCGCCCCACGCCAACATGACGTCAACAATTATGTCATCATTCATTACTCTACGTTTCCACAATTTTTAATCATTTTCTCACCCACTTTTTCTTTCTCTCCTCACTTATAAATACCCTCATTCTATTTATAACAAAATACACCTAAAAACACCTCAAAAACATCTTCTCTTCTATTTCTTTCTCTCCATTTCTTAGTTTTTTAGTTTTTCTTAGTTTTTAGCTTTTCTTAGTTAGTTTTTCTTAGTTTTAGAGTTCTTCTCTTTTTAGAAGAACTAATTATGTTTTTATAATTTATTTGCTTTATGATTCAATAAATGGAAGTGCAAATTCCGTTTAGAGGTTTTTCTTACATGTTATATTTAATTTGTGTGTGATTAAATTTAACTTTGCTAGTTGTTTGTAAACATGATATAATAATAACGTTGTTATGCTTACGAAATATTAAATAGGTAAAAATCTCTAAAATGAATTGATTTTGTTTTTATTCAAGATTTTATATTAAGAATGTTAGAGAGAAATATATTATTTTTCATTACAAACTTAAATCTAAAAATTAGATTTTAAGGTTTAGTTATCCGGTCTGATTTAGAGTAGTGCTATTTTATTTATTGGTACAATCGCCCGATAGTTAGAGTGAAGCCCTATTTCAAAAAGTTTTTATAAGAATTATTATCTAAAAATGTATTAACAACATGTTTTCAGTAGTAGTTTTAAAACTTGAAAGTTAGTACTCGGATAACTAAATTTTTAGGTTTAATTTGGATACCTTGAATAAAGTTTAAACTATCTAACCCTACAAATGTGACATTTAAATGGTTCATTTTCAATTTCCTAGAAAAAAGAATTAATTTAATTAACCAAATTAGTTATCAACCCCACTCATAGGTATTAATTGATTTGTTTAGTTAACAAAGAATATCTAACCCCACCAAAGGTGGTATTCATATAAAAAAGAGAGAATCAATAAATATCAATTTATATCTTTAATAACCTAAATAATATGAGCAATCATAATTAACTTAGTTATTATATTCATAAATACTTCACTATTATAAATGATAAAATTTGCATAAATGTTTATTGAATTTGTATCTATGTTTATTTTTTATGTTATTAGATTAAAAACACAAAACCCCAAAATATCGTGACAGGATGTTTAGGATTTAATTTCGTTTTAAAAGTTTGAATAATAAATTAAAAACCATATATATTCATTCCTTAGATCGACCTTTGAAATATACTTATCATTTTCTACGAAATGATTCGTGCACTTGCGAGAGTTTTATAAATATAAAACCAAAGTATTGGCAAGATCGACGATATCGATTCTCCTCATCAAGTTTTTGGCACCGTTGCTCGGGAAGGAATAGCGTTTTTAAATTATTTATCAAAAATTTAAAAACTTTTTGTGTTGTAAATAATTGTGATTTTTTTCTTTTGATTTAAAAAAAAGAACAAAAAATATTTAATAAAAAAATTAAAATTTTAAATTAAAAAAAAACATAAAAACAAATAAATAAAATTTAAACTTTATTTTATTTAAATAAAATAATAATAAATTTTGAAAAAAAATTTAAAAATTTAAAAATTAAAACTTTATTTTATTATTTTCTTTTAAAATAAAAAAATAAAAAAATAACTTATGGTTTAACTTTTTTTGTTTAGTGTTTTGTATTAAATACTACGTAAAAAATTAAATTAAAAAAATAAAAAAAATGAAAAAAACTTTATTTTATTTAATTATTTTATTTTTAAAAAAATAAAAAAATAAATGAATAAATAAAATTTAATTTTTTTATTATTTTTTTTCTTTTACCTTTTTCAATTTTATTTTTTATTTTACTTTTGGTATAATTTTTAATTTAAATTTTTTCGTTTTTATTAATTGTTTTTATCTTTTCAATATATTTGTTTTTTTTACTTTATTTTTGGTTTAATTTTCGTTTATCTTAATTAACTTAGGTTTTTATTGACTTAATTTACTAACTTATATTAACTTAATTTACTAACTTAATTAACTTAGATTTTCATTAACTTAATTAACCTACCTTTTTATTAACTAAATTAAATTTTTACTTAACTTAACTTAATCAACTGAATTTTAATAGCATGAAAAGTAAATATCTAAGGGAATTCTCTCTAGGAGACTAATTCCTGGAAACCTTTGTGCCACTAATTTTTCCTAGGAACGTTGCTTTGTCTAGGAGGATGGTTTTTGATAAGAGTCAAAATATTGCATTTTTTGTTATGATTTAAATGTTGATATTTGTGAGAAAATTGTGTTTATTTGATTATTTAATCCACAAATGTCATTTGACGGGTATTTCATGTTTAAAGTGCAATTTTAGGTAAAATCATAATTTTGGAGAAGTTTGGGACAAATTTCAATGACTGGGATTGAGTGCAAATAAAAAGAAAACAAAATTTCAAAATTTGGAATTTCGCCGCCGGCGAGAATATTCTCGCCGTCGGCGAAAATCTTACAGAGAATACATTGAAAATCATGCAGGGAGCAGGTATTTTGGCAAAGCAATCTCGCCGCTGGCCAAGTGAATCTCGCTGCCAGCCAACTTCACCTTGCCACCGACCAAGTGCATCTTGCCGCCGACCACAATAATCTAGCCACCGGCGAGAATAATGTCGCCGCCGGTGAGTTTCGTTTGAAAACACATTTTTATGTTGTTTTGTTCCAAAATTGCCCCCCAAACCCTAGATCTATATATACATTATGATGGAGAAAGAGGGAGACAGCAGAAAGGGGAGTTCAAAGACATTTTTGGAGGAGAGAAGGAAATTTTGGAAAAACTTGAAGGATCTTCACCATTGTTGCTACCAAGTCTTCATCTTCTAGAGTTTTTCATCTCTTCTCCTTAGCTTTTATATTCTGCAGTTTATTCATATTTGTTATTCATGGATTCAATTGAAATAATGGTTGTTCTTATTTCCATTATGAATTAATTCATTTTTGTTAAGGCTATGATGTAGTTAAATCAAGGAAATCTGATTTCTTTTGTTATGGTTATAAGAATTCATTGTTTTCAAGTCGAGTATTTATTTCCATGCTTAATGCTTTTAAATTTCTGATCAAGATTTAGATGATTTGTTGCATTATATTGAGACCGAGAGGAGATGTGTAATGAATGCTTCTTGTGATAAATATCGTATGTTGAATGCGAGTTTGACACCTAATGCATGATGTATGTGGTTATTCTAGAAATTCCATAAATCGTAATGTGCCTATTTGTGATTAAATCTTCATAGAAATATAGTTGGTTTTCATAGATAAGTAATTCTAATATAACTTGAGAAAAAGTATTAGATAAGTTTGGGTTTTTCAACTAGCACTTTTAGCTTTGATTCTCATATAACATGACTTGAAATCGGATTGAATTGATTTAGCGAAATCAAATGCCTTAGCGTTTTTTAATCATTTGTGAACAATATTAAATTTTGTTATTTGCGTTTAGTTTTATGTTAATCTTCTTTTAAAACAATTTCAACAATTCGGTTTTCAAATAAAATTAGGGTTAGTCAATTTCGGTACTTAATGACGCCATTCCTTGTGGGTTCGATGTACTTTTGTACACTTTATTACTTGAACGATTCGTACACTTGCGAAAATAAGCATCAGTTTTTAAAGAGCCTTTGCACCACCATTCTTTCTTGGGAGCACTTTTGGTCAATACTGATTATGTTATTTTGACTTAGATATTATACTTAAATAAAAAATAAAAAAATATGAAACTATCTCCAAAATTTTAAAGTTTTAAATCTAAGGAGTTAGTTGCTTTGTTATATCTAGGTACAATTGTGTTTTGATGCCTTAATTATTTGATTTGTACCTAGACGTGGGTTATCTAAAACCCACAAGCATGTCCCTAGTTTTAAGTACAAAAAAATTTGAAAATCCATAGTCCATGATTGAAAAAGTATAGGTAGACAACCTTGTCTTACCTGTAGGTTTGATTAACTCAATGATGTGAGACATTGAGTTTACTTAAAATAAAATCCCCAAGTTATGTCTTGCTAAGACTTTAAACTAAGTGCTAGATGGGAGGCAACCCATCATTTTAGGTAATTTTCTCTGATTTGTTTTATTTACTTAATTTCTATTGTTTATTTTAGTTTAATTACATGTGAATAATTTTAAAATTGTTAAATTAAAATTGATGGGCAGAATCAGCATCGCCAATCCTACCAATACTTTGGTTTTATATTTATAAAACTCTCACAAGTGCACGAATCATTTAATAGAAAATGATAAGTATACTCCCAAGGTCGATCTAAAGAAGGAATATATGTGGTTTTTAATTTATTATTCAAACTTTTAAAAACGAAATTAAATCCTAAACATCATTTCACAATATTTGGGGTTTTGTGTTTTTTAACCTAATAACATAAAAATAAACATAGATACGGATTGAATAAACATTATGCAAATTTTATCATTTATAATAGTGGAGTATTTATGGATATAATAACTAAGTTAATTATGCTTGCTCATATTATTTAGGTTATTAAAGATATTTATTGATTCTTTCTTTTTTATATGAATACCACCTTTGGTGGGGTTAGATATTCTTTGTTAACTAAACAAATTAATTAACACCTATGGGTGGGGTTGATAACTAATTTGGTTAATTAAATTAATTCATTTTTCTAAGAGATTAAAAATGAACCATTTAAATGCCACATTTGGTGGGGTTAAACAGTTTAAATTTTATTCAAGGTGTCTAAATTAAACCTAAGAATTAGTTATTCGAGTACTAACTTTCAAGTTTTAAAACTACTACTGAAAATATGTTGTCAATACAATTTCAAATAATAATTCTTATAAAAACTTTTGAAATAGAGCTTCACTCTAACTACTAGGCGATTGTACTAACAAATAAAAGAGCACTACTCTAAATCAGATCGGATAACTAAACCTTAAAATATAATTTTTAGATTTAAGTTTGTAATGAAAAATAATATATTTTTCTCTAACATTCTTAATATAAAATCTTGAATAAAAATAAAATCAATTCATTTTAGAGATTTTTACCTATTTAATATTTCGCAAGGATAACAACGTTATTATTATATCATGTTTACAAACAGCGAGCAAAGTTAAATTTAATCACAGATAAATTTAATATAACATGTAAGAATAAAGTATAAAAAATAACTATAAAGAAAATAAAATCCTTACAGTACTTTGATGTTATTCCTATTGCTAGAAAACCTCCAAACGGAATTTGCACTTCCATTTATTGAATCATAAAGCAAATAAATTACAAAAATATAATTAGTTCTCTAAAACTAAGAAAAAATAACTAAGAAAAGCTAAAAACTAAGAAAAACTAAAAAACTAAGAAATAGAGAGAAAGAAAGAGAAGAGAAGATGTTTTTGAGGTGTTTTTAGGAGTATTTTGTTATGAAGAGAATGAGGGTATTTATAGGTGAGAAGGCGAAGAAAAATTGGGTGAAAAAATGATTAAAAATGGTGGAAACGCAGAGTAGTAAATGATGACATCATTGCTAATGTCATGCTGGCGTGGGGCATGGCGGCGCGTGCAGATTAGGGCAGATGAGCACAGCGACGCGCGCGGACAGGGCACAGATGGACGCATGCATGTGCGGAATGGAAAGTAGGTGCGTGCGGACTGGGCGATACGGCGCACGTTGAGCGGGCACTGATGGGCGCACATGTGCGGAATGGGTGATGCGTTCACGTTGTTTGGCGTGGTTGGGCACGCTGCTGCACAATTTTCTCCTTTTTGACATTTTTGACCCATTTTGTCCAATTTTTTCATATTTTTTGACCTTTTCTCATTTAATTTATGAATATATTTGCGATGTATTGCCTCTGATATTTTTCTTTGAGTCTTTAAGTTACTTTTTTAAAGCAAAAATATCTGAAAAACAATAAAAAACTCGTGATTCCGAAAAGATAGATTTATATAAATATATGATAAAATCATATAAATATATATATTTTTAATCAATTAACGTGCATAAAATCATAGTAATTTTAGTACTTTTTGATCACTCATGAGGACACATCAAACTATTATAAAATGTTTGAACTTGAAGCCATTTTGGTAAACCATGGTGAGGGCATCTTCGAAGAAGATCTTTATACCTCTCCCAAGCCTCATATAACGGTTCTGAGTCAAACTGCACAAAGGTGGTGATTTCAATCCTCATCCTTGCAGTCTTTGCTGGTGGAAAAAAATTGGCTAAGAATTTTTGAGCCAGATCATCCTAAGTTGTGATAGAACCAGATGGCAATGAACTTAACCAATTCTTTGCCTTATCCCTGAGTGAAAAGGAAAAAAAGTCTCAATCGGATAGCATCATTAGTGACTCCATTATGCCTAAAGATGTCACAAATCTCTAAAAAGTTGTCATCGTGGGGTAAGCCTCTAAACTGAACTAACGTTTGAATCATCTAAATGATTGTAAGCTTAATCTCAAAATTGTTGGCTTGAATTGCTGGTCTTTTAATGATCGAATGAATCCCACCAACCATAGGTACTCTATAGTCTCTTAAAGATCTTAGTTCTCCCACTTCAGAAATTTCCTCATCCATAATTCGATGTTTTGAAGTTTCTTGCTTATCCTTTTTTAATTTTAAAATAGTTCTCCCAACTTCTAGATCCAACTAAACAATGTCAAGATTTCTTATGCATCGCATACAAAGTCCCAACTTTTCCGAAAATAAAAAAAATCTAATAAAGTAAAAATAAAAATAAAAATTTATATAAAAGGTTTGAACTAAAATTAGATTGATTGGTATTAATATCAACAAAAATAGTAAAATAAATCCCCAGCAATAGTGCCAAAAACTTGTTGGTATCTTTAAGAGAACAAGAACGTGCAAGTATACACGGTCACAAGTAATAAGTGATTAAGTAAGATATCGTTTCCACAGAGATTTATTACTAATATTTGTTAAGTACTAAAATTGTTTCAACTTAATTTTATCCAAACAATCGATAGTTGGATAGAGTTTAACTAAACTAATTTTTGATAATAATATATAAGAAAATTCTAGAATTATAGTTTCACCAAATTAATCCACTTGAATCATATTATTTTCTCTTTATTTATGTTCTCACATTTAATTTGTCAACCAAGAAGTCCTAATTTATCCATATGTCTCTTTTGATAACAAATAGACACATCTCGCTAAAATAATTCACTATATTTCTATGATAATTAAATTTTTACAAAGATTTATTAAGCTCAAAGTTATCAATAGCTACACGTATAATAAAGGTATATTCCTATTCCATATAAATATATGTTATTCTATCCACGAGTAGAAAACAAAAATTCCTTTTTAAAGTTTATTTAAGGTTTACAGATGAGTTAATTAATCTTCCAACAATCAAAAACATTAAGCACAGATAAAATAAACAATTTAAAAACATCCCATAAATCATTCGAAAAAAATTAATTCAAGCTTCATAATTTAAGCTACATTGCAACCTTAGAATAAATAATTTAGTTCATAGAAAAAATTGATATTACAATACAAAAATATTTAGACATTTTAGAGAAATAAAATTAAAAGAAAAAGATTAGAAGAAACTCTTTCACGATTCCTCAATGAAAAAATAAAAATCCTTCCCTTTTCTTCTTCTTTGTTGTCTCCTTTCTTTGTATTTTTACCTAACAAAATAACAAAGGAAGTAAAAAAATAGCTTATGCATGTTCTATCTATTTTTAGACACGCAGAGCAAAGACTAAAAAATAAAAAAACTGCTCTCTCTTCCCTACATTTTTCAAAATATACATCACCCAAAATTGTTCAAAACACGCGTGCAGAAATGGGAGACAAAGCGTGCAAATGAAGCTGGTGAGAGAAAGCTGTATGAATTTTTATTTCAAAATACGCATGACACATGGAAGCTTCGTATTGGGCAATACGTTAGGGCCCACGCGTATTCGGTGGACTGTGTCGTACAAGAAATATACACGCTGGGTTGTGCAGAACAATTGGAATCCATTCTTAACTCTTATGCATAGAGCGTGGATAACACACACGATCTGAACCGTTCATCGTTTGATCTGACGATGGGTAACAAAGAGCGCATCTAGGGGAAAATTAAATGCTCAGACAGATGGACCCCACTTTTGTTTGCTGAACTACACGATATGTGGACCCCACTTCTACGAGACGAAGGGTGTACCACAGTTGCAAATCGCATCCACTCGCCCGCATAGCGTTTGCATCTCACTCTCTTGATCCTCACCGTTAAATTTCTGATTTGACGGTGCTTGTGGCGCATTAAACAATGCCACGCGTGGAGTTTTATTTATACGCAGATAATAAATTTTTATTAATTGCATTTAAGCCTTCTTTTTATTTCAAATTAAATTTTCAACTTTTGTTATTTGCAATTAAGTCCTTTTTTTATTTAAATTGTTTAATTTTCTTTAAAAATATATTTCTTGAAAAACTAAAAACAAATAATAATTTAAGAACTTAAAATTAACTAAAAATATTAAGAAAATAGCAATTATAATTAATAAATTAGACAAAATAACTCTAAAACATAAAGTTATCAGTTTCCTAATCTAATAACATAAAAAATAAACATAGATATGAATTCAATAAATAATAATACAAATTTTTATCATTCATAACAGTGGAGTATTTATGAATATAATAATTAAATTAAATATGCTTGCTCATATTATTTAGGTTATTAAAGATATAAATTGATATTTATTGATTTTTTTTATATGAATACCACATTTGGTGTGGTTAGACATTCTTTATTAATTAAACAAATAAATTAACACCTATAGGTGGGGTCGATAATTAATTTGTTTAATTAAATTAAATATTTTTTAAAGATATTAAAAATGAACCATTTAAATGTCACCTTTGATGGGGTTAAAAAATTTAAACTTTATTCAAGGTGTCTAAATTAAACCTAAGAATTTAATTATCTCAGTACTAATTTTAAAGTTTTAAAACCATTACTGAAAATATGTTGTCCATACATTTTTAAATAATAGTTCTTATAAAAACTTTTGAAATATAACTTCACTCTATGTTTATTTAAGCCAGATAATTAAACTTTAAAATCTAATTTTTAGATTTAAGTTTTTAGTGAAAAATAATATATTTCTCTCTAACATCTTTAATATAAAATCTTGATAAAAACAAAAATCAATTTATTTTATAAAGATATTTTACCTATTTAATATTTCGTAAGTATAACAACATTATTATTATATTATATTTAAAAGCAGTCAAACATGTTGAATTTAATCACAAAAAAATTAAACATAACATATAAGAATAAAACATAAAAAATAACTATAAATAATTCATTTTAAAATTATACATCAAAAGAATCCTTATAGAACTTTGATGCTAATTCTATTGTTGGAAAACCTCTAAACGGATTTGCATTTTTGTATATTGAATCAAAAAATAAAAATCTATAAAAGCATAGCTAGTTCTTCTAAAAAAGAGAACTTTAAAACTAAAAACTAAAAAAACTAAAATACCAAGAAAAAAAATAAAAATACTCGTGATTCTAACATTTTGTCAATACATTTATGATGTATTGCCTCCAGTATTATTCTTCGAGTCTATAAATTATTTTTGTAGGAAAAATACCAAGAAAAAAAATAAAAATACTCGTGATTCTAACAAGATAAATTTATATAAAAATATGATAAAATCATATAAATATAAACATTTTTAATCAATTAAAGTATATTAAATCATGATAATTTTAGTATTTTTTAAGCCCTCATCACAACCCCCAACCATCTTCTTGCTAGTCCCTTAGCAAGAGAAGCGGTAAAAACTAAAATTTAAACTATCCTATATCACTTCCGTGGATTGACACGGTTGCATTTAGCATATGCAACAAGCCTTTAAACCCCTAGGTTTTCCTAGTGAATGAGATTAAGTCTTATGAGGGTTTTCAATAATGATACCCACAAACATTAACAAAAAAATGAAAAACAAATAAAACAAATAAAATAAAAAGTGAATTAAAATTTAAAATAAAATAAAGAAATGAAATGCAAAAATATCTCATGATTATAATCTCTTTTAAATTTCATAATTAAAATATTAAGCATAGATTATTTCAACTTCCTAAACATTCACGATTTATTATAATAATTAGTTGAAAATCATTTTCATATTTCATGTAAAAAATATATCAATTTAATTTCACCCAAATTTAGTATCAAGAATTTGAATTCCCTTCGACTCTATTCCTCATAAGTCAATACTCTCAAAAACATTGAATCATATGGGTTCAAACACTCATACTAATTTATATGTGAAAGAATTCATGTATAAAAATGAACTAATATATTCGCATATGTATAAAGAAGAAAGGCTCAAAGTGTTATTTTAATGTTGATCTTATGAAAAGAATCAAGTGTAAGGATTTATAAAATATTATACATTACTTTCATGCATTAATCAAATTCATCAAATAAAAATATCAAGTAATATGTCTTTTAGAAAATGTAGGAAAATATAATGACTTATTAAGGAATTACTTCCTATATTTTCTTTGCATTAAACCATTTCTTACAATTGTTTAGGCTTTTTGTATCATAGTATATAGATTATACTATTCATTTTCTACTGTTTCTTTCTATTTTTTGTCATCTTATATTCTTTTTTTATAAGAGAAACCATTTGTTAGAGAGTGGACCCATGTACAGATTATACATTTTTATATGGTAAGGTGAGTGGTTAATAGTAGGCTTTTTTGTTTGTATTTATATAGGTAATCTTAGATATATCTATTTTTTAATAGAAGTCATACATGAATGAAGAAAGATATATGCTATCAATTTCTACTTAAATCACTTAATCTAAGCAATGAAAAATAAATATAAATCTTTATTAAGATATAAAAATCCAAACATTCCATGCTAAGTCTTATAGAGATAATCTAATAATTTGAAGAAATAAGAAATATGTTTGGAGTAGAAAAAATATATTTAACTCAAAATAAAGGATAATTGGCTCAAAATATTTCTCACAATGGTAGTCTCCACTATTTGATTCCTAAACACCGATTCTGGGTTTAATATAATTTTCACACCTTATCAAGAAATACTAGTCATGAAAAAAATTAACTAATTACCATATACTCCATGATATATTTTCAAAAAATAATCTAGCAGTGTAAAAGACTTAACTATTTGCTTAAATTCGATTTAAAAAATGATAAATTTTTGTGAGAATTTTTTTAAAACTAATCCTAAAATTCTAAAAATTACTAAACCACACAAAGAAAATAAAATCAAACACAAAAAATGAAAATTGTTAAATTTTTTGAATTTAAGCATGATAACTTTTCACTATTCCCAACTTAGAGCTTACATTTTTCTCAATGTAACAATTGTAAATTAAAAACAAAGAAAAAAGAGAAGAAAAATTACATATTTCCTGAGAATGTGGAGATGCATCCATCATGTTTATCATTAATTTTCACACAGGTAGATAGCTGTGAACTTCTAATATCTCAACAAATATTTTTAGTTTTAACAATTCTAAAATTATTCACATGCAATTAAACTAAAATAAACAAAAAATTAAATAAATAAAACAAATAAAAGAAAATTACTTAAAATGATGAGTTGCTTCCCATCTAGGGCTTAATTTAATGTCTTAGCAAGACATAAATGTGAGAATTTTATTTTAAGTAAACTCAATATCCCTACATCATCGAGTTAATCAAACCAACAGGTAGAGCAAGTTTGTCTACCTATACTTCTTAAGTCATGCCCTATGAATTTTCAAAATTTTATTTACTTAAAACTAGGGACATGATTTTGGGTTTTAAATAATCCACTTCTAGGTGCAAGTTAAATAACTAAGGCATCAAAACACATTTGTACCTAAATCTAACAAAGTAACTATCTTATTTTATCATAGATTGTAATTAAAAACTTTGAAATTTTAAAGATAGCTTCAACAATTTTTATTTTTTTATATTCTCTAAGTTAAATAACATAATCAGTATTAACTAAGAGTGTTCACAGGAAAAAATGATGGGACAAGGCCTCTTTAAATATCATCCTCCTAGGTAGAGCAATATTCCCAAGAAAGACTAGTGGCACAAAGGTTTCCAAAAACTAGTCTCCTAAACAGAAATCTCTTAGATCTTTACTTTTCATGCTATTAAAATCTAAGTTAATTAAATTAATAAATTAAGTTAAGTGAAAATCTAAGTTAACTAAGTTAATAAATTAAGTTAAGTAAAAATCTAAGTCAATTAAGTTAAAAAATTAAATTAAGTGAAAATCTAAGTCAATTAAGTTAATAAATTAAGTTAAGTGAAAATTTAAGTTAATTAAGTTAATACATTAAGTTAAGTGAAAATATAAGTTAAATAAATTAATAAATTAAATTGTTTTTACATTAAAATTAAAATTAAAAAGTGAAAGTTAAAAATTAATTAATTTTACTATTTTTTGTTTGCTAAATTTGTTTTTTTAAATAATTTTAAAATTAAAAGTTAAATTGTTTTTTTTTGTAATTTTTTTTGAAAAGAAAATAATTAAATAAAATAAAGTTTAATTTTTTTAAATTTTAAATTTAATTTTTTTTAACACAAAATAAATAAATAAATCATAATTATTTACAACACAAAATGTTTTCAAAATTTTGATAAATAATTTAAAAACGATATTTCTTTCCCGAAAATAGCACCAAAAACTTGATGAATAAAATCGGCAATGCTAATTTTTCAAATACTTTGGTTTTATATTTGTAAAACTCTCGCAAGTGCATGAATTATTTTATAAAAAATAACAAGTATACTCCTAAGGTCGATCTAAAAAAAGAATATATGTGGTTTTAATTTATTATTCAAACTTTTAAAAACGAAATTAAATCTTTAACATCCTATCACGATATGTTGATTTTTGTTTCCAAATCTAATAACATAAAAAAATAAACATAAATATGGATTCAATAATCAATAATATAAATATTTATCCTTCGTAACAATGGAATATTTATGGATATAATAATTAAGTTAATTATGTTTACTCATATTATTTAGGTTATTAAAAATATAATTGATATTTATTGATTATCTCTTTTTTATATGAATATCTCCTTTTGTGGGGTTAGATATTCTTTTTTAATTAAACAAATCAATTAACACCTGTGAGTGGGGTCGATAATTAATTTGTTTAATTAAATTAATTCTTTTTTTCTAAGAGATTGAAAATGAACCATTTAAGTCCCACATTTGGTAGAGTTATACATTTTAAACTTTATTTAAGGTGTTCAAATTAAACCTAAAAATTTAATTATCAGAGTACTAACTTTCAAGTTTTAAAACCATTTTTGAATAATAGTTCTTATAAAAATTTGAAATAGAGCTTCACTCTAACTACCAGACGATTGTACCAACAAATAAAAGAGCATTACTCTAAATCAAATTGGATAATTAAACTTTAAAATCTAATTTGTAGATTTAAGTCTATAATGAAAAATAATATATTTCTCTCTAACATTCTTAATATAAAATCTTGATAAAAACAAAAATCAATTTATTTTATAAAAATGTTTTATCTATTTAATATTTCGCAAGCATAACAACATTATTATTATATCATATTTACCAACAGCTAAGCATGTTAAATTTAATCACAAAAAAATTAAACAAAACATAAAAAATAAACATAAAGAATTTATTTTAAAATTATACCACAAAAGAATCCTTACAGAATTCTAATGCTAATTTTGTTGCTAAAAAATCTCCAAACGGATTTATATTTTTGTATATTGAATCAAAAAATAAAAATCTATAAAAGCATAGATAGTTCTTCTAAAAAAGAGAAAAACTTTAAAACTAAAAACTAAAAAAACTAAAAAACTTTCTAGAGAGAGACAGTTAGAGAGATAAAGAATTGAGAAAATTGTGTGTTAGGTGTGTTTTTTAAAATAGGAGAAATTAGAATTTTATAGGTGAGAAAAGGCTAAAAAAGTGGGAAAATATCTTAAAAAATGATGATAGATGCATATTGGCGGGATTCACAGTCGAAAATGCTCTGATGTGAGTGGGATTCATGGCGTTAATAGGTGTTGATGCAAGCACTAATGCAAGCATAGATGTGCGCTGGATTGCGGCATGAATGGGTGCGGCTGCGCACGCGGTTGGACAGTTTTGTCTATTTTTTAATTTTTTTTACTTTTTCTCATTTTTTTTCTTAACATATGTGTGATGTATTGCTTCCAGTATTATTCTTGAGTCTTTAAATTATTTTTGAAGCGAAAATACCTAGAAAAAATACTAAAATACCTGTGATTCCGAAAAGATAAATTTATATAAAAATATGATAAAATCATATAAATATAAATATAAATCCTTTTAATCAATTAAAGTACATTAAATTATAATAATTTTAGTGTTTTTTAAGCACTCATAATCAACCTAGCATAAGGAAGCAATGGATCTAGTTTCAATTAGAGGACCTTACATGTACTCTGTGTCAAGCAACCTGAACATACAAGACCTCATGACCTAATTAGCAAAACCTAGTAAGATATTTATTAGATTCAAACGGCTTGGTGATGGTCCTTACAAATACTCAATTTGTGTAGGAGGTATCCCATACGGGCTAAGTTTAATGATATAATGTCTATTGTAAATTATTATGTATAGGTCAACTCTAACATCTCGAATAGAGAACCTACTAGTATAACGATGACACCTACCCTTTATGTATATATATATACCTCATTTATGAGACGAATAAAGGATCTGACACATGACTCAATGATTCTGGTGGGATCTACTATTTTCCTAGCTAGTTATCAAGTTGTCATACTATATGTCTATCACAATGTATGAGGGGTTACTCGAGTATTATTTAGGTAGTTTTCTAGCAAGATGGGCTAGGGTTGACAAGGATACATTTTAGTATTAATCAAACTGCAATAGTTGGGCATATACTAGCTTAAAATAAACTCTTTCAGGCCTCGACCATCTTGGTTTGGATTGGGCTTCTATGCTTAATATTGAACTATTTCTGACAAACAGGATCCTCTTAACCTATAGAAGGTTGTACCCCCTATCCTAGTATCAAATAATAATTATGAGTAGGGGACTTTATAACCCATATGTATCATGTTTTAGGCTTTTAGGTCCATCGATTAAGATGAGCCCAATACTTAAAAGATAAACCCATGTTTCTTCGATAGGTGAGGTAAGTGATCATTGAGGTAGAACTCTTAGATTGGGCAAGGAGGACTACTGTTTGTTAGTTCAGGAAGATATCGAGGGCTTGCCATAATGAAATGAGTGAATTTCCCTACGAGAAGGACTATTTTTCTAGGGATGTAAAATGTAAGGTCTTAAATGTTAATTATGAAAGAGAGATTTGAGACCCACTGTGGGCACCAATTGTTTAGAGAAGTATTGATCCCATATTATCTTACAATTACAACCAAGTTACCAAAATCATATCGCCGATTAGGTCGCTGGGGTTGTATACCCCTTATGCGGATGTGGAGTAGAAATGTAGAATGCCACTGGGTTGTTTTACCCTGGTGTTCATATGACTAAGTCATTAGTTGTAAGAATGCTTTATATAAGTGAAGTGATACAACAACACACAAACTACTATGATGTTCATATGGCTAAGTCAATAGTTATAAGAAATGGCTTCGAATAAGCTCAAATAATCTATTGTTCACTACTGCTCGATATGACGTGCGTTGTACAAGTATAAAGTGAAGGGATAAGATAGTTGAGGCACCCGCACATAGTATATCTCCCACCAACCATTGAATTATGGGCAGTTCTGATAATCTTTGTGGACTTTTTCAATGAAAAAGTATGACAAAACCAAATAAATACGACTCCACTGGGGATCGAACCCAGAATCTCTGGTTTCGTAGACCAGCGCCTTATCCATTGGGCCATGGAGTCGTGCATGACATCTAAAAATAATTTATTCTAATAAATATTACATGATCCCCCCCTCTACTTTTTGTGGCTGAATTTCTTGAGATAAAAACAGAGTTCTCAATCTAAAAAGACGGAATGCAAGTGGGTTACTAGTGTTGAAATGTCGAATCTTGACGGAATGCAAGTGAGATTCATGGGTATGGGATTTTGGGGTTGGTGATCGGTAGTGGGCAAAATTTAATTTTATCGATTTTCATGTAAACACTAAACCCAAAATCCAAATGGGTAGGCAACAGTCTTTACGGAGCAAAGCTGCACTCTTCGTTTCTGATCTTACAACTGTCTTCCTCAATACTATTTCTGATAAATCCTCCAAACCCACACCCAAACCTTCTGCTTCTGTAGTTGTAAGTCTCTCTTTCCCTCCCCAGTGTGTATTGCAAGAAAATGTTGCTGGGTTTTATTTATTTATATATATTTTTAATTATGTTATGATCATTCTTATTTTATTTTCATTTTATGAAATATGTAATAATCTTTTGATAATTGGTCATCAGCCTAATACTTGCTTTTCTAGGGCCAGGTATGTGATTTAGCTCATGGGTAATTAGTTCCTATATTGGTGAATGATCATGTTGATGGTGGTTTGCTTATGAACATTGTTGGTTTGACATTATAGATTAATTGAAGAGAATATGCATATCTACTTTTATGAGCCCTGAAATTTACAACCAGTAAATAAGAATTTATATGTATACTTCCCACGATGAGGTTGCATAACACACAATTCGAGACACTTCCCCCTTTACATGAAGGTAGATTAGTCTTTGAAAGATGTTAAATGGTGTTGTGGTTCCATTGTTGAATGTCTTTCAATGATAGTAAATGGATGTGCCATGCGTGTGTTATAGTAGATTTGCAGAAAAGAAGATAAACAAAAGAAGAGCATAGGAGACGCTGGATTTAGGTAAAATTCTCACTGTCCTTTCTGTATTCTAAGAGGCTTTATATATAGCCTTAGATTTGAACAAACCCTAACAGATTTTCTGACATTCATAACAAAAATCCCTAATTTATTCGGGGGTTCTTTTTTTGTTTCTCTAACCGAATTCATGCGCCTTCTTCTGCCTCTCTCCTTCGAGCGCGATGATCTTCTCGTGAGCATGAGCAGGACAGGTTCGTATCATTCCTCCCTCCCTAGAAGAATCCTTGTCCTCAAGGATGAAGTTTGGATATGTTTTCAGAAAACGCCACTCATTTTCCTAAGTAGCTTCTTCGATTGGAATGTCTTTCCATTTGATCAAAATTTCTATCTTGGGTCGATATTTCCCTTTTTGGGTCACACGTCGGTTGAGAATGGTTTCAGGTTGGGGAAGAATTGTTGCTTGTTTAGAGACTGGAAGAAGTTGGTTGTAGCTTGCTGGTATTTCTCCTTCGTGTTTTTTTAGCATGCTTACATGAAAGACATCATGTATTTGAGAAGCGAGTGGTAGTGCCAGCTTGTAAGCCATTGGTCCTATTCGAGCGATGATTCTGTATGGGCCAAAAAAACAAGGAGCTAATTTTCTTGATGAGTGAAAGGCAACTGATGATTGTCTATAGGGTTGGAGCCTAAGATATACGTAATCTCCCTCTTTGATGATTTCTTGTCGATGTCTATCAGTTTGGCATTTCATTCGGTTCTGAGCTTGTAGCAGGTTATGCCTTAATTCTCGTAGTAGGTGATCTCTGGTACGTAGGTGTTCATCCACAGCTGGCATTTGGGCAGTTTTGGGGACATATGTTAGTATGAGAGGAGGTGGAATGCCGTAAATTGCTTCAAAGGGAGTCATCTGTGTTGTGGAGTGGATGGAGGTGTTGTAGCTGTACTTAGCCCAAGGAATCCAATCAATCAATTTGCATGGTTGATCCCCAGTGAAGTAGCGCAGATATTGTTCTAGTGTGCGGTTGGTCACCTCAGTTTGTCCATCGGTCTGAGGGTGATAGCTAGAGCTCATGCACAATTGGGTTCCTTGTAAACGAAACAACTCTTGCCAGAAGGAACTAATAAACACCTTATCACGATCACTAACAATAGAAGTAGGCATACCATGCAGTCGCAGGATGTTGGACACAAATGTCTTGGCTACAGTGGGGGCTGAAAATGAGTGCTTCATAGGGATGAAATGAGCATATTTACTCAAGCGATCCACAATGACCATTATAACTGTATGTCCTTTTGAAGCAGGTAATCCTTCTACAAAATCCATTGAGATATCAGCCTAAATCTTCTCAGGTATGGGAAGGGGTTGAAGCAATCCTGTTGGTTTCATAGTTTCTATTTTGAACCGTTGACAAGTGTCACATTCCCTGAGGACTTTCTTCAACGTTTGGCGCAGTTTAGGCCAGGTGAAGCTGTTTTTTATGCGTGAAAGGGTTTTGAGGAACCCAAAGTGTCCCCCATTGGGGAAGAGTGGCAATCAACGATGATCTGAGGTATGAGGGAGGATTTAGGGCTCAGATATACCTTGTTGTTTTTAAACCAGACCCCATCTCTTTGTAACAATTTATGAGCCATTGCAGGAGTAGAATTGGCTATAAGGTTTGTGTAGAAGGGATCCTGCTGAACTTCCTTCTGTAGTTGTGGCCACCAATCCATTTGTGGCTGAGATATACTTAAGAAGAAGAATTCCACTACTCGTGAAAGAGAATCAGCCCCTTGGTTTTCCTTCCCACGTTTATACTCAATCTTATAATCATATCCAAGTAGTTTAGGCAACTATCATGCCTGTGCTGGGGTGGTGATGCGCTGCTCCAACAGATACTTGAGGCTCCTCTGATCAGTGAGGATGGTGAATGGTTTTCCTAGTAGGTAAGGACGCCATACCCGGATAGCTTTAATGATAGCTAACATTTCTCTCATAGGTTGATAGAGTCAATGTTGAACCTTTGAGAGCTTGACTGAAGTAAGCTATTGGCCCCCCTGCTTGAGTGAGGATAGCTCCCAACCCGATGCCACTGGCATCACATTCAATTACAAATCTTTGGGAAAAATTGGGGAGGCTTAAAACTGGTGGTGTTGTTAAGGCCTCCTTCAACTGTTTAAATGAGTTTTCAGCATCTGTATTCCAGTTAAACCCTTCCTTGCTCAAGAGACGAGTTAAGGGAGCTACCAAACTACCAAAATTACGCACAAATTTTCGGTAATAACCATCTAACCCCAGGAAGCCTCTGACTCCTTTAGATGTGGTTGGTGTTGGCCATTCCTTAACAGCTTGGATCTTTGATGGGTTCACAGAGACCCCTTGATCTGAGACCACATGGCCCAAATATTCTATTTGTTTCACTCCGAATTGGCATTTGGTTTCCTTAGCATACAACTTGTTGGTGGCTAGAAGCTGAAGGGTTATCTTCACATGCTCCAAATGGTCATCTCTTGATTGGGAGTAGATTAAGATGTTATCAAAGAATACCAGGATGAACTTTCGAAGGTAAGGTTTAAATCGGTCATTCATAAGACCTTGGAAAGTAGCTGGGGCATTAATGAGGCCAAATGGCATTACTAAGAATTCATAATGGGCTTCATGGGTTCTAAAAGTTGTCTTAGGGATATCCTCTTGATAAACTCGTATTTGATGATACCCTGATCGTAGATCTATCTTGGAGAAAATATGGGCTCCATGGAGCTCATCCAACAGCTCGTCAATCACTGGGATGGGGTACTTGTCCTTAACTGTGCAATCATTCAGAGCTCGATAGTCTACACAGAATCTCCAGCTACTGTCAGTTTTTTTTACTAACAACACTGGTGAAGAAAATGGGCTGTTGTTGTGCCTGATTAGCCCAGAACGAAGGAGTTCCGTCACCATCTTCTCAATCTCTGTCTTTTGATAATAGGGGTAGCGGTAGGGTCTGACATTAACTGGCCCTGCTCCTGGCTTCAGGGGAATACGATGATCTTGTTGTCGTTTTGGAGGCAGCTCTGAGGGTAGCTCAAATATATGAGAGAACTCTGTTAATAATTGTCTCATCTTTGGAAAGGACACATCCTCCTGTGGTACATGATCCCATATGGGCAAAATTTGAAGGAACAACCCTATATTCTGCAGCTCACCGCATTCCTTGTTGGTTAAGGTTGCACTATTAGTTCTTTGTAAGCCTTGGAATGTATGAGTGACTCCTCCTATCTTGAAGCTGAGGGTGAGTCTTTTATAATCCATTTCTATTGGCCTTAGGGTTTCAAGCCACTGAACCCCAAGCACTAGCTGGCATGCAGCTATCGGTAGCACAAAATAATCTGTTGAGACTGTATACCCTTGAATTGAGAGAGTAAGGCCCCTGCATTGTCCTTTGCACTCAAATTTTTCACGATTTGCTATCATAACCTCCAATTTCTGATTCTTAGTGATAGGGAAACCAAGCTGAGAAACCAAGGTTTGATCAATGAAGTTATATGTACTGCCCCTATCGATCAGAACTAGTACTTTCTTATTTCTGAGGTTTCCCATAACTCTAAGTGTTTGAGGATGATTAGTACCTGTTATTGCATGAAATGAGATTTTTGGCACCAGCTCTTGAGGTTCTTGTTCAGGGTGTTCTTCTTCTGGAGTTACGATAGGGTTCTTAGGCAGTTCCTCTATCATAAACATTTGGGGTCGCGCGCAACGGTGACCTGCTACAAACTTCTAATCACAGTAGTAACACAAGCCCTTATCTCTTCGTTTTCGTGCCTCTTGATTTGTGATTTTTTTACTGGTTGGAGAGAATTGGGTCTTTGTAGAGGTGGGGGTCCCAACACACCAGCATGCAGTTGGTTTGTTGTCTTGGGATTGCTTGTGTAAGATTGGTAACGTGGATTCTAGCTAGATTTCCTTTGTAACTGATTTCTTTCTTCAATGAGCCTTGCTACTCCAATGACCTCAGCCAAGGTTTTAGGCTGTTTGATCTTAACATCGAGGCAGACTTCATCTTTTAATCCAGCTATAAAGCATCCTATTAGGAATGCTTCTAGTAGTCCATTCACTCTGTGCGATAATCTTTCAAATGTTTCTTGGTATGTTTCTACATTGGTGGTATGCCTTAGGCGAGTTATAGCTTCTGAGGGATCTTCGTAATCCGTTGGTCCAAATCTGAGCTGAACTGCATTGGTGAATTCCTCCCAAGTGAGAGGTCCTCGAAACTTGGTCAGCCAACGATACCACTGCAACGCAATACCTTCCAGATGGAAGGATGCGAGTTGGACCTGTTGATCTGGGCTAACATTAGTGAACTCAAAATATTGCTCAACTCTATAGATCCATCCAGTTGGTTCTTCACCAGAGAATCTGGGAAATGAAAGTTTCAGGTTAGAGTGGGGGACGTCTGTGGCTGATCGCGAAGTGTGGGGGTGAGGTCGCAGCATTCCTTCTCGTGCAAAGGGGTTAACCTCTGGGGGGTTCTGAGTTGCTCGGATTGCCTGTAACTGAGAGAGCACAGTACTGAGGGTTTCCATAACCTCAGTGCGAAATTCTACATTAGATTTTCCCCGAGTATCCTTGGTCGAACGACTTTGATAACACTGTTACAGTAGATTTGCAGAAAAGAAAATAAACAAAGGAAGAGCAGAAAGGAAGAGCAGAAGAGATGCTGGATTTAGGTAAAATTCTCACTGCCCTTTCTGGTTTCTAAGAGGCTTTATATATAGCCTTAGATTTGAACAAACCCTAACAATATTTTCTGACATTCATAACAGAAATCCCTAATTTATTCGGGGGTCCTTTTTCTATTTCTCTAACCGAATTCATGCGCCTTCTTCTGCCTCTCTCCTTCGTGCGCGATGATTCTCTCTCCTTGGCGCGCGATGATCTTCTGGTGAGCATGAGCAGGACGGGTTCGTATCAGCGTGATCTTTAATACTGGAATTGAGGCCTTTTTGGGATGCTAAGTCAACTTTATTGAAGTGTTTTTTTTTTGTCAATACTACTCCCATTAAGTTTTTTAGATTGTGCAGTAAACCACCTACTGGCAGTCGTTCGTCGTCGTAAAGTAGTCCATGCGAAGGCTGCAATCTCGGTTTTTATAGGAAGAAGTGAATGATTCAAAAAGAAGTGAATTTGAGTTAATTAATGAACAGAGTTCCGAAGATTTAGTAGATGAGCCAGATACTTCCTCCTTTAGTGCATTCATGTACTCGCTACTGTCTTCCTCAGAGTCTAGTGGTAATAGAAATTCAGATGGGCAAGTTGGTGATCAAGTGGAAAAGGGCAACCCACCATCTGATTCCATAATGAAAGAAAATGGTGGGAAAAAAAGCTTACTGTCAAACAGAAAACAAACTCTTAGTAAAGCTATTTACCAAGCAGCCAGAATTAGCGGATACCGTAGCCAACAACGTAAGGGTGACTCAGAAATGATAAATGATGCTATGAGTGATGCAAAATCTGATGCAAGTGAGATGAGACCTGTGCGGAAAGTCACGGATCCTTTGTCTGTGGTTGATCTCTCTGACACTTCTGAACCTTCATTGCTTCTCTCGGATAATACAAGCATGCTCTTTTTTGCTTCACTTCCAGCACTTGTTCAGGGAAGGAAATGGTTATTATTATACAGGTACATAAACATGGGTGCCAGCGAAAATCAAGTCTGATATATTAAAAATTCTATAATGTCTTGATAGTAAACATGTATGATGCCATCTCAATATATCTTTCTTGTCGTCTGCAGTACAGGGAGGAATGGAATTTCCCTTTCAACACCGTATAGAAGTATGATTTGGCCTGGACTTAGTTTGCTGGTAAAACTGGTTTGGATCTCTGCTAATAGTAGTTTTGGTTTTGGTTTTTTTAATGGTAAATTTACTATTAAGTCCTTTTCAATTTCTTTTGAATTTATTATTTCTCACTTTCCTTTGATGACATAAAAAAAAAAAGTGATACGACCACGCCTAAAGGAAGGTATGCATCCCTACATAATTTTAATACTAATTTATATCTTTACAAAATGTTCTGGTACCTAGTAAAACTTTTACCCGTTATATTTCGCCCTACAAGTATTAAATTTCTCCTGTTTGCAGCAACACTTGATTTCGACTTACACGTCGGTGAAATATGAGGTTTGTACAATTCAATGTTGATGAACCGACATAAATCCACTTTCACGAGATACCCTGGAAATCCAGCTTGTGTTGTGACTTAACTACTAGTGTGTTTGACAAAGTATGGTGGTTTTGACTGGGACTATTCTGCAGTTGCTAATCGTTATTTCACTTTGTGCTCCATTGACTGTCTAGCATTCGGTGGGGGCGGACACTTTGCACTATATTTGGCAAGTGATCTGTAAAAAACTTGCCGCTTCAAGTCATCTGGAAATCCAACATTGTTTTGTTATTTTAATTTAGAACAATTCTATATAATACAATTATATAGTAAATTATAACTTGATAGTTTTTCATTTTATATAATTATATGAATCATATTATACATATCAATAATATTGCGCTGCGTTAGTTATTATTTATTATAAACTTAATGTAAATATTATTATTTCAAAGAAAAATAATTGCTAAAAAACAGAGAAAGAAAACAATGATAACATTAACCATCTCTTTATATCAAGGAATAAAAAAAATTATTCCAGGAAAATAACCATCACCATATTGAAGCATGCATGATATCAAAAATGTAGATCAAATAAAAATTGCAGGTAGGTGGTACCGTATAAGTTTCAAAAGTAAATGGCCATTACTAACCCAGAGAAGCAGAAGAAAGGAATACAGCCTGTAGGTACCGAACCAAGATTAAGATTTTAGAGGGGCTAAATTATTAAATATAATTTTAAAATAAGCATATATAAAATTGTCATCATATTAAAATATACATATATACATTATATATGATAGATAAACTGGTAGAATTACTAAAATTTATATATTTATCTGTATTAATTGAAATATTAGACCTATACTATTTAAGAGATCTGCTTAATCGCAAAAGAAAAATGAAAAAAATTATATACTGAAATGAATATCATTCAAATTAATCAGTGACATATAGGACTGGCAACTGCATAATTTATTAATAGGATAGTACTGTATATTATAATAAAATGACTTATTATAAATTATTGAGCTAGTATTTTTGTACGAAGAAAAATACGAAAACAAAGAAATAATTAGTAATGTGTATTCTTGGATAATATCTCAAATGTCCCTAAGGTTTAACATATTTTTATTTATATCCTCAAGATTTATAAAATATCTAAAATGTTCCTAGATTTTATGGTTAATATCATTTGTGTCATTTATTTTTAGTGGTGTTAATTTTTCATCCATTATTATTTTGAATATTATTCATTGGTTCTGATACCAATTTTTACAGATCGATATAATTTTTAATCATGGGTTAATATTGACCCAGTTGATGGTCTTTGTTTATTTACGAAAAGTAATAATTTATTTAAAAAGTTTATTATTTGTTGGTATAAATCTAGTTTTTTTCTATATTCATTACAATTGCATAGTATATTATGTTTTCCATTATGTTGATTACTTAATTCTAATCCTAAATCTATTAATTGTCTTTTAAAATTAAAAATTATTCTTTCATTTGTTAAATCTAATAGTTCTAATTTATGTACTATTGATTCTATGTTCATAGAGTGTTATCTTGATAAGTCATATGTGTTGAATGCATATTATTTTGTCCTATTCATAGTATACAAACATGTTTTTCTTGTGTACATACAATGTACTTATAATCTTTAAAAAAGTAGTATCCAAACATTAAATTGTTAAATTCCTCTTTCTCTATTTTTACATATTTTTTATTAAAATAGTATTTTAATGTCCTTGAAACAGGATGATCTATGATGCTTGTGATAGCTTTAATATAATATGTGTAGATATCTAATAAGGTGTTAAATCTTTTAAAATTTTTGAGACAAGTTTCATAATCCTCATCTTTAAAGTATTCATTTAAATGATAGAGGTAACCTTTATCAAATTTTTTTAATAGAATTAAATTTTTATCCTTGATTTTATTTGGAATTATTATTTGTTTATTTCTAAAAACAGTTTATATTTTCATGTTTTAGTAGTATTATGTCTTGTTGTAAGCAAATATTTAAACATTTAAGATTCTTAAATGATTTAAATTTATAATTATTATACCTGAATTTGATGGATCCACCATGGTCTTCCCTTATGTTCGTCTTCTTTTGTTACACTTGTTATGCCTCAACTTTGCTCAAACCTCAACACTCTCCTGTCAATGATAAGCCTTTTGCATCCATACATAAATGATGTCCAATAGTTGACTTACTAGAAAAGAATAATTGAACTTCATTTTATTCATAGGATAATAATTATTACAACTTAAGGCCAACTAAGAACCTTGAAGAGGTGTTTAGCTGCTCATAATTATTGGATATAAATTATTGGTTTTGGGATTTCAAGATAGAGGGGTTTTCTATGCTAGAGTTTTTTGAGTGTTTCAGAGTAGAGAGCTTTGGATTTCTATGTATTTGTGTGTGTCCTTTGAAATAAGCATAATGATTCATTTTATAGCACAAGGAATCCCTATTTACAAAATTAGAATTATTATTTTACCCTTTCTTTAATAGTTCGTCTGCTTTTTGCTTTAAATGATAGCCAATTCTTTTTTCCTTGGCACATGCTGCTGACTGAGATGTGGGGTCTGCATCTTTATTTCCTTTGTCATCTTCTATCGACATTTTCTTTCTTTATTCTTCTTTGTCATTTTATGTCGATGGTTCTTTTGATGACGTTGATGATGACACATCTTCATCTTCTCAGTCTTTGATGTTTTGATGTTTTGTAGTTGGTATAACTACCTTCAGCTTATATTCTATTGGTGAAGGCTCTATGAGTTACCCCACTAATTCCTAAAATATATTTACTAGCTTCTTCCCACTTGTTATAAATTCCTCGTTTTAGGCCATTATAGACCACATAAATTTTTTATGTTCTTCTTTTTCTACCTCATCTGCCCATTGAGCTTTTTGGTTTCATAAGTTTTTTGTGAACTGTAAGATTCTTCTTTTTTATCTTTAGAAGTTTCACCTTCTTTAGATTTAATTTTTAATGAAGATTCTTCTTTTGAGCTTTTGGTCTTTAGAGGTTGTTTTGAACAATTAAGTTCTTCTTGATTCTTTCCTATCTCCATAAGAGATTTCTTGAGATATAGCATTTCGAGTTATTCCTGTAGGATTTTTACCTTCTTTTCCTTTATCTTGATTTTGATGTCAAGATGTTCCATTCCTGAAAGCATAAAAATAATTTGAGGCACTAATTCTCTGGTAAGAGCATTTGCTAAGCTATTTTTATGGTTTGGAAGATATTCAACATCAAAATTGTAATGATTAAACCATTGTTGTCATCTAACTAATCTTCCTTGTTTGTAATCACTTGTAATATTAGTTCTTAAGAAATAACAAAAATTCTTGTTATTTGTTCTAACAATGAATTCAGAGCTTATAACATATATTGCAAATTTCTTAATGGCCTTTTTGACAGCTAAATATTATTTTTCATTACTACGGTAATTTAATTCCGAACCTTGGAAAGATTTTGATGTATATCTACAAAGATATTCATCTTTGTCATCTACTCTTACTTTAATAAATCCTCCCCAATATTCTTGTGAAACATCTATTTCAATTATCATCTTATCATATGGCCTAGGATGGTATAAAGTTGGCAAATTTTTTACCTTTTCTTTTACTTTATCCATATATAGAGTATCTTCTTCGATCTATTTCCAGATATGATCTTTTTTCAATTTTTCTTGTAATGGTTTTCTCATTTATGCAAGTTTCTTGATGTATGCTTCTGCATATGTTAAACATCTTAAAAATCTTTGTAATTGGTTTTTATCTTTTAATTCACTAGGGAAACCTTAAATATTATTTAGTATATGGGGTTATAGATTATGTTTTTCATCTTCAATTTTCAACCCTAAATATTTATTTTTTTGTAACGCAAGTAGTACTTTCTTTTTCAGAGAGTATAATGCATTCTTTTCTACATTCTTGTAAAATATTGATAATATCCAAATAGTGTTTGTTTAATTCATTATTGAAAACCAAAACATTATCTATGTAAACCTAGAACATATCTTGTAATTTCTTGAAAATGTTATCAATATATATTTGAAAAATACCTGGAGCTTATTTTAATCCAAATGGTATAACTATCCATTAGAGTTTTCCTTGGAAGCAACTAAATGCCGTTAGTTTTTGGGATTCTTTATCCAATCTTATTTGCCAAAATCCACTTTTGTAATCAAAACTTGAAAAATATTTATTTCCTTTTATTAATGATAGTAGTTCTTTCTTTTTTGGAATGAAGTATCCATCGTTAGTGGTTTTTTTATTTAATGTTTCAAAGTTTATTACTATTCTCTTTTTTCCTCTTATTTTCTCAGCTTCTTCTTCAACTAAAAATGTTGGACTAGAGTGAAATGAATTACTTGGTAATATGACTTTTAATTTCAAAAGTTCTTGAATTTTTTTCCAAAATTTAATCCTATCTTTTAGAGTATAAATCATTGGTTTTACTCTTATGACCTTATTAGGATCTCTTAATTTTATGTTGACTATTTTTTCGATTTTGCTTTTTATGTTGTTGCATAAAAGTTAGGTTTGAGACAGTTAAAACTTTTCTTATTTTTAAGACATAAATAGTATCTCGTTCTAAGGTTGTAAGACTTATTTTATCGAAATATTTTGTGAAAGGTTGATATAAGTTTAGGAAATTATTTCCTATTAACAAATCAACTCTTGTTTCCTATTGATATATGGTAGGAATGTGAAAATTTTCTCCTTCTATCATAATAGCAGTATCTTTTAATACCTTGTTAAGATTTATTGTAGTATTATTAGCAATTCTTACAATTAAAATCTTTTGATGCTTGTTTCCAGTTGTCTTCTAGAAATACATATTTACTGGCTACACACATACTAGCTCTTATATCTATATATGCATGTAAATGATAAGTAGTATAGCCTTTAAATTTTAGTCCTACTTTAATGTAAGTAATATTTGGTTTTGTAATACTATACAAATCATTCATCTTTTGATGAAGAATATCCATAATTTGAGTGTTCATATTTTGAATCAGTTATCTCTTCCTCAGTTTCTTCCAATAGATAGATACTATAAGTATCATCTATATCAGATTCATCGATTGGTTCTAATTCCATTTTGAAAGCTTCTTCCAAGATTTTTTCTTTTATGGAAATTCTTTTTTATGTTGAAGTTTTCTTGGACATTCATTGGCATAATTTCTTTCTTCATTACAAATTCAACATCTGTATTTTTTCTTTCCTGAAGGGCAATAATTCCTATTTTTAGAAGGTTTATACTTCTTTCTTCTAAAATATCTTTTTTTATAAGTTTCTCTATTAAATCTATTTTATATTTTTGGAAATTGTTTTTTTTTTAATTTATATTTTTTATATTTATATTTTTGTTTATAAGATTTTTTATATTACATCTATATTTTCCTAGTATTCTAAAATATTTTGTATCACAACAAATTTTATCATTTCCTCTTATCTGTTTATATTCTTTTCTTTCTTGGCATTTAATAATGATCCAATTTTTAAGGCTTCTTATTCTTTCTCCTAGAGTATCTGGTATAGTTTCTCTATTTCTTTATTCTCAACTTTTTATTAAAATCTTATGTAATGTTCTAGGTAATTTTTGGAAAAAAACATTTTTTTATAAGTTGTTTGCATATAGGGTGGTAATTTATGGTAATACATTTCATATTCACAAATAAAAGAGCCTATGTAACATATGTTACAAATTACCATATTTGTTAGATGCCATTTAGCTTCATTGATTTCATTTTCCTTGGATTTAGTGATAGTTTTTTATTTATCTTCTCTGATAAGTTCTTTGTATATTTCATTTATTATTATATCCAAGTATTCCCTTACTGTGGAAGGATTCCTTTGCATTAACAAATGTTGTTAGTTTGTTAAGTTTGAAAACCAAACTTTAACATTTCCTATCATTTTATTTCCTATAAGTACCTTACAGATTGAAGGATTTGTTTGGGTAGTTTGAGAGGTTTGTATGAGCACACTCATACCACTAGCCCATTCATCTAAGGTTTTCTTCCTATCTCTTATACGGTCTAAATCTAGAAGATCAAACTTATAATTATTACGGAGTTTGAATTCTAGTGGAATACTACCTCTAGTTCCCCAATGTAACCCTTCCTCCATTTTAGGTGGTTGTCTTCTTCTATTTGTGGTATCAGGTTGTTCTGTTCTTTGCCTATATCTTTCTCCCCTGTGTGGGTCAGATGTTTCTTCTTGGTAAGGAACTGGTAATGAAATTAGCTTCATATGACCTTTTGGGGTCATATTTTCTGGTTCAGAATCAGTCTCACTACTTATTATCATATCATCATCTCCTTTGTTCGTACAAAGTTTTTCATATGATGTTCTTCTATTTCTTCATTAGTTAGTGTCAATAAACTAACTAATTTTTCTATATCCCTATTTTCAAGGTTCATGAATTTTCTTTCTAATTCTTTTCTATATTCCATTAAATTGAAATTATCTCTTTTTTCAGATTGTTCCTCATTTTTTCTTTTCTCATTTTTAGGAATCAGGGAATCTGATCTCCTAGGTGGCTCTTCTTTTAGTCCTTCTAAGAGATTATATTTATGACCTATTATTTCATTATTTTTATGTATATTGTATACATCTTTTCTTATAACCACATTCCTTTATTTCCTTTAGTAATTCTTTTTGTGTATATATTATTTCCTGTAAATATTGTGTTTGATTCTTAGACTAAATAATGTTGCTTGATTTTTTTGTTACTCCCACTAGGCTTCCATTTACTTCCAAATGCATATTTTTTATTTTATTTCTAAACATTATTATTTTTTTCCTAATGCCTTCATTATTTTAACTTCATTTTCTAGTTTTTTAAAATTTATCATTCCATTCAATGAAATAGATTGAATGGTTAGAAGTTTCTCATTTATGGTCTATAAAAGTAAACTTTGGCATGCTATTATTTCTAACATTACTTTTTCTTCATGTTATCAGGGTTTTTCTTTGATATCTAATTGTCATTCTTCTAGTATTTTAAAATCTGTTAGTATTTTTGGTTTTATTATTTGTATAAGTTCTTTAAAATTTTTGTCTATTTCTATAAATTCATTTTGTCCCTATATTGAACTATTATGACTATTTGTTAAAGAATAGCATATTACTAGATAATGTATTGAAAATAGATGATTTTCTTCTTTCATTAATTCTCCGCTTTCAAATTTATAAGCTAAACTTAATACTTGATTTAAATTTTTATCATATATATTAATATAAAATATAAGATATGCTATAAATTTTAACTTTTGGTATCCTAAGTTACCATGGATCATTCACAATAAGGAATCTTTACTATTTATTATTCTATTATCTAATAATGTTATTTTTATTGGTGTATTTATTTCTTCTCTAAAATAAGCTTTTATTAATATTTGAATTCTTCCTAAATAAATGTATCTAATTTTTCTTTATCTTTATGAGGAATTTTTGATAACTTGTTTAATATAGTTTCTTTATCAGTTAATAGTATATTATACCTTCCTTTTGCACCTGTAATCTTAATACTAATTTTTTTATTACTTATGCCATAATAAATTATGTTTTTTTTCTAGGGAATATTTTTCTTAATAAAAATGATAGGTCTTTAAATTTATCTTCTTCTTTAAGATTTAATTTTTATTTTTGAATTTCTTCAAATTTCTTTTTACTTATTACAATTTCCTGTAAAAATATACTGAGATGTCTTTTGTTTATATGTCTATTATTTTTTGGTTTATTTTGTCTTCTTTCATTTTAAGAATGTTACTATTTAATTCTGTTATATTTTAGGGATATTTTTGAATTTTTTAAAATTTTAGGGATATTTTTGAAGATTTCTCAAAACTTGGAGGTATTTATGATATTAATATGTATACTCTACACATATTTTACATTTTACAAGTTTTATATTATATTATTAAAAGGAAAAAAAAAAGTCTAGGGGAGAGACAAATACACTATAAAATCATGGACTAAATTAAATTTATATTTTTATATCTATTAAAATTACTAAGTTGATAATGGGGAAAAAGTTTTCCATAAAAACTTAGGTTTATGCAAATGTATAAATTAATATCAAAATTATATAGGGATATACTATTAGTACCTTACTTTAATAAATGAGTATATTAGTGGTCTTTTTTAAGAAAATATTAATATCACAAATACTATTAAGGTTTTAAAAATATCACAAATATACGTTAACTTAATGAAAGTTAAAGTTAACGAAACTAAATAGTAATTTTATAAAAAATGACAAAATAATAAAAAATCAAGAAACAATCAGAAATCAAGAAATAATATAAATAGAAACACAACACATCTCATGATATTTATCATAAGAAATGGTAAATAGTAAAAGAAATTTGAAGAAATACATAAAACATTATCAAATCTTAAGGAATGAGATGGATTCAAAGATTCATTATTCTTAAGAATAAGAAAATATTTTCAAGGAAAAATATAGTTTATTATGGAATAAATAATAAAGAAATAAACATTAATATTACAGATGTAAAAATAATGTATAATATAACATTAATTAATAAAGAAACCATTATAGATAAACTACCAAAAATCCCTTAAAAGGAGAAAGGAAAAATTGAAAATATCTATTTAAGGGGAATTCAAATATTAATAATAACACATTTTAGAGAAAGAATTGATGTACCAATAAAATTAGCATGTTAGACAATAGAATAATAAATAGAAAAGATGTTTTAGTAGAAATGATCCATGAAAATTTAGGATACCTGAAATTAAAATTTATAGCATACCCTAGGTTTGGCATTAATATTAATGATAAAAACTTAAACTAAGTGTTAAGTTTAGTTTATGAATTTGAATGATGAGATTTAATAAAAGAAAAAAATTGTTAATTTTCAGTACATCACATAGTAGGATATTCATTAACAAATAGTCATAATAGTTCAATATATGGACAAAATGAATTCATAAAAATAGATAAAAAAATTCCAAATTAGACTAATAATAAAACCATAAATATTAACTGATTTTGAAATACTAGAAGAAGGGAACATATATTTCTAGGAAAAACCTCTGATACTAGGAAGAAGTAATGTAAAGAAATATAAATGTATCAAGGTTTACTTTTATAGATCGTAAAAAAGAAACCTTTAACAAAGAAAGAGATGTTACAGATCTAAAACAATAAATTAGAATAATAAAAGCATTAGTACATGACGCAAGTTAGGAAGAAAATAATATCATTTTTATCTCAATAATGTTCAAAAATAAATTACAGAATATATAATTAGATTTTAATAGAAGCTTAATAGACATATAAAAAACAAATAATAATAATGAAAGTTTTAATTCTTTTAGCACAAGAAATAGATACAGCACAAGAGTCAAACATTAAGTTCTTACAAGATATAAATGAGACACAAAAATAACTTCTAAAGAAATAAGAGAATATGGTTATAATAAAAAACGACAATAAGACATACATAAAGAATTTATAGAATTAAGAATAGATGTAAATAATATATCTAAAAATAATAAAATTATATATGTTCTAAGTTTGATTCATTTGTAAGATTAAAGGAAGAATCACCTAGAAGATTAGATGCATTAATACATAGAAATGAGAACAAAGAGAATGAGAAAAAACCCAAAGATAAAAAAAGATATAATCACAATTTAATGAAATATAGAAAAGAATTAGAAGAAATGTTTATAAACATTAAAAATAGGAACATAGAAAAATTAGTTAGTTTATTAATCTTTACATATGAAAAACTAGGAAGACATTGTGATGAAAACATTTGTACAAACAAAGAGGAAGATGATATGACAATAATTAATAAAACTGTTTCTAAACCAAAAAATATGATCCCAAAAAACCATATGAAACCAATTTTATTACCAATTTCTTATCAAAAAGGAATATCTGATCCACAAAGAGAATAAAGAAATAGGAAAAAGCAAGAAGAACCTAACATTCCTTATAGAAGAAAACAATAATCTAAAATGAAAGAAGGATTACATCGAAGAACTAAAGGTAGCATTCCACCAAAATTCAAACTTCATGAAAATTACACATATGATCTTTTAGATTTAGATTGTGTAAGGGATAGGAAAAGAGCGTTAGATGAATAGTTTAGTGGTATGAGTGTAATCATATAAACTTCTCCCATCACACGATTAAATCCTTCAACATATAAAGTCTTAGTAGCTCATAAAATAACAGAAAATATTAAAATTTAGTTTACAAATTTAACATAAATGTAACATTTATAGGTGCAAGGGAATGCTCCAACAAGTAGAGAATACCTAGAGACTATAGGTAAATAAAATATACAAATAATTTATTGGAGTAGATAAATGTAAACATATCATTAAATTTAGTGAAAATAAAATTGAGGAAGATAAATAGCACTTAACAAATATGAAAATGTGTGACATGTGTTATATAGACTCATTAATTTGTGGATATGAAAAATATCATCATAAGTTTCCACCCTCCATGCAAGAAACTTATAAGAAAATATATTTTAAAAAAAATTACCTGAAACATTACATAAAACTATAACAAAAGAATTAAATAAAAAAAATAGGAAAACTATACTAGAAACCTTAGGAGGAAGAATAAGAAGTTTTAATAATTAGATAATCATTAAATGTCAAGAAATGCATAAATATAAATAAATAAGAGGAAATAATAAAATTTATTATGATGCAAGAGATTTTAGAATGTTAGAAAAATATAGATGTAATATAAAAATACAAAATATTCAAAAATATAAATTTAGAAAACATAACTTAATAATATAAGAGAATGTAAAATAAAGAATCTTATAGAAAAAGATATATTAGAAGAAAAAATATAAGCCACCAGATAATAAAAATTATTGCCCATTAGGAAAAAAGAAATACAAATGTTGGATTTTCAATGAATGTCCTAACAAACTTCAACATAAAAAAGAATTTTCATACAAAGTAAAAATCTTAAAAGAAGCTTTTAAGATAGAACCAATTGAGGAATTAGATGTAGATGGTAGTATTTATTTATTGGAAGAAACTGGGGAATAAATAACTAATTCAGAATATGAATATTTAGAATACTCTTCATCAAAAGATGAATGATTTGTATAGTACTACAAATCCAAATGGTACTTATATTATGGTAAGATTGAAATTTAAAGGTTACAAAAATTACTATATATATGCATGTGTAGATACATAAGTTAGTATATATGTAGATAGTAAATATGAAAGCAAGCACCAAAAGACTTAATTTTAAAAATTGTTAACAATACTATAATAATTTATTTGTAAGAAATAATTTCCTATACTTATATCAACTCTTTATGCAATATTTAAACAAAATATGTCTAACAACACTAGATAGTGAAACCATTTAAGTGTCAAAAATAAGAAAAGCTTTGATTGTATCAAACCTAACTTTTAAGCAACAATATAAAAATCGAAAATGTGGAGAGATAAAGACAAAGCAAGAACAAAAACCTAATTTAGAAAAATATTCATTATATATAGAAGAGAAACGAAACTATTTTCTTAATGAAATATAGGAAGATAAAAGCCTTAATAGGTATCAAAGAATTATTAAAAGTAGTAGGCTCAAAAAATCATTTAGATCCAAAGTTAAACAAATCAAAAATGATTGCTAACATAAAACTAAGAGACCCTAACAAAATCATTAGAGTAAAACCTATGATGTATACCCCAAAAGATAGGATTGGATTTGAAAAACAAATTCAATAATTTTTGGAACTAAAAGCTATAATACCAAGTAATTTACCTCATTCTAACCCAACACTTTTAGTCGAAAAAGAAGCTGAAAAAAGAAGAGGAAAAAAGAGAATGGTAATAAACTTCAAAGCATTGAAATAAAGAAATATTTGATGATATATACTTTATTCCAAGAAAGAAAAATTATTATGATTAACAAAAGGGAAAATATATTTCTCAAGTTTTGATGGCAAAAATGGATTTTAACAAATAAAATTGGATGAGGAATCTCAAAAACTAAAAACATTTAGTTACCCAAGGACAATTCTATTGAACTGTTGTATTATTCAAATTAAAACAAGCTCTAGGTATCTTTCAAAGGTATATGAACAACATCTTTAAGAAATTACAAAATATTTGTTGTATTTACATAAATAATATTTAGTTTTCAATAATGAATTAAACAAATATTATTTAGATATTATTAATATTCTACAAGAATGTAGGAAATAAGACATTATACTTTCTGAGAAGAATGCAGTAATTACTCAACAAAAAAATTAAGTATTTAGGGTTAAAAATTGAAAATGGAAAATATAATCTACAATATTATATATTAAATTATATTCAAGGATTTTCTAATTAATTAAAAACAAAAAAAATTCAAAGATTCTTAGGATTTTTAACATATGATGAAGTATACATCAAGAAACTTGCATAAGTATGAAAATCTTTACAAATAAAATTGAAAGTGATCATGTTTGGAAATGAATGGAAAAAGATATTTTGTATATTGATAAAGTAAAAACACAACTAAAAAATTTACAACTTTATACCATTTAGGTCCAAATGATAAAATGATAATTAAAATAGATTCTTCGTATGGATATTGGGGAGCAGTTTTAAAAGTAAAAGTAGATGACAAAGATAAATATCTTTATAGATATAAATTAGTATCTTTCCATGGTCTAGAATTAAATTATCACAATAATGAAAAAGAATACTTAGTTATTAAAAAAAATATTAAGAAATTTACGATGTATGTAATATGTTCAAGATTTATTGTCAAAATTGATAATAAAAATTTTGGTTATTTTCTAATAACTAATATTGTAGGTGATTATAAAGAAAGAAGCTTAGTGAGATAACAATAGTAGTTTAACAACTATAATTTTGATGTTAAAGAAAGAAGCTTAGTGAGATAACAATAGTAGTTTAACAACTATAATTTTGATGTTAAACGTCTACCAGGAAATAAGAATAGTTTAACAAATGCACTTACAAGAGAATTAACACCTTTAACTATTTTTATTCTTTTAGGAATGGAACATCTTGATATCAAGATCAAGATAAAGGAAATAGAGTTAAGAATATTTTAGGACAACTCAACGTTTTATACCTATAGAAGTTTGAAATTAACAATTCAAAAATGACCATTAGAGTCCAAAAACTCTAAAGAGGAATCTCTATCAGAGATTCATTCTAAGGAAAATAAAACTTTTGAAGAAGAAATTCAAAATGAAAAGAAAAAATCTTACAGTTCAATGGATAACAACATCTTTGAAAAAAATAAAAAAAACCTAGTTGGGCTGAAGAACTAGAGAAAAGAATACCAGAAAAAGACATGTGGTCTATAATGGTTCAAAATCCAGAATTTTAAACAACTGGCTTGAAGCAAACAAAACTATCATCAAATTTAGTATAATAACTTATAAATCTTTCACTAATAGAATAAAAACCAAATGCATTTATGCCAACTACAAAGTACAAAACTAATAACTCTAGAAGATATAGTTAAAAATTGCTCTGTAGCATTGCAACAACAACCATCGCCAACAAGTAGGTTGAAGACCCTAGGAAAGATAGTAAGATCACCTATACTATTCAAAGAAACACCTATCATAGAAACAACAATGATTATACGACCACCAATACTATTCGGGAAAACATCCCCAAGAATACATTGGTCATTAAAGATGAAAAGGACAAGTACAAGAATTTAAGTAAACCACAATGATTGAGTCTCTATAACTTAGCCAAAAAATATACTTAGAAACATATCGAAGAAATGAAATTTACCATCATATAAAAAAATTTCCTATAGGCATTAAATTTAATATTCTTAAAGGAGCTTATTGATGAGACAAGACCAACATCGGGTTAGCAATACCGATCTTGCAAATACTTTGGTTTTATATTTGTAAAACTATCGGAAGTGCACAAATCATTTTATAGAAAATAATAAGAATACTCCCAAGGTCGATTTAAGGAAGGAATATATGTGGTTTTTAATTTATTATTCAAACTTTTAAAAACGAAATTAAATCATAAACATCTTGTCATGATATTTTGATTTTTTATGTTTCTTAATCTAATAACATAAAAAATAAACATAGATATTGATTCAATAAAAAATTATGCAAATTTTTATCATTCATAACAGTAGAGTATTTATGGATATAATAATTAAGTTAATTATGATTATTCATACTATTTAGATTATTAAAGATATAAATTGATATAAATTGATATTTATTGATTATCTCTTTTTTATATTAATGTCACCTTTGGTGGGGTTAGACATTTTAAACTTTATTCAAGGTGTCTAAATTAAACTTAAGAATTTAATTATACGAGTACCAACATTCAAGTTTTAACTACCGAGCGATTGTACCAAAAAATAAGAGTACTACTCTAAATCAGACTAGATAGTTAAACCTTAAAATCTAATTTTTAGATTTAAGTTTGTAATGAAAAATAATATATTTCTCTCTAACATCCTTAATATAAAATCTTGAATAAAAACAAAATCAATTTATTTTATAAAAATGTTTTACCTATTTAATATTTCACAAGCATAATATATTATTATTATATCATATTTACAAACAACCAGACATGTTAAATTTAATCACAAACAATTTAAATATAATATATAAGAATAAACTATAAAAATAACTGTAAAGAATTCATTTTAAAATTATACCTTAAAAGAATCTTTACAAAATTTTGATGTTAATTTAGTTTCTAAAAGCCCTCTAAATAGATTTGCATTCCGTTATTTGAATCAAAATCTAGAAATCCACAAAAGCATAAACTTTAAAACTAAAAAAAATTAAAAAAATCTTTATAGAGAGAGAAAGCTATAGAGAGAAGAGCTGAGAAATTGTGTGATATCATATTGGGGGATAGGGTCCTTTTATAGGTGAGTAAAAGCTAAAAAGTGAGAAAATATCTCAAAAATTGGTTTTGGACAGGCTGGCACGCGTGTGGGGTGAGATTTGCGATGAGACGGGCGTTGATGTGTGTAGGATTTGTGGTAGACGAGCGCTAGCGTGCACGAGACTCTACATGACATGTGCACGGCTCAACGTGGCCCACACAGGACTCGATAGATGGGCACGCAAGACTTGATATATTTTACCTTTTTTACCATTTTGATCAATTTTGTCCAATTTTCTATTTTTTTTACTTTTTCTCAACATATTTGTGATGTATTGCCTCTAGTATTTTTATTTGAGTCTTTAAATTATTTTTGAAAGAAGATACCTAAAAAATAATAGAAATACTCGTGATTTCAAAAAAATATTATATAAAAATATGATAAAATTATACAAATATAAATCTATTTAATCAATTAAAATACATTAAATCATGATAATTTTAGTGCTTTTTAATCACTCATCATAACCCCCAACCAGCTTCTTGCTGATCTCTTAGCAAGAGAATCGGTAAAAACTAAAAATTAAACTATCTTAAATCACTTCCGTGGATTGACATAGTTACATTTAGGGTATGCAACAAGCCTTTAAACCCCTAGGTTGACCTAGTAGACAAGTTTGAGTCTCGTGGGGGTTTTCAGTAATGATACCAACAAACATTTACTAAATGTAAAAATTAAAAATAAATAACAAAAATTAAAAAATCAAAAATCAAAAATCAAAAACTAAAATTATAACAAAATAAAAAATAAATAAAAACAAAAATAAAATAAAACAACAAAACAAAACAAAACATAAAAATGTCTCGTGCTTTTTAATCTGCTTTTAAGATTATAATTAAAATCTAAAGCATTAGTTATTTTTAATTTCTTAAACAACCATAGTTTATAATAATAATTTGTTGAAAATCATTTCCATACTTCATTTAAAAAATGTTTCAATTTAAATTTACCCAATTTCAATGTCAGAAATTTGAATTCACTTCGACTATATCCTTACAAGTCAATACTTAAAACAATGAATCCTATGGGTTCAAACACTCATACTAAGGTATATGCGAATAGAGTTTATGTTTAGGAATAAACTAATAAGTTCTCATACTTATAAAAGAAGAAAGGCTCAAAAATAGTGCATAACATTGATATAATAAAAGGAGTCAAATATTTAGGATTTCGTAAAGAAATCACAAAATTATTTTCATGTCTCAATCATAATTATTAAATAAAAATTTCAAGATATATGCCTTATATAATGAACAAAGTGCAATAACTCTTTAGGGATTTACTTCCTATAACTTTCTTTTGTAATTAGCATTTTTTCACAAATTTGTAGGCTATGTGGGTCATAGTATGTAGATTATACTATTTATTTTTATCTTTTTTTTAATATATATTTTTTTAGATAGAGGACCTATTTTTTTATAAAGAGAACTCATGTACAGTTTGTACATTTTTTTTATGTATGATAAGGTTAGTGGCTAAATTTTGTGGCTTTTCTGTTTGATTTTGGTTTAGGTAATCCCATATATGTCTCTTTTTAGTAGAAGTCATGCATGAATGAGATAAAGGGCATATACTATCAATTTCTACTTAAGTCATTCAATCTAAGAAGTAAAAACAACATATGATACTTTACTAGATGTGAAAATCCTAACATTCAATGCTAATACCTATAGAGATCATCTAAAAATTTGAAGAAATAAGAGATGTGTTTGGAGTAGAAAAAAATATTCCACTTAGAATAAAGGAAATTAGGCTCAAATTATATCTCATAAGGGTATTCTTCACTATTGTTTTTCTAAAGACTCATTTTGGGTTCATTATAATTTTCACACTTTATCATGAAATACTACTTATGACAAAAACTAACTAATTACCATTCATGATATGTTTTTAAAAATTAATCTAACAATGCAAAAGACATAACTATTTACTTAAATTTGATTTAAAGAAATTATAAATTTTTATAAGAAATTTTTTAAAACTAATCCTAAAATTCTAAAAATTACTAAACTACATAAGGAAAATAAAATCAAACATAATAAAAATGAATTGTGAACATAAAAATTTTAAAATTGTTAAAATGTTTGAAATTAAGCATAATAACTTTTCACTACCCCTAACCTAGAACTTACATTGTCCTCAATGTAACAATTGTAAATTAAAGATAAAGATAAAAGAAAAGAAAATTTACCTATTTCTTGAGAATGTGCAAGTAGTGATGGAGAAATGCAAGTGTATCTATCATGTTCATCATTAAAGTCCTACACATATAGATCATTGTGAATTACTAACATATCAACAAATATTTTTAGTTTTAACAATTCTCAAATTATTCACATGCAATTAAACTAAAATAAATAACAGAAATTAAATAAATAAAAGAAAACTACCTAAAATGATGAGTTTCCTCCCATCCAACGCTTAGTTTAACGTCTTAGTAAGACATAATCTGGTGTATTTCATTTTAAGTAAACTCAATGTCCCAACATCATTGAGTCAATCAAACCTACAGGTATGACAAGTTTATTTACCTATACTTTTTAAGTCATGCCTTATGAATTTTCAAAATTTTATTTACTTAAAACTAGAGACATGATTGTGGATTTAGATAAACCACTTCTAGGCACAAGTCAAATAACTAAGGCATCAAAACATATTTCTACCTAGATCTAACAAAACAAACTACCTCATTTTATCATAGATTATGATTAAAAACTTTGAAATTTTGGAGATTAGCTTGAGAATTGTTTTTTAAACTAATCTAACACTAAGTATTAAAATAAATACTAAATAAAAAAAATAAAGTTAGCAAAATAAAGGAAATAATAAATAATAATAATAATTATACATATTTTACAATTTATATAATACAAAAAACTTTTATAAAACTTTTGATACATATAATTATACATACATAAACTATACATATTTATAATACACTCTATTTATCGTATAATACAAATACATATTTTTTTACAAATAAATATACATGATTAAATTATACAGAATAAATATTTATAATACACTCTATCTAATATATAATTTAAACATATTTTTATACAAATAAATATCACTACTACAAAAGTGGTCATTTAAGTCGAGATTTAAAGTCGTTTTTGGTAAAAACTGACTTATAATGAATTTAAATTCTGTTTGTTAAAAAACCAACTTAAAACATGTAGATTATAGCGTCAGTTGACACGTAGAACCGACGCTACATCCTACGTGTAGCGTTTATTCTACGTGTTAACCGATGCTACATATATAGATATTTTCCTTTTCTCTTCTTTCTTCCCCAGACAGAAACTATTCCAAGCAATACATAACTCTCAAAAATCCAAAACCTCTTCCACTCCTCCTCCACTCCTCCTCCACTCTTTCTCATTTTCAAACTACCTACGACCACCAATTCTAGTGTCGTTTAGTGAGTTTTCTTCCTCTCCAACTTATCTTCTAGATCCCCTATTTTTTTGAGTAAAATACTCAAAAAAATTATACCCATTTTCTCACTTACAAAACACCATTTTTTTTATTCATTTCCTTCATTTTGTCACTTCATTTACTCTTGTATGTATTTTACACACTTATTATTCATATTTAGTTTTTTGTATATTATGTTATTAGTTGTGTATACATTTTTGTATTATATGTATGTTACTATTTTTATTATGTAGGTTTTGTATTATATATATGTTATTATTTTTATTATGTAGGTTTTGTATTATATGTATGTTATTATTTTTATTATGTAGGTTTTGTATAAATTTTTGTAATGAAATAAATTTATATATTTATGACTGTGATTTAAGGTTCGTTTTTAATTTATTTATTTTTGTTAATATGAAATGAGAAAGACATGATTCAACAATATGATGCTCATCAAAAATTTAGGTTTGAAGTAGTGTAGTTATTTAAAAAAATATTAATCATCACAAAATTGTTATATAAATTTTGTTTTATATATCTTAAATTTTAAATCAACTCAAATTATGTGACATATTATTATTAGTAATTAAAATCAATCTCATATAATTATATTTATGTGTATATATTTGTTATGTTTGATTTTTATGTATTTATTTTTATATGATGTTTTGATAGATATTCTAATAATTATGGAATTCAAATATAATAATATCTGAAATATATTGGTTGAATACATATTTAATATGCTTAATGACATTAATAGAAAATGGACAAATCTTGGATGTCAAAGTGTAGAATTGAGCAGGATTACATTTCTGCAGTTGAAAGTTTATTGGAATTTGCTTGTAGAAATAGTAATAATGAAATTAGTATTATTCGATGCCATGTGTTAAATGTAAAAATGAGCAATTTCATGATGTTGACGAGGTTAAGTATCATCTTATATGTAGTGGTATTCTTTTAAGTTATAAATGCTGGTATTATCATGGAGAAAATATTGATAATACTCACAGGGAAGAGATAAATAAGAATGTGAGTAGATTATATACATCTTATCATAATATACAGACATAAAATATGTTTCATGGTGTTGAAGATGAACTATATGAAGATGATCCCGAAACCTTTAAAAAATTTCTAGAAGATGCCGAAAAACCATTGTATCCAGAATGCAAGAAATACACTAAAATGTCAGGATTGGTTCATTTGTACAATGTGAAGGAAAAAAATGGTTCCGTTTGACAAGAGATTCATATAATTACTAAATGTATTATTAATAGATATGTTTCCTGAGGGTATTAAATTTCCATCTTCAATGTATGAAGTGAAGAAACCTCTTAGTCAATTTGACATGGAATATCATAATATTCATGTTGGTCCAAATGATTACATTCTTTATAGAAAAAATATGAGACATTAGATGATTGTCCGATGTATAAAGAATCGAGATAGAAGCATGCTACAAATGAGACAACACCTAAGAAAGGCATGCCCGTAAAGGTTCTTTGGTACTTTCCTCCAATTCCTCGCTTTCAAAGGTTGTTCAAATGTAAAAAGACATCAAAGATGTTGACTTGGCATTCAGATAATCAATTTGATGATGGGGTGATACGTCATCCTTGTGATTCTCCAAATTGGAAAGTAGTAGATAATATATCCTCTTAATTTGTATTTGATCCATGCAATCTTCGTCTTTTCATTGCTACTGATGGAATTAATCCACATAGTTCCCTTAGTAGTAGATATAGTTGTTGGAAAGTAATTATGGTAACATACAACCTTCCTCCCTCGTTGTGTATGAAAAGAAAATTCATGATGTTAACATTATTGATCTCTGGACTGAAACAACTCGGTGTTGATATTGATGTATATTTGTAGCCTCTGATAGATGATTTAAAGATGTTGTGGAATGATGGTGTAAATTTTTACGATACACATAAAGAATAATACTTTAACTTGAGGGGGTCCTTTTATGGAGAATTAATGATTTTCCTACTTATGGGAACTTATCAAGACATGTAACAAAAGGTTGTATGGGATGCTCTATATATAGTGATGACACTTTTGTAACTTATCTTGTTCATGGACGAAAGATGTCTTATAGAAGATATAGAAGATTTTTTCCATCTGGATGAAAGTTTAGATTCCAAAAGAAACCTTTTGATGCTGAAGAAGATCATGATCCTACACCCCAACCTTTACGAGGTGTTGAGATATTAAGGCAATTAAATAGTATGACATTTAAACAATATGGAAATATGAAAAAAAGAATACTCACTAATGGAGGGAAATGAAAGAGGTCAACTATTAGAAGGGGTGAAAATGAAAATGTTACTGAATTAGTAGATCATGGTTTTTGGAATAAAAAATCAATATTTTGGGAATTACCTTATTGGAAAGACCTATACATTTGTACATCTTAGATGTCATTCACATTGAGAAAAATGTATGTGAGGGCTTGATTGGTACATTACTTAATATACATGGAAAAATGAAGGATGGAATTAAAACAAGATTGGATTTAAAGAAACTAGGCATATGACCTGAATTGGCACCAATGGTGGAAAATAATAAGAATCGAACATACTTGCCACCAATATCGTATACAATGTCAAAAAAAGAAAATGATATGTTTTTTAAATGTTTGGAGGGTGTGAAAGTTCATGATGGTTACTAATCCAACTTAAGAAATTTTGTGTCTATCACTAATAAGAAACTTTGTGGATTGAAATCACATGACTGTCATATCTTAATGTAACAGTTATTACCAATTTCTATTAGATCAATTCTTATAAAACATGTTTGATTATTAATAATTTTTCATTCTTCAATACAATATGCAAGAAATCTATATCAATTGGAGAGTTCAACTCTTTATAGAAAGATTTGTAGAGAATTTGTGTCTAATTGAAAAATATTTTCCATTTTTTCGATATAATGATTCACTTGTGTGTTCATTTAGTTCGAGAGGTTCAATTGTATGATCCAAATTAATTAAGGTGGATGTATCCTTTTGAGAGATACATGCAAGTCCTTAAAGGATATGTAAATAATAGAAATTGACCTAAAGGATGCATGGTGGAACGTTACATTGCTGAAGAGACCATTGAGTTTTGTTCTTAATACTTTAGTGGTTGCACTAAAATTGGGAATCCTATGCATAAGTTGTTCTTAGAATGTCACATGATCCAAGTAGGTAACCTTATGCTTGGTGGAAGTAAGAAATTGTTTATTGATCACAGTCAATGGGAAAAAGCACACCGAACCATTTTGGTAAATAATAAGAAGGCACAACCGTACATAGAGTAAGTGATGACATGTTCATCCTTTTCATTTAAAATAAAATTATTTTATATTTAACTATAAATGATATCTAATTGATATATCTTTAATAACATTACAGAATGTATATAAACTTACTGAAGATCGATCCTCGTTATAAAAAAGAGGAGGAGAAAAATGGTTGTATGATGAACATAAGCGAGAGCTTATTAATTGGTTTCGCAACCATGTAAGTGTCACATACAAGAATTCATTAGTACTTCTATGCAATATTTTAAAACTTTGTTTTAAACACATTTCATGTTTTTGTATGCATAGATTCGAGTTGAACTCAATAAACCCAATCATAAAATAATGGAAAGTTTAGAATGGCTTGCATATCGTCCAAAATTTGATGTGAAATCATATTCTAGTTTCATAATTAATGGATCAAGGTTTACGACTCAAGCAAGGGACAAAGTCTGTGTAAATCAAAATAGTGGTGTGAAGATGGTTGCACAAACTATGCAATTTTTCAGTTCGAAAGATGGTAATCCTATACTTTTTGATGGAATATATTATGGTATATTCAAGAAATTTGGGAACTCGATTATGAGGTCTTCCATGAAACAATATTCTTGTTTAATTGTGTCAAAGATGTTATCAATGGTGGATATAAAATAGACGATTTTGGATTTATCCTTGTAAATTTATCCAAGATAAGTCACATTGATTATCCTTTCACGTTAGCACTTCATGCAAAACAAGTGTTTAACGTGAGCTATCAAATTGACACAAGCTGGTCTATTGTGTTAACGCCTCCACAAAAAAGTTCTAGCATTATGATGCTTTAGAAGATGATGAAATGCTTGATACATTATCCACTATTAGTCATTTCTCAAACAAATTGCCTAATGTATGTGATGATCTAGTTGATGACGATGATTCTTCGTCATGGACTCCAAGTGATTGTGAAGGAATATATATATACGATTAACAACCTAATTAAACATAATGTATGTTTTATATTATTCTATTAACTCTTGCATATTTATATGTTTGGAATTTAAATTGTCAATTAATTTCTATTTCATCATTGTTTGTAGATAAATTATGGATCCTATGGTACTAGAGATTGTAGATCCAAATTATCCATTGGGGAATTTGAAAAGAAGGGGTTGGGCAAATATACCTAATGCTCCACTTAACCCAGATGATAGAGTACCCGTTCTATTTGATGCTACTGGTAATCCATAAGGGGAAAATGGCCAACAATTGAAATTCTCTATTGGTAGACTAGTAAAGTCAAGTATACCAATCAATATAAATGATTGGACTAAGGTTGATGAAGCTAAAAAGTCAAAATATGGAAAACCATTTGTGTAAGTCTCTTTTATTTTATAACTAATTACATATATTATATCTCATCTTTTGTAGTGTGTTTTTACAGAATCGTTATAAAGTCCCTGACACTTGAATGAGCAAGTGTTATAAGATTGAAAATAAGGCATGTAAGGAATACAAAACTTACAGATTGGCCAGAAATTATGTGTTTCCATATTTGGAACCACTTGATGAAGCATAACTATATTAAATCCCTAAAGAACACCCCTGGATTGAACCCCAAGTTTGGAAAGAATTTATGGATTATAGGTATACGAATGAATTTCAAATTATTAGGGAAGAACATCATAATATACAAATGCATAATGTTCTTCCTAACCATACTGGGAGGTCTTTAAATACTAAAGTTAGACATAAAATGGTATTATTAAGTTGTTAATTTATAAATATTTTTATATTTATTTTCCTCAAATTTAAGTTGATGTCTTGGTTAATAAATTTATTTAATTTATGTAGGAAGCTAAATTGGGTAGACTGGTTACCCGTTCTGAATTGTATATAGAAACAAAGACCCCCAAAACGAAGAAGTCGAGACCAATGACTAAACAAGGAGAAGAACAAATAAATAAGTTGATTAGTAATTTAACTTGATACAAAGTCCTTATGATTTTTTCTAATTGATGTAATAATGTATGATATATTTGTTTGCTTTATTATTTTTAGAGAGTTGTTCAAGAACAAATAGTCAGGGGTGAAATAATCGAATAGCTAGGGAGAAATGCTATATATCATGCATTCAGATGCGAGTATCCTGGTCTTGTTATGGGAGGAAGCCAATATGATAGTTATATGAAGTTTTTTAACATTCCAAAAAAAAAGCCATAGATGGTCAGTATGGAGAAGTATTGTAAAATTAAAGAAGAACTCACCTCTTTTAAGGCCTCAATGTTAAGTGAGATTGCCACTTTAAAAGAATATCAATCATAACACATGTCATGCATAGCAGCATACTACAATCAGGGCATGCCATATTGGCTAGGCATGCAACCATCCATGCCAGTCATGCCACCATTCATGCCAGGAATGCCACCTATGTGATCTCATGGTGCCCAACCTATATCCTATATGGGATATAGTCATCCTATTGGTCCTCCCTTAATGTCAGGAATGCATATGCAATCAGGTAATGGTTCATTTTATCTAATGAAATATGTGCATTCTTACCATCTATAACATCATGATGAACGTTTTGATGAGAATGTACTTCCAATAGCTACCCCATATGGGAGTCCTCTTCTACTTGATAAATCATTTGTGGTAAGATTTAAAATTTATGTAGATAGTCTATTATTTTTATTTTTTATTAAACATTTTATTTATTATATATAACACTTCAATTTTTTTTATAGAATATGAAATGTTTGTTGAAACATCCTTCATCAACAGACTTTGTTGCTATTGGAACGGTACAACAATTGAGCGATAATCAAACGATTCATAATCAATATTTGTCAAATTATTGGAGAATAGTAATTGATTAATTATTACTCCATGATTTTTCACTACTTGTGCCTTCTGATGCTACTACAGTCCAAGAAGTGGTTGAACAATATGTGGCTTGGCCGTTGAGTCAAGTTGTGATTAATTTTAATATAGTACTATTTTTTACTTAAAAAATAACACTTTTTTACTACTATTATATTATTATTCTCTTATTGTTACTAACATATATAATACTTCTTATTTAGTTTATTATACCAGAATTAAGTGCGACACATTTAAGAGATACAAAGTAAGTATAAGTGGTAAATCTATGCCTAGTGAGCCATCATAACGTACTAAGTCATTCAAGAAGAAGCCATGAAAAAGTATAGTTATGATTATGCTATAAACTTCAGCAGAAATCTTGGCGCTTTGATGACTATTGTTGCGAGGGCATCTAACATAAATGATGGATGGATTGTGCCACTTCCTATAGAAATTTATGGTGTAGATATTGGCCAAACCTATATATTGATTGAGTGCATATTGTAGCTATTTGAATATAAAATGATCGATTTAAGTATATTCAAGTGTGGACAAGGTGAGTCCTTAATCGGTAAATAAATTTCATTTATGTAGAACATATATAATTATATTTATATTAGCTAATTATTTATATATATATTTATTTTATATAAGACATGTTATTATCGAATTGAAGCTAATCACTCATCACATTTAGCAATGTTCTATGATTCTTCATTTGTCAATCAATATCAAGAGAATGATGTTAGCATTAGAGCTAAACAATTATGTGATAGAGCATTAACACTTAACACAAATTAGAAGTTGATAATTCCTTGGCCAATATAGTTTGAACAAGGCCAAGATCATTGGATGTTGGCAATCCTTGATTTATATGGCAATCATGTTTGGTACTGTGACTCAGCTTCCATAGAATTGAGTAAAGCTACAAAAGTAGTCGTTGAAATGTAAGAGTTATAGCTAGCTATTATTCTTCTATTTTTTTGTAATATTTAATAAAAAACTAACCTTTATAAACTTTGATAGGGCATGGAAGCTGTGGAACAAGTTTAGGGGCATTGCCCTTAAAACATCTCATAAGCTTATATGGCACAAAGTTGTCGTATGTACAAACGAATATTAATAATTTTATTAATTTTACTATTGAATAATAAAGATGTTCGAATATGGAAAATTATGTACACTTTTTTTTTTGCAGGTTCCACAACAAAATGATGGAGTCATGTGTAGTTATTATGTCATGAAATTTATGAGTGAAATCATCACAAATATCAAAACTCCAATTGAAGATGTGGTAATCTCTTTTACCAATATACATTAATGAGATATTTGAGTTATTTTTTGTGAATTCGTGAAATTACATTCTTATTTTGAATTTAAATACATATAGTTCTTTGGCTAGAACAAGACGGGCTATGACCCACAAATTTTTGATGATTTACGAGAAGAATGGGCAGAACACATGGTTCAAATTATATCATCACAGAAAGATTCAAGAGAAGATTCTAATGATCTTGAATAGCATATGAAAACATAATGGTAACTTTATAATGCTTTAATTTTTCTATTCCTGTGTTTGAAGTCTGTGCAGCTTGTTTGATGGATGTTTATGTGCTCATGTATTTAGGGGAATGAATTGTTATATGAACCTATTTTTTGCCTAAACTTGATCTCATCTCTCTTGTCTAGTTCCCTTGTATAACAACATCATGGTAGTCATTGGCCAGCCAAGTATAGGAAAACCACCAAGAATCATCATTTTGGTGGAACAAGAGTAAGGGCATTGCCCTTAAAAAATCTCATAAGCTTATATGGGACAAAGTTATAGTATGTACAAGCGAATATTAATAATTTAATTAATTTTACTATTGAATAATAAAGATGTTCGAATATGTAAAATAACGTGCACTTGTTTTTTGTAGGTTTCACAACAAAATAATGGATTCATGTGTGGTTACTATGTCATGAAGTTTATGAGCAAAATAATCACAAATATCAAAATTCCAATTAAAGATGTGGTAATCTCTTTTACCAATATACCTTTTTAACATATATGAGTTATTTTTTGTTAATTAATGAAATTACATTCTTATTTTGAGTTTAAATACATGTAGTTCTTTTGTTGGAACAAGTTGGGCTATGACCCGTAAATTTTTGATGAATTATGAGAGGAATGGGAAGAACACATGGTTCAAATTATATCATCATAAGAAGAATCAGGAGAAGATTTTGATGATCTTGAATAGCATATGACAACATCATGGTAATTTTTATAATGCTTTAATTTATCTATTCCTGTGTTTGAAGTATGGGCAGCTTATTTGATGGATGTTTATGTGCTCATGTATTTAGGGGAATGAATTGTTATATGGACCTATTTTTGACCTAAACTTCATCTCATCTCTCTTGCCTAGTTCCCTTGGATGACAACATCATGGTAGTCACTGGCCAGCCAAGTACAAGAAAACCACCAAGAATCATCATTCTGGTGTAATATCATGAATTCACAAAAATAACTTATATATGTTAAAAGATTAGTAAAAGAGATTACCACATCGACACCAGAGTGATATAATAATAACCTTATCCCTTCGAAATCATATTAGCACTGTATTAATCTTTTTTCTATAAATACGAAGCTATCTGGAATCAAGCTGGTATTTTTACTGCTGTAATGAGCTCTAAATATGAAGTCAAGTGTAACTCCGATTTATTACTTGGGTTGGTTAGGCAAAAAATAGTTATTCCATAAGTTTATGGGCACAAAAACTCAACCAATCTAAGTAATAAATTGGAGTTACACTTGACTTCATATTTAGAGCTCAGTATTAAAAATACCAGTTTTACTCTAGATAGCTTCATATTTATAGACAAAAAATTAATATAGTGCTAATATGATTTCGAAGGGATAAGATTATTATTATATCACTTTGGTGTCGATGTGGTAATCTCTTTTACTAATCTTTTAACATATATAAGTTATTTTTTGTGAATTCATGATATTACATTCTTATTTTGAATTAATTACATATAGTTCTTTGGTTGGAACAAGTGGGGTTATGATATGCATGTTTTTGATGATTTATAAGAAGAATGGACAAAACACTTTGTTCAAATTATAACATTAGGAGAAGAATCTGATGATCTTATATAACATAGGACAACACAATGGTAATTTTTATAATGTTTTAATTTTTTCATTCCTATTTCTCTGAAGTTTGGATTGCTTGTTTGATAAATGTTTAGGTGCTCATGTATTTAGGGCAATGAATTGTTATATGGACTAACTGTTTTTTGTCAAATTTCCTGGTCACTATGGTGGTAATTCTAAGCCAACCAAGCTTCCTCTTCTTAAAATAAAGTGGGAATATCACAAAATTCCTGACAAAAGAGATGACATCATTTTATTTGTAATTTAAGTTAAATATATATGTATTGTATATAAATTATTTTTTTGTAATAAATTTAATTCTCAATAATTAATTAATATTTAATTTTTCAATTATTTATATTATTTAAACTATTTTTTAAACATGTTTTGATTTTTTTTCCTATTATGTAGTGATCAAATACAGGTTTTAATTTAAGTATAATAGAAAATGAGTAAATTTTGTAAAAATAAATTAAAAATTTAAAGTTGATTCAATACGTGAACCAACTTTACATTTTTAAGTCATCGCATTTAAAGTCAGTTCACCGAACCAAATTTAAAAGCCATTCTTGGCGTATAGAATATAATATATAATACAAACATATTTTTATACATGTTATATCAGACAATATTTACAATAGTTAAGTTAATCTCTAAGTTAAATAACATAATCAGTATTAACAAAAAGTGATTCCAAGAAAGAATGTTGGGACAAAACCTACTTAAAAACCATTATCCTAGATAGAGAAACATTTACATTTTTAAGTCATGGCATTTAAAGTCGGTTCACCGAACTGAATTTAAAAGTCATTTTTGGCGTATAGAATATAATACACTCTATATAATGTATAATACAAACGTATTTTTATACATATTATATCATACAATATTTACAATAGTTAAGTTAATCTCTAAGTTAAATAACATAATCAGTATTATAAAAAAGTGATCCCAGGAAAGGATGTTAGGGTAAAGCCTACTTAAAAACCATTATCCTAGATAGAGAAACGTTCTCACAAAAAACTACAGCCACAAAGGCTTCTAAGAAATAGTCTCCTAGTCATAACTCCCTTAGATCGTTACTTTTCATGCTATTACATAATAAGTTTTTTCTTTTAAAACTAAAATTAAAAAAAAATCATTTTTTCAACGAAAAAATTAAAAATTAAAAAGTAGATATTTTTTTAAAATTTAAAAATTTTCTTGTACTCTTCACAGAACAATAACAGTAGATTTTTTATATTTTAAATTTAAATTTTAAGTTTTTTGATTTATTATTCACGAAACAGTAATAATAGATTTTTTAAAATTTTAAATTTAAATATCAATTTTAAAATTTTGATTTACTGTTCATGGAACAGTAACAATGGATTTTTTTTAAATTTTTTGTTTATTTAGATTTTTAAAATTTTAATAATTAAATTAAATTAATTTAAATTTAATATTTATTATTATTTTTTATGAACAATAAATCACAAAGATTTATTCAAAAGAATTAGATTTTTTTAAAATTTTAAAATAAATAACAAAAATCACAATTATTTAAAACACAAAATGTTTTCAAAAATTTGATAAATAATTTAAAAACGTTATTCCCTCCTCGACAACGGTGCCAAAGACTTGATTAACAAAATCAAGTCCCCAAAAATGGCGCCAAAAACTTAATTAGACAAAATCAAGTTCCCAACAACGATGCTAAAAACTTGATGAGATAAGACCAATATCGATCTTGTAAATACTTTGATTTTATATTTATAAAATTCTTGCAAGTGCATGAATTGTTTTATAAAAAATGATAAGAATATTCTCAAGGTCAATCTAAGAAAAAAATATATATGGTTTTTAATTTATTATTCAAACTTTTGAAAACAAAATTAAATCCTAAACATCATGTCACGATATTTTGATTTTTGTGTTTCCTAATCTAATAACATAAATATATATTCAATAACAAATTATACAAATTTTTATCATTCATAATAATGGAGTATTTATGGATATAACAATTAAGTTAATTATGCTTACTCATATTATTTAGGTTATTAAAGATATAAATTAATATTTATTAATTCTCTTTTTTTATATATAAATACCATCTATGGTGGGGTGAGATATTCTTTGTTAATTAAACAAATCAATTAATACCTATGGGTGGGGTCGATAATTAATTTGATTAATTAAATTAATTCATTTTTTCTAAGTGATTGATAACGAACCATTTAAATACCACCTTTGGTGGGGTTAAATATTTTAAACTTTATTCAAGGTGTCTAAATTAAACCTAAGAATTTAATTATCCGAGTACTAACTTTCAAGTTTAAAAAATATTATTCAAAACATATTGTTAATATATTTTCGAATAATAGTTCTTATAAAAACTTTTGAAATAGAGCTTCGCTCTAACTACTAGGAAATTGTACCAACAAATAAAAGAGCAATACTCTAAATCATATCAGTTAATTAAACTTTAAAATCTAATTTTCAAATTTAAGTTTGTAATAAAAAATAATATATTTTTCTCTAATCTTGAATAAAAATAAAATCAATTTATTTTATAAATTTTTTTTACCTATTTAATGTTTCGCAAGCATAACAACGTTATTATTATATCATATTTACAAACAACCAACTATGTTAAATTTAATCACAGAAAAATTAAATATAACATATAATAATAAAATATAAAAATAACTGTAAATAATTCGTTTTAAAATTATACCTCAAAAGAATCCTTAAATAACTTTGATGCTAATTTCGTTTTTGGAAAACCTCTAAACGGGTTTCCATTTCTGTTTATTGAATCAAAAACTAGAAATCTATAAAAGCATAGCTAGTTCTTTTCAAAAAGAGAATAGATTTAAAACTAAAAAAACTAAGAAAGTTTTTTAGAGAGAGAGAAGAGTTGAGAAATTGTGTGATTTGAGATTGGGGGAGAGGGTCTTTTTATAGGTGAGGAAAAGACTAAAAAGGTGAAAAAATATCTCAAAATTTGGTTTTAGATGCATTTGGACAAACTAGCACGCATGTGGGGCTAGATTTGCGGCAGGAAAGGTGTTGACATGTACGGGACTCTTGGTGACATGTGCACAAGACTTGGAAAATGTGTGCACGGGGCAGGCTGAACTGGATATGGTGCACCTGGGGCTTAACATGGCATGTGCGTGGCTTGGCATGGCGCACACGGGACTCAGCATTTTTGACTTTTTGACCCATTTTGTCCAATTGTTTTTCCATTTTTTTGACTTTTTCTCATTTTTTTCCCAACATATTTATGATGTATTACCTCTAGTATTTTTCTTCGAGTCCTTAAATTATTTTGAACGAAAATACCTAAAAAATAATAAAAATATCTGTGATTCCAAAAAGAGAAATTTATATAAAAATATAATACAATCATACAAATATAAATTTATTTAATATATTAAATTACATTAAATCATGATAATTTTAGTACTTTTCAAGTATCATCACTGATCCATTTTTGTTTTAAAGCTTTTCATGCAAGTTTAATCAAGAACCTATATCCAAGAATTAATTTAAGTGAATTAAATTATTTTCTTGAAAATTTCAAGAAAGCTATCAAGAACTTAAGGAAAAAGATTAGAGCAAGTGACAATACTGTCTATTTTATATTTTTTTAATTTACTTATAGATTAGAATGAAGTTTATGTTAGTCTCTATCATTTTATCAAATTAGGGATTTCCAACACTATAGAGAAGTTTCAAAGTCAATGGCATTTCTAGAAAATAAATTCAATACATATGAACTTTGTATTCTAAGAGGACAAATGTTAGGTCAAATTTATCATGAACTCAAAAAAATTATAATTCTTTTGAAATCAAAGTAGATTACTCAACTCATAAAGTCATAATCACTTCTTGATGAGTGCTTAAAAGGAACTAAAATTATCATAATTTAATGTATTTTAATTGATTAAATATATTTATATTTTTATGATTTTATTATATTTTATATAAATTTATCTTTTCGGAATCACGGGTATTTTTTATTGTTTTTTAGGTATTTTATTTCAAAATAACTTAATGACTCAAAGAAAAAAATACTGGAGGCAATACATCACAAATATATTGGGAAAATAAATGAGAAAAAGTTAAAAAGAAGGAGAAATTGGACAAAATGGGTCAAAAAATATCAAAAGGGCCAAAATTGCGTACACTACGTCTAATCGTGCCAATAAATGCGCACAGCGTGCCTAATCATCCGGTTTAATTTAGAGTAATGTTCTTTTATTTATTAGTATAATCGCCTGTTAGTTAGAGTGAAACTCTATTTCAAAAGTTTTTTAAGAATTATTATTCGAAAATGTATTGACGACATATTTTCAGTAATGGTTTTAAAACTCGAAAGTTAGTACTTGAATAGTTAAATTCCTAGGTTTAATTTTGACACCTTGAATAAAGTCTAATTATTTGACTCTGCTTAAAGTTGTGATTAGATGGTTTACTATTTTCTTATAAATAAAGCTGAAGTTTAATATTTAATTAATTAATAGGTCCCGCCTAAGGATATTAGTTAGTTAATATTAAACAAAAGAATTTGGGCCCCGCCTAAGGACATTTTCATACCAAAAAAAGAAAATCAACAAATATCAATTTATATATTTAATAACCTAAATAATATGAGCAAACATAATTAACTTAATTATTATATCCTTAAATACTCCACTATTATGAATAATAAAATTTGCATTATTATTTATTGAATCTATATCTATATTTATGTTTATTTATATGTTATTGATAGAATATTTAGGATTTAATTTTGTTTTTAAGATTTTAAATAATAAATTAAAAGCCACATATATTTTTTCCTTAGATCGACCTTAGGAGTATACTTATTATTTGCTATAAAATGATTCGTGTACTTGCGAGAGTTTTACAAATAATAAAACCACAAAGAATTTTTTCTTAAGATCAGTATTTGCAATGCTGGTCTTGCGATTCATTCATCAAGTTTTTGAAAAACTACTAAGGATCATAAATGCATTTACTATACTAGAGATTGAGAAGATAAAAATGCATCATCGTCTATATCATCAAAAGGGTTGTTAGTAGAAAACGAAAAAGAAGAATAAAATGTAGAACACACATCTTCAACTGGTAGGTCATGCCAAGGAAATAAAAGGCTTAGATTCAAAAGTTAAATACAAAAAAGTTACTTGAATTATTAATGTAAGGGTAAAACAACGATTTCCTCCAATTGTAAACATGGATTTCTTATCTATAAAAGAAACTCTTATTTCCATTAGTTGGACACAGCTTCAGAAATAACAATTTCTATACTCTAAAAAATTATTTACCTAGCAACTATCTATCTAGAAACTATGAACGGTTAATAATCCCTTCAAGGTTCTTAATTAGCTTTAAGAATTGTAATAGTTATTAATATTATGAATTAAATGAAATACAATCACTTTTTTTTTAATTCTCTAGTAAGTCAAATTTGGACAGTAAACTATGTATGGATACAAATGCTCCACTATTGTTAGTAGAGTATTAAAGTTTGAACAAACTAAGATATATCAAATGTAATAAACTAAGACGAACAACAAAAAAGGAGATCATGATGGACCCATTAAATTTAGGTATGATAGTTATAAATCTAAACCAATTAAGGTTCTTGAATGATTAAATATTTATATATAATATTTATAAAATTAATAATAAGAAAATGAAAACAAAGAAACTAATCGTAAGTCTATATAGGAATAAACATAAGGAAAATACAAAACTAAAACAATATATTAATAAGAAATTTAAAAGTTAAATTTTAATAATAATACGCAAAAACAACAACTAATGTTGTAAAACAACTAGCATCAATTTGATATCAGAACCATAGAAATAAAAATACATTATTAGGTAAAAAGTTAATACCGTTAATTAGTCAAGAACATAAGTGAAGATACGTTAAATGTTAGAAACATTAGTGATATATTTATTTTTAAAAATATTCATTTTAAACTAAATTGTACCATTTTTTTTAAATGTACTTCTAGTATAATTCTTAATAAATAAAATATTTGTGTATACCTTTTTTAAAGGTAACATACCAGTCGCTATGCCTACCCCTTTGATCATTTTTGTGTAAATAAATTTTTATTTTTTGGGGGATGGCACATTGAGGTGTTCCGTTCCTCATGGATGATAATAGTGTCGTATTCAACTTATGTTCTTGTTGTGTTAACGTACTGAGATCATCCCATGCCATATTTGTGTTTGCTAATGGTTGAATACTAAAATATTTATATAGATTTTGACACATAAATACCTTTCAAATTTATAAAATAATTGGTAATAAATTCTAATCTAATAGTCTTTTGGTCATGATAATTGTATTCGTGTCATGTTCATATAGTATTTCGTATGGTTTCAAGAATTGTCACCGCTAGAATCACTGGATAGGCAAAGATATTGAAAGAAAGCGGCTTTTACATAGGAAAACGAATAAGACAGTAAAACTCCAAGAACTACATCGGGTTTCCTTTACTATTGAAGTTCTAATAGACCTTGTCCAGAGAAATTAACATGAATCTGCCTGAAAATCAAAGAACATACATGTACAAACAATGGATGTGCATTAACTTAAAATTCCAGAAACAACTTGAAAACATAATTTATTCAAAGTTAGAGATCAAATTCTTATGACAGTTCTTGATTTAAAAAAAATGATGTTAACCTTTAACCTCAAGAAATGACAAGTTCCGATCAGAGAACTGTTGCAGCCTGCTCTATAATTCCTTCTTGTAGTTTCTTTAGAGATTCATTCAGCAGATTGGTGCTCTTAGCATCCACTGAATCCTCATAAGCAGCTGCATGAACACCAAGTGCAGCACGGCCAGATGGATCGAGATTTTTTGACCATGCTGCATCCCATTCCACAGCTTTAGCAGTACTACATGCCACACTTGGACCACCAGGAACTGTTGATCTAGCAGCATTCTGTTTGGAAAATATGTACAAATTAGATGAATGATTTGCTATTTCATTCAAGGGACTTTGCTGGTCCTTACCTTAGGGAAGAACTTCTCAAATATAGTTCTGTAATAGTACGCCTCTTTTGTTGTAGGAGTGTTTTCAGGGTAAACAAAGCTTGCATGCATCAGCATAGCATTTGTTACCTGATTGGTCATCAATAAATATGAAGAGTTATCAAATCCAGCCAAGAAACATTTAATCTATTTTGAGAGTTGAGATGTGTTAGGTACAAAATAAATCCTATAATTGCATAGCCAAACCAGATTATTGCAACATGAAATGAAATCATCAAGCCGACAAAGTAAAAATGGTGCTTACTTGCTTGTTTGCATGATCTTTCAAGCCGTCAATCCAACTGTAACCAACACCATCGCTAAATTGTTCCTTCTGCCTGTATAGTATGTGCTATATCCAGAAAAGAAAAAGTTGAACTCTAACTGTACAAAGAGAAAGTAAAGTTCATAACACAGACCTCAAGTAAAATGCATGGGAAAGAAAGCAAATAAAAAGTTCAAATCACTAAGCTGTGTTTGAAGTGAGGCTTGATGGCTACGAAAAGCAAGTTACAAACCTTTGGCAGATATGGCTTCTGATCATCATCAAACGCATTACGCAAGACCCACTTCTCGATTCTCCCTGGATCAGTCCGGACCTGTAGTTATTAGTGTATAAAAGCTCTTGATATTAAAATCAAGGAAATGGAGAAAAAATTAATTTTGAGACTTGGAAAGGTGTTCAATATAATCAAAAGAATTACAAAATTTCACAATAGATTTGTGAAATTATTTTAGTGCCAAGAGACGATCTTTGCATTATGTGCCATGTTCCAACAAATAAAAATACTAGTTTACAAGTTATCCCAAAAGCTAGGAAGTGATAAATGCATAAAGGATGTTTCCGATGCCTATAATAATAAAATGATGCATTTAAAATTGGTCTGAATATTCTGCCAATTAAACATAAAAAAATAGATAACTACGTAAATAACATAAGGGAAATCTCCTGAGATAATTCATGCTAATCTCATAACTATTTCACCTCATGGTTAACTTCTATAATATTAACAATAATAATATTAATATGCATATGCTTCCCAGACTAACTAATTTTGAGGAACACATCTTAAAACTTCTTTCTTTCTTTTTTATGAAAGAACATATCTTAAAACTAAACACAAGTTTTCTTACCATTTTCCATTCTGGGTCCATGCTCATGGCCACATTGATGAATTCCTTATCCAGAAAGGGTACACGAGCCTCTACACCCCAAGCCGAAGTTGATTTGTTGGCCCTCAAACAGTCGTACAGATGAAGAGATTTAATCTTTCAAAAGTGTCAAGATAGAAATAAGCAACTAGAAAATCATTTAAAATAAACTTAAAAACTGTAGAAGAAAACAAGAGGAACATAGAGAGTGAAGGGAAAGAAAACAAGAGGATACCTTCCGACATGTTTCTTGGTGAAACTCTTCCTTATTGGGTGCCTTGTGGAAATACAAGTAACCTCCAAAAATTTCATCTGAACCTTCCCCTGATAGAACCATTTTAACCCCCAAAGATTTAATTTTCCTAGACATAAGAAACATTGGAGTGCTAGCTCTGACAGTTGTCACATCATATGTTTCTATGTGATAAATTACTTCCTCCAGTGCATCTATGCCTTCCTGAAATTGAGAAGAAAAAAGTCAGAGGACATTCAATCCATCTTAATACAGTTGAGCGAAAAGTCAAATTGAATTCTTGTACTAACTTAGAAGGAAAATATTACCTGAACAGTGAAATAAAATTCATGATGTCGTGTTCCAAGATAATCTGCTACCTCTCTAGCAGCTTTTAGATCTGGAGAACCCTGAATTTCAAAAGCAGATAAATCTGATAAATAGCTAGCCATGGATAAGGGGAACTTTATTATTCATTCACAGTGAAAATGACCCTTCCCAACATCCTAATAGTGTCAACTGTCAAGTGACATGCTAGATGACACTGAAACTTTAATTTTAAGTGGATCCAATATGTCTGGACATTGATTTCTTCATCAGATTCTGTACACCGTCCCATCCACCATTAGACAGAAACCAGAAACTAAGATACCTCAATTCAGGATTCTTAACAAGGAAAACTATAATTGTAACTATTGAAAAAGAATAAAGTGGCATGTCATTTACAGATATCTCCTTGGCTCACTTATTATACTTGCACATGTTTCAGAGATAATATTCAAAGATGTAAATTAAATTTAATGACCCAAAAAACAAAAAAGAATAAAGGTACTAAGAAGTTTCAATTTATGTTTTTTTTTGGGTCAAGAAGTTTCATTTCATGCTAAACTTGATGTACAGAGATTAAACCAAGCATTGCCTGGGGAAGGATGTAAAGGAAAGAAAGTTAAGAAGCAAAAACCTATCTAAGAAGAGAAAGGTAATGACCTTCAAACCAACACAAAAAGTGTGCGGCTGGGATCCCCACTGATAAGCAGCTTCTGATTCAGCCAACTGGCGGCAAACCACAGCAGCAACTAGCGATGAGTCGAGCCCTCCAGACAGGAGTACACCGAATGGTACATCAGTCATAAGTCTCTTTAAAACAGCCTACAAGACAAAGAAAAGAACAAGGTGTTTGGATTTATCATAACAACTACTACCACAACGTCCATTATCAAAAAAATATCAGACATATTCTGCAGTCCAACAAGAAGTCCAGTAAGAAAGATACAAGTACTAGCTTGAGTTTTACAGGGCAACAACTATGCTTTTTGATATTCAGTTAATAAGCCATTCCTCTTCAAGTGCATTCATGAATCATGACACAGCCTCTAAGGACTTCATTTACTAAGTTAAAAATAAAATCATGCCAATTATTATAGGCAGATGTAGTCTTACTAAACCCCAAGGGTCCAATATCATTTAAGCAAGCTGTCTACAATAGTAATTCTCAGCACTCAGGAACTCCCCCTTGACCAAAACAAAAGGCAAGTTCTTACAATCAACAACAATTTAGCAGAATTTGCTAACCAACCCTTTTACCAATCTGCAATTGCATATTACTATGTTAGCAACTTAGCATGAAAACATAATTTCTTCATGTTACAATTAAAGACAGTAATCTTATGATAATAATCACCAAGAGTGTTGTATCCTTCCTACCACGGAAAAATGACAACAAAAGTACTCTCAATAACAAAGTAAAATGGAATCAACTGCTTAAAGTGATAAATTTATGTAAATAAGTATAAGCTCAACATACCTTTTCAAAAGCCTTGCGTAAAATCGTTGGATCGTATGGAGTTGAAGGTGTCTGCTCCAAGTACCAAGGTGGGTTGTACCACCTTCTCAGTGCTCCTGCAAATATATCAAATAGAACAATGATAAACAGGCAGTGTATGGAACATGGCAAAAGAAAAAATAAAAGCAGGCAATTTTCAATACAACATCAAATAGGATATATAAATATGAGAATTAAAACTTAATGAAGATATCTCCAGTCATAAATAATTATGACCTGACTTTGCTAATTTTCTTGAGTCATTTCATGCGACCGAACAGAATCTTGTTTTTTATCTTCTTTGTACAGAAAAATAATGAAGCAATGATAGTATGACTTGTAATTTCTATAACTGCTTTCTAAATTTATAATTGCATGATTTTAGCAGACATTAGCCTATTCATATACCTTGCTTGCTAGAGTATATATGGCCAGGCAGGAAAGACATAAATCTTTCACAGTCATCACTGAGTGCCTTCATTTCTGAAGCAAACCAAATTGATCCTGCAGGGGATTAGTTATCACTTAGCAAAGAAAGATGTAATCTCAAACCATTTCAAAGTTATAATTCACAGAGGTCTAATCCTTTCAACCCTGTCGCACCAATGAAAAAAACATCACCTACCATCAAGACCCCACCCCATGTAAAGCGGTGTAATACCAATAGCATCCCGAGCAGCAATAAAACTTTTGTCTCGAGTGTCAAGAAGGACAAAGGAGAACATCCCATCCAACATGTCCACGAAATCTTCTCCATGCTCTTCATACTGACAAATATTGGAAGAAAAGATACACAAAGGATAAATGAATACACAAGAGATAATAGTACGTTAAGTATGGATTACAATAGTTTGAACAAACTCTGGTCACTTACAAGATGTGCAATAACTTCACAGTCACTGCCAGTGCGGAACTGATGTGACTTTGACTTCAGCTTTTCTCTCAATTCTTTATGGTTATATATCTCACCATTAACCTAAAGAAATTACGAGGGCTAGTCATGAGTCCTTCACAGAGTAAATCAAGAAAGGGGAAGGGGTGTAAATAAAAAGTCTGCATGACACACCAAAATTCATCAATTATCAAACCCCATTCTTTTTATTTTTACAAGTAAAAAAAATAAAGCTGAAAATGGTAGGCATTTTTTCAAAAAATAAAATACCATTTCAATTGTATAAAAAAAAGATACAAATGTATAGCAGAAAATGGAGGTTAATGACCAAATGACAATTCTATAGCAGACTTGAGTATGAAGCCAATTCAGACCCAACCCGGAGTTGCAGTAAAGCCAGTAGCAAACCAGAAGGCATTGGGTTCAAGCCTTTAAAAGCAATAAATCAGGAAAATTATAAATAAGGTGAGAGGGAAGGAGAAAGAGATACATCGAAACAACATAGATTTAGTTGCCATGACAACATGAAAACTTATTGGTCAATATAGATGTTCTAACAGTTCTTAGAACAAATAAATAAAAGCTCCAATGATATCATTTTCAATTTCTTTAAGTTTCCATAGAATACACTAATGTGTATGACTTGTTATCCCTTGTAATACCTTATGAAGATTCAAAAACCCATAGCTAACTAAAGGACCGGAGAGAGCATGTATGTGCCCTCCCAGAATACTCGTTAGTTGAAAGAAGAAATATCATACCGTGACAACAACCGTCTTCTCTTCGTTGTAAAGTGGTTGGTCTCCAGAAGTGGGGTCTACAATAGCTAATCGTTGATGAGCAAGATAACAATCCTCAAAACAATGCAAACCACTCCAATCAGGACCTCTATGACGCAACCTACATTTCCAAGTCATGAAAAAAAAATCAGGCATTTCAAACGCTCATGGGAAAGCCACCAATCTTAAACATAAAAACTTTAACCAACCAATGTACTTCCAGTAAAAGGGAGGGATAAAAAATAAAAGTGAAAAGCAACTGCAGCATGCTAACATCAAAATGCATGACATGATAACAAATTCCTGCCACAAAGTTCAATGAAACCGGAGAAAAAAGGGGAAAAAATAATAAAGAAAAGTAGTACCTTTGAGCTCATATTCATTCAATATGCATAAATAACGTCTATAATTTTTTACTTAACAATTAACCAGCAGTTTTCTCTTATAACCCTTAAAATCAATAAATCTCGAATTGGGGGAAGAATAAACAATAACAAGAAGTAAAATTCAACACAAATATTAAAGCGAAAGCTTCAAATTTTAGAGAGCAATTTGCAAGTAAGGAGGATGTATTCAATCATGAATCATGATTCTGAGTGACTTTTAAAGAGTCCTATATTTGTATAAATTTTAATGATTTTTATGGACTTTCAAAGACGGTAGATTTTGAAAAATTCATGTGAATTTTATTTCATGAACTTTTATAGACTTAGTTGAAAAGTGGTTGGAGAGAGATGGTGAGAATGTTGAAGGAAAATAAAAAATAAAATCGTTTTAAATCCATGGAAATCATTGGAATTGGTGGATAATTTTATGGGTATTTTTAAAGTTTATCAAAATCGAGATTTTTGAAACTCATTTAAAGATAGACTTGTATAAAATCATAATTATACATCTTAATTTTTATAAATCATAATTTAATACATAAAAGAAGCCCTAAAATTCCAAAAAAATTATAATCACTAGGAAAATGCATCAATGATCTATGGTTCAGGAGTTTAAAACCAGATATGAAATGGTAATTGCGTTACATATGATCAAAAAGACAAACTTTTATCCTGAACTACACCTGAAATAAAATGTATTACCAAAGCATAAAAAAATGAAAATTACCTCCGAGAAAGTTCGATAATGCGAGAACGCTTAGCTTGAGAGTTGTCGCTACAACCAAACACTGCGAGTATTCCACACATGGCAGCCTCCTCTCCTCTCCTCTCCTCTCTTTCTCTCTCTCTTCCGTATCTGAATTGAAAGCGAGCGAACTAAACGGAAGAAGGAAAGATTCTGAAAATGGAGGCTACTGAATCGTGTTTGTTTATTTATATTTCAAAGGTACCCAAATCATGGCCGTTGATTCTGACTATTCTACTACTTTTTTTTCCTTAGAATTGCCACGTGGTCAATCGAAGATTCAGCCAGAGATTCTATTTTATTAATATTTGAGTGACGAATTTGTCCGTGTGAGTAGATATTTTTCTTAGTTACTCAATTTTTAATTATATAACCTTGTAGTTATATAGTTAAAGTATTTATTTTTAACAGAAAGTATAATTATAGACTTATAATCGAATAATTTATAAATTTTATGAAAAATTTAAATAATAAAAATATCTAAATAATAAATTTTTTTCATTAAAATTTTGTGTCCATCTTTAATAAAATACAATTTTTTTTGTACTTCTCTCTGTACAAATTTGTACACACCAGTATATAACGTGGTCAAATGTTTTTAATAAATAACTTCTTACCAAAAATTATTAAAAAATAATTTTTAAAAAAATTATAATATTAAGTTTATATATTTTTATTATTAAAAAATAAATTAATTATTTTATATCAAATATTATTTAATTATATATTAATTGAGTTATATTTAATTAAAAAATTTAATATTATTAAATATTATTTTTTATTATTATAAATTTTAATTACATTATTTTATATTATTTTTAAAATATTTAATTACATGACGAATTATAATTGATGTAAGAAAAAATATAATTGCAAATTTGGACGTCTCTTGAGCATTCTCACTAAAAGGTTTAGGAGCATTCTTATCAGACACTTTATACGATTTAACCAAATTAATGTAAAAAAAGTTGACACTAAAAGGTTTATGAGCTAGTCACTAAATTATGAGTAAATTTACACATATTTTTAAAATTTTAAAACATATTATTTAGCTATTAAATTTTTAATTTTTTAAATCATGAAATTTAGTGATTAAATTTTTAACACTTTAACCATTAAAATATATATTTAAAATTTATTTAAAAATTTAAAAGAATTCAAAACTAAATAATATGTTTTAAAAGTTATCTAAATTATAAGATATTTTTCTTAAAAAATTATATTTCAATTCTATTAATTTAATATTCATTATTATATTCATTATTTTTTAAAAAATATTTAATTTATTTATACGTGAAAGCTAGTACTCAACTTAGTTTTGGGATTCGATTGTGGCTTATGTGTTATAATTTTTCTTCTTATTACTATAAATTTAAATTTAAATCTTATTATATAATATTTTTTATATAAAATAAAAAACTCGCTTTCGTCTTTGGCAAATTGTGTGTATGTAAAATATGGAAATGCGTCTTTGCTCAGTCATCAATATGACAACAAACTTTTTTTATTTATCGAAAGTAACAAATTTTGTTATAAAACTAAGAAAATTATATAAAAAGAATACAAAGAGAACAAATAATTTTTATTATTGTTATGTACAAAATAAACTAAACGATTTCTTAAAGTAGATGAATGTCATAAGAATTTAAATATCCGAACAAACTATATCAATATTTAAAGTTATTTATTTTATGATAAAAATAATAAAAATAAGTAAGTAATATTTGTCCACCATTATATCACGATACCCTCTACTGAATGTAAATCACTTAAAGGAATAACACAAACAAATATGTAACGATATACATAAAAAATTTATAAGATTATATTTTTTTCTACTATTATAAATAGGTAACGATAATAAAAAAGTCAAATAATTTTTTTTATGTTTTAATTAATACTAAAATATGGATATAATAAATAACACAAAAATAATACAACTAATACGATATGATAACTATCCTTACTTAATAATATTATTAGAAAAAACTACTTGTGACAAAAATTAGTGAAAAGAAAAAGAATACGTAATTAGTATGTGATAGACTAAATTTGCATTGTTAAATCATCGTACATTAAAACCATACATAACAAAACCATGAAAAAAACAAAAAAATGTGTACTTTATGTATAAATAAATATGCTTCTCATATTCATAGGCTAAATATGAAATATTTGTGTTAAAACATCGACTTTTCATATATGAGCATATTGAAGCCCATTTTTAATGTTCATTGCATTCTTACCACATCGATCCTACAAGTCACTAACAAATAAGGTTATAAGAAGAAACGACATCATGTGGTGTCGTATTTATTTTTATGCTTAAGTCAGTATTTGAATAAATTTATTGATATTAAAGAAGATAAGAATTGAAAAGTTTACTTATGCATATATTTTGAACGTGGAATGATAGTTTTATAAGTAACTTATATTTATTAATTAGTTTAAATATTAAATAAATAATATATTAATTACTTTTTATAAACTTGTATTTGAGTCATTAATAATTATTTTTATATTAAATTCAAGAAGCATAGCATAAACGACTTATTCTAAATTTAAATTGGGCTAACTTTACGCTGATTGTATTCATTTTACTTTTCAATAATGATGTGGACCAATTAAATGGGGTCATACATACTAGGTGATTTTTTTTCATCCAACACAAACCTCTTTAAACCTCTTAGCTCGTCTGTAACAAGGTAGGTGGTTTAGTTGTTTACCTGGCTATGGTGGCATAGAGGCATCCCGTCTTAGGATGTCTTGATTGTGCTATGCAATTAGTATCTCAATTTTCTTTATACCATGTTAATCTTAGGGTCATAACCTTCCTAAAGCCTATTGTATGGAGTCCCAGTTAGAAAGTTGTGATCGATCAAAGTTTAAGAGGAATTTGACTTCCCAAATATGATATTTTCTTGGTGTGCTTCTACTAAATCTCCTTATTCTCTAGACCTTTAGATTGCTAGTTGAATGGGAGGTTGAGAATAAGTCTAGTAGTCTATATATAGATCTGGTCATTCTTAGCTTCACCTATCTCATTCCTTACAAACAAAGATTAAGGCTTTGTAATGAAGGAATTTGATAGTAGAGTTCTACAGCAACCAAGTCTTGGTAAGTGTATCAAAATCCCTTCTTTTTTATCTTACTCTTTAAATAGGCTTGATTTTTTTATGAACACCATGAACATGAAGAACATTTGCATCCCTTTTTCTGTGGACCTAAACTAGTAGACTAGGAAAATGTTTGAAGGATCTTCATTTTTTATTTAGGATCCCAAGGTGTCATGTCTCACTACAACAAATTTGATAAATCTTCCCTTAGGAATTCCACATTTAGTATTAAGACTCATACATATGACCTTAGGCACCATGATAAAACTTTAGAAAGACTTGAGATGGATGATCATAGTGTAGGTAGTTCTAAGCATGGGAGTAGGGGTCTAGTTGAGGGTGGTTCATCATATGAAAGACATGAGTAGAGAGACCAACTGAGTCATTGGGTGATCCAAGTTGATTAACCGATTGATGACTTGGCCGATCAACTAACTAGCCAATCAAATGTTAGGCTGACAAGCCATTTGTGGGCCTAACTGACCAACCGTGTGTAGACCCAACCAATAGGTGGATCAATCAACTAGTTGAGTAAGCGGGTAGGTAGATCCAGCCAATGGTGACTTCAATATTGCTACTGATCCCAGGCTTCTATTTGATTTTCCCTCATCGCTATATCATTATTCCTTCTAGGTGTTTTGGTTCTTTCGTTAACAAAGTTATTCTTGTGGGTGATCCAATTTTGGACTTAAGCCTAGCCTTGTTTTTAAAGTTGAATCTTTGGTGGTAGTTAGCACAAAACCTATGGTGGACAAGTTAAGAGAAAATGTTTGAGATTCTTGATAACATTGGAATAATTCTTCCTAGTTATAGCATCACTCCCAACACACCCTTTCTGGTGTGGATCACTATTTTTGTAGATCAATTGTTTGTTAGACTCAAACTTCCACTCTCAAAGTTGGTACAACAATTTCTTAGTAGGGTGAGGGCACTCCTGGAAATTTCCTCCTAATGTTTAGAAAGCCTCGATGTCTTGTTATGTGTAATAGAGAGAGCAAGGTATGGAGATGACTCTGGAAGAATTTTGGTCTCTGTACAATGCACAATATGTAGGTGGATGTTAGTTCAGTGTTAGATTGTTTGACAATTGTAAATTCATTGAGAATTTTTGAAGTCCAACAAGGGTTGGTGGTTTTCTTGGTCCATATCTCTTGGTGCTTAGAATGTGGCTTGCCTCAAAATTGGCCCTATGCCTACTCAATTTGTTCTAATTGGTGAGTTAATTGCATGTGTTTAACTTACTTTGCTATGACCATTTTTCTCATTGGTTTTTCCTATTAACATTTTTCTTGTTATCTCCTTGTGCAATGCATTGGAAGCATATGACATTTACCAACGAAAGGCAAGTCTTTGTTGTGAAACTGTTCACTTTGTCTCCATAAGATTGTAGTTATAAGAGATTGGCCATTACTTAGAGGGTTACATAATTGGGGTTACAACTCTCTTCAACTATACCTAGAACTCTTGACGGTCCCTCTCATAAATATACATGCATTATTGTATCATTTTGTGCTTTGTGAGTATTTCTTTGTTATCTAACACATTATTTCTTACAGATATATCATCTCATCATGTGACTTCTTAGAAGAGCTTATCTGTCAATGCATTCTAGTTTATGTCTCGATAATTGGGTAGTAATTCTAGGAATCAAAACAATGGAAGGTGCATGCTATAAAGGAAAAAAAGACATGATAGGTTGTTGCTTGCTAGGCCAAGGCAACTGTGGAAATATAGGTTCCTAACATGATCCAAGTTCCATCTTCAACTAAGGACAATATTATGGAAGAGGATGTTTTACACTTTAGTCCCACTCGTGTGCCATTTCTAACTTCCTTTCGTAACATGAATGAGATTGGATCATCATGTAGTCATTTACAAACTTGAGGGAGAATTCTTAGAGATGTAGAGAAACAGTTGAAGAATTATTTAATAAGGCATTGGCTTGTCTTCAACCATTGAAATATATAGCTTAGGTAGCCTTGTTAGAAAGAGATCAGACCATAGAGTCACTAGATTAAGGCCTTGAGGAGAAAAGGTGCATTGTATGCCTGCTCTAAGAGGATACTGAGTGGGCTTAAGAGGTTGATGAGACTGATAGAGACAGACTTTAGGAAAATATGATTTGAAAGGAGTCTGAATATAAAAGCTTGAGGATTGAGAACCATAAACTATATGCCTAACTTGAATAAGTGGCTGAGAATACTACGAATGAGTATCATGACTCAAATGAATTTAGGACCGACATAGGTGTCGCTTAGGCCTATGGTTTGAGCCAACCAAGAGAAGGATCAAGGAAGTGTACCCCAAGCTAGATCTCCCTTTCTATTACCTTTCAGATCTTTTAGAAACTACGATTGAGCATGATATCTATAATGACAACTTAGAGATTGGGGGGAGTGAGGCCTTATCTAGAGTAGTGCCTTAGAATTTTACTAGCACTTGGAAAGTCATAGAGCCCCTAATAACTAGTAAGGTCTAAAAAATAGTACAAATGGTACCCAACTCGATTATTTTGATTGAGGATGCTAGTGAGGGTGGCCTTCATATGGCTTAGGATTTTCTTTCCTTTTGTTTGTCATTGACTTAGTAGTTACTTTGTTGGCCAAAGTGTAATCACTTTATCCTTATTTTTTATAGCTCTAGAAGCATTATGACTTTAATAAATAATAAGACATTGGAAATTTTCTCTTAGATGTTGTGCTTCAAAACTTACTTGCAATTCTTTTTGTTGATATAGGTTACTCTTTTTTTATTGATTCAGAACATAATTTTTGCTTCTTATTATTGGAGACTCTTTTTTTGTTGTTGGTGTGGGACACGCTGTGCTTATTGATGTGGGATATACTTTTTTTGTTGTTAATATATCACTACATTGAGATAACACTTAGCCTCACCCATTGTTAAGATTTAGACTGTAATTGTTCACTTAGAACTTAGTAACCTTGGGAATCACCGTGCAATACTTATTTATTTTTTTAAACTTTTTTGGGAGTTGGATGGAAAGCCAAGAGGATTCATCCCTAGTTATCTAAGATGACCATAGTGTCACCCTATGACCCTATTATGTAGATCTAGGAAAGTTTCAGATGGCACACAGCAAAACGAGCAACAGTGAAGGCAAAAGCAAGTACTGGTGAAGAAAAATGATGGATGGACCATGATGTGATAGGTAGATGATCAATTGTTTGCGCAACTGGTCAGTTAGTCTACTGATTGGCTACATGATCTACAGTAATGCTCGATAATGATGGCTTGTTGGCTAGTCAATCGATCGATTGATTGGTAGATCGGTAGGACTTCATTGGTGGCAACCGTGATGAACGATGGTTTTTCGATCACATGATACAAGCATATGCTACTCATGTTTCTTGGTGCACAAGATGCAAAAGGGAACCATGCATGGCATGAAAATGCAAGCATAAAGCATGAACAAGGAGGACCATTAATTCAGTTATGATATCAGAATTAGTTAGGATATTTCCTTGTAATTTTTGGCTATATAAATAGACTCAATGCATGAATTGAATAACAAGAATTATATATCAATTATCTCTCTCCTAGTTTCTCTGTTCTTTTTCTTCCTCAACCCTCTCTAAAATTATTACATATCAATAGTATCAAAGTTGGTTCCAGCCATGCACATCAAATGAATCTGATGCCGAGTTCTTCAACGAGATATCTAAGACCTTGACACGATATAAGTCCAGATATGAGCGATTGAATGTTATCTTACAAGCGGTGCTGATCGAGTTGAGAGCTCTTTGCACCACCCACACCTCACCACCAACTCCTCTTCTTGAAGTTTTGGTGAATGGGTCGTCTCAGACCTTCAAGAAATTTGAAGCTCCACCCATTGATTCCTTCACCTCAGATGCTTGCTCGGCGACCATGGAATATTCGAGGTTGGACTCTATAAATTCCAAATTCTGCGAGAATTGTTCCCTTGGGTTACCTAAAGACAAGATGGTGGCTTATACAGACACCAAAATGAAGTCTCGTGGATCATTATCGCCTGGGCTTCCAGAATTGGTCCATAAACCGGCCCATGAAGCAAGCCTTCCTTGCAATGGTTATTTTCCCCCTTCAATTGGGCTCCCTCATAATGGGCTTGGACTCAAGCTATTATACGAGTCTCTAGACCTGACCCGTAAAGAAAATACTACTCGAAGTGTTAAAGTTAATCGTGAGAAACCCTATTGGGTGAGAAGCTCACTTCGTTGGGATACTGGTCACACAAATTCTCGCATCTTTCGCGTTTTCTGGTGGTGGTGCTCATAGGGGTGGTCGAAAGAGCTGTTGGAAATAAGGGTCGAGGAGGTCATATGTTCGATCTAGGTAAGATCTGGCATCAACAACATCGTAAGACTAACGTTAACCAAAATAATATGCCCTTGTATCAGCTATGGCTACCTCTGATATTCCATCTCATTTCATAAGTGAAGATCTCCCTTACCCTCCAATCGAGCCCAACGACCTTACTTCTTGTAGATTTGTTGATTATGTTTCCATTGACCTTGATATCGTCTCTAATACTCGCTTCATTATTCTCAATACTGCCGAGCTTAGAATCACGACTAGTTCTATGCCTTGCACCAATGGAAACTCTTCTAAGGTATTTCATCTCCATCAAGAAGCACGAACAAGGGGGACCATTGATTCGGTTATGATGTCAGAATTAGTTAGGATAGTTCCTTATAATTTCTAGCTATATAACTAGACTTATTGCATGAATTGAATAATAAGAATTATGTATCAATTACTTCTCTCCTAGTTTCTCTATTCTTCTTCTTCCTCAACCCTCTATGAAATTATTGCTTATCATCATGGTCCTCCTTGGTGGGTGTCCAATGATTGGTGATCTTGCTTTGCCAGTGCAGTTACATGTTCCTAGCACGACTCTGTCTGAAATTTGACGCTTGCCACTCTTCTAATAACTTGAAAATTTTCTACTGAATCTTTTTTTTGAATGTCTTGGTGTGTTCATAAGTCTCTAAATAATTTTTGAAAATCTTTCTTCTCTTCTTGAAATTTTTTCCAAGTGTATAGGTAGTCTATTCATTATGTTACGTCATGCTCTGTGGAGTCCATTATCTCTTAGTCCTCTTACACGACAAACTTTTTTGAGTATGGTGAGTAATGAATATATTTTATATATCAATAATTAAAAAGTGCAGATTCATCTTTTTTGTCAGGGGAGTTGTGTGATTGATTGTTGTTCTCAAACATTCACGATGAATGAAAAAATTATTTTAAAGACACTATGTAATACACATTCCTCAATTATAATTTTTTTCTTTATTTAAATTATATATTATTTAAATTTAAATTTATAATTTATACATATATATTTATATTTATATATTTCTAATTTTAATAAAATAATTTTATTCTTAAATTATTATTTTTACAAATATTTTGAGACAAATAGATTATTTATAATATTATGGAATCTAAAATGACTATTCTAGTGTCCCAAACTAAAATTCCAATTGTGAACGTTGTTGACCCTAATGTGGGGTGGTTCTACTGTGAATCAAATGACGAGGCCTTCTGTGGCTCATGGAGTTACCCCAATATTACCAGTTTCTATTCCTATGAATCATGTTGTGGTAGATAAACCAGAGAAGTTTAATGGTTTGAACTTCAAGAGATGGAAGAGTAAGATGATGTTCTATCTTACCACCTTGAATTTGGCAAGGTTTTAGATTGAAGAAATTTCCAATCAACTTAAGGGTGAACAATATTTTAAGTCTATAGAAGCATGGAAGCATTCTGATTATCTATGTCGAAATTATGTTCTGAATAGTATAATTGATTCTTTGTACAATAAGTACAATAAGGAGAAGACGACTAAAGACTTGTGAGAATCATTGGACCATAAGTATGAAACTGAAAATTTCGATGTCAGGAAATTTTTTATTAGTCACTTTCTTGATTATAAAATGGTGGACTCTAAATCTGTATGCAGTCAAGCACATGAAATCCAAGATATCATAACATAGATGAATGATGAAGGGATGATACTTAGTGAAACCTTCCAAGTTAAAGCTATTATTAAAAATTTGCCTATTTCATAAATAGGGTTCAAGGTCTACCTTAAGCACAAGCGAAGGAAAATGTATTTGAAAGACTTGCTGATAAGATTCAAAGTGAAAGAAGAGAACAAGGCTTCTTCTAAAAGAAGATATATCCCATTAGCACGCAAGGCTAATGTGACGGAACATGGTCAAAGTTCTAAGCATAATAAGAATAAGGGTAAGGGCAAGCTGGGTAAAGGGTCTAAATTTGGACCTAAAGAAGCAAATTTTAAGAAGTTAAGGTTTTGAGGGATTTTCTTTAACTATCAGAGAGCATGGTATAAATCCCCAGACTGTAAGTTTCCAAAAAGAAATAGGAACCTTGAGGAAAACATAGTTGATAACATCACTCATGACATCTCCAATATTGATTTGTGTGTAGCCATATCTATGGTGAACTTGGTGGGATCAAACCCATAGGAGTGGTGAATTGATACTGGTACAACAAGGCACATATTCTTAGATAAAGATCTATTCAATACTTTTGAAGTAGTGAAAGATAGAGAGAAACTCTTCATGGGAAATTCTACCAGATCATCCATTCAAGGGCAAGGCCAAGTCAAACTGAAGATGACCTATAGGAAAGAGCTTACATTAAAAAATGTACTCTATGTGCCAGACATCTGTAAGAATCTTGTTTCTAGCTCATTGCTAAACAAGCATGGCTTTCGGATGATTTTTGAATTTGATAAAGTCGTTGTGACCAAAAATGGGATGTTTATGGGAAAGGGATATGTATTTGATAGGCTATTTAAGCTCAATGTAATGACTGTAAAAACTAAGAATATTAATAAGATTAATTCTTCTACTTATTTGCTTGAGTTTTCCAACTTGTGGCATGATAGACTAGGTCATGTTAATTATGATACATTATGTAGACTAATTAACATGGAACATATACCCGCATTCCTAATAGATTCAAATAATAAGTGTGAGACTTACGTTTAGGCAAAAATGACTCAGTCATCATTTCATTTGATTGAAAGGAACACTAAACCTCTTGACTTAATCCATAGTGATCTATGTGATTTGAGATTTCTTCAAACAAGGGGTGGCAGTAAGTATTTTATTACTTTTGTTGATGATAGCATGAAAGTATATGCATTTGCTTAAAAGCAAAAATGAAGCTATAGAGAAATTTATTCTTTATAAAATAGAAGTTAAGAATCAACTCAACAAAAAGATCAAGGTACTGCGTAATGATTGTGGTGGTGAATATAAAGAAGCATTTGGTGAATTTTGTGCATAACATGGAGTTATTCATGAAACCACAGGCCTTATTCACCTAAGCAAAATGGAGTTACTAAACGTAAGAATCGTACCTTGAAAGAAATGGTGAATGCAATCCTATTAAGTGTTTTCCCATAACTTGTAGAGGAAAGCTATTTTGTTAGCTAACTACCTTTTAAATAAGGTACCCTGGAAAAAGACATATAAGAAACTGTATGAATTATTTAAAGGAAGGGTATCTTCCAATAAATATTTACAAGTATGGGGGTGTCTTGCTAAAGTAGTTGTACCTATACCTAAGTAGGTGAAAATATGTCCAAAAACAATAGATTGCATCTTTATTGGATATGCACATAATAGTAGTGCTTATCGATTTCTTGTGCATGAGTCAAAGATCCCAAACACACATAAGAACACGATAATGGAATTAAGAAATGCATTTTTCTTTAAACATGTATTTCCAGGTAAATATCAAGGAGAATCAAGTTTGTCTAAACAAATGTAGGAGATTATGAATAAAGATAGTCATAACAAAAAACCTGAATAAGAGGTTGAGGATGAGATTGAGGTTGAACTTCGATGTACCAAGAGGGCTAGGACGGAAACATCCTATGGTCCAATTTTTTTGACCTACTTGCTAGAAAGGGAACCTCAAACCTATGAAGATATTATGAATTCTTCTGAAGGTACTCAATGGTAGAAAGCCATTAATAATGAAATTGAGTCCATTCTAGAAAATCACACTTGGGAACTAGTTGATTTACTTCCAAGGAGTAAAACAATAGGGTCCAAGTCTATTTTCAAAATAAAACATAGATCAGATGGATCAATTGATAAGTATAAGACCATACTTGTAATTAAGGGATACAAATAACAATATGGCCTTGATTACTTTGATACTTATTCTCATGTGACGAGAATAACATCTATAAGGATGATAATTGCTATCTTCGCTCTGCGAAATCTTGAAATACATCAAATGAATGTAAAGACATCCTTTCTAAATGGAGAGTTAGATGAAGAAATCTATATGGACCAGCCCGAGAGATTTTCATGCCTAGAACAAGAAGGAAAGGTTTGTAAATTGGTAAATTCTTTATATGGCTTGAACCAAGCACCAAATTAGTGGCATGAAAAGTTTGATAATATCATGAGGAAAAATGGCCTTACAATCAACAAATGTGTATATGTCAAGGACAAATAAGATGGTTATGTTATCTTGTATCTTTACATTGATGGAATTGTGGTTAGTAATGATCAAATCATTAAATCTACTAAGTTTATGTTAAATTCAAGGTTTGAAATGAAATACATCAGACCTACTGAAGTAATTCTAGGAATTAAGATATCAAGGATATCAAGTACTTTCATTCGATGTCAATGTCATTATGTTGAAAAAATACTTTAGAAATTCAACAAGGGTAATTCTAGAAATGTGAGAACACCAATAGATGTTAATCTACACCTATCTAAGGAGAAAAATGAGAATGTGTCTTAACTAGGATATTCTAGAGTGATAGGAAGTCTTATGTACTTGTTGAGTTGTAGGAGACCAGATATAGCTTACACTATAAACAAATTAAGTAGCTATACTAGTAATCTAGGATCTGATCACTGGAAAGGTATTACAAGACTATTTAGATACTTAAGATACACACGTAGCTATAGACTGCTACATAAGATATCCAACTATATTAAAAGAATACAATGATGCAAATTGGATATTTGAAATGAAAGACTCAAAGTCTACCAATGGATATGTATTCATACTAGGTAGTGTAGTTATTTCATGGAAGTTCTCTAAGAAAATGTGCATTGCTAAATCCATGATGGAATTAGAGTTCATTTCTTTGGATAAATGTGGTGAAGAAGCCGAATGGCTAAGCAATATTTTAGAGGATATTCCTAAGTAGGTGAAGCCTGTACTTGTAATATGCATTCATTGTGATAGTCAATCTGCTATTGGTAGAGCACATAGCAACATGGATAATGGCAAGTCTCGACATATACATTGTAGACATAATACCATTATATAACTATTCTAAAGTGGGGTTATCTCTATTGACTATGTGAAATCAAAGGATAACATAGGAGATCCCTTAACTAAAGGGTTAAATTGAGAGTTAGTTGATAATTCATTGAGAGAAATGGGACTATAGTCTATGAATGAATAAGGATTTACAAAGGAAACTCAACCAACTTGACTGGAGATCCCAAGAACTAGATTCAAATGGACAACCTAATTGTAAAGACTTAGTGAGATAATTGTGGGGGTTTACCATCAAGTCTATTCCTGTGAGGAAAACAATTATACCCATAACATACAGGGTAAGTTACAGCTTTTAATGATTCTTATGAAAAGAATAATGCACGGAGTATGCAGGTTACTCTTTGCATATTACTTTTACAGGTAAGAGATCACCTATGTGAGGGAGGAGTGTGGTCGTTTCGAAAGAGAATTGTATGGGGCTCAATTCTTTATAGACTCTCACAAAACCAGGTATATGTTCATGGCCAAAATGAACATAATAGTGAGAACTGAATTGTGTCTAGAGAGACTCTTATGTCATTACTTAAATAAACGATACAACAGTTCAAGGACATCGCATCTACTAGTCAGTCAGTAAGGTAAATATACTTTCACCAAGGAAGGTTCAAAGGGTACACCTATCTATCCTTTGTAGGTTTTGATCTATTGAACTATATTTCTATGTCAAAATTTGATTTAAAATCTATGTCAATTTTTACTCATGTGGAAGATTGTTAAAAATTACGAATTAAAAATGGATAGAAAATAGTTCTATAAATTATTTTTGTTTCTATTCCGTCTTAAATGATTTATATTTCTATTCTTTTCTGTTTCTGTTTTGTCTTAAATGATTTTTGTTTCGGTTCTTTTTCTTTTTCTGTTCAATCTTAAATTATTTTCATTTCTATTCTTTTTCCATTTCACCATTTTTGTTTTTTTTCTGTTTCTTTCCTATCTTAAATGATTTTTGTCAACATTTTTTGTCTTTTCTTCTCTGTTCTCCTATATAAAGTAAAGACAAGAGAAGAAGAATATAGATAGTAGAAAGAAAAAAACATAGTGGAAAAAAGAGAAGAGAAACATAGCAGAGAAGAAAAGAAACAGAGCAAAGAAATAAAAGGAAAAGAAGAAAGAGAAAAGGAAGAAGAAAAGAAAGAGAAAAGAGAAATAGAAGATAAAAGAAAGGAAAGGAAAGTAAAAAAAACGTACGAAACGTAATGATATTTTTTGTATATTTTTTTATCTAGAGGTAGGTTCCTTCAATAGAGTTCAAACATTTGGAAATTCGTGTAATAATAAACTGTGGTGTAAGTTTATTATTGTTTAATCATTTTATTATGGGAGATAAGCTTCCATCATTCTCAAACACCCACAGTGAGTTGAAAAAATATCTAAAGAACACTGTGTGATACACATGTCTCGATTATTATGTTTCTTTATTTAAATTATATATTATTTAAATTTTGTATTTATAATTTATAAATATATTTATATTTATAATTTTAATAAAATAATTTTATTCTTAAATTGTTTGTTCGTGTATTATTTCTTACACATTTATCTTGAGAAAATGTCAAATCTTAATCGAAATCATATATATCTTATTTCGCTTAAAACCCAACTCTCAATCGATCCCTATTACATAGTTATAAGACTGTTGTCTCCAACTCAACTAAACCTAAATATGAAGGAGCCATAACTTTGCTAGTAACAATAGTAATAACCTAGCTATTGTATTTTTGCTTCGAAAAGTCATCGTCTTCAATCAATCGTTGTTATTGGTTGCTCATCTCTATTCTTGGCTCGTCATTGTTAGTTTCCATGGTAGACGTGGCTATAATAAGAGACTGTTTGGCATTCTTCCAAAATAGTACCCCTAGCTAGCAGACAGACATAGCCCGACATAGATTTCATACTATCTTGGCATCCAGCAAAATCGAAGTCAGCATACCTAATGATTTCAAGTAGATCTGACCTATAATATGTGAGCATATAGTCTTTTTTTCTCTATAAGTATTGACAAACATGTCTGGTAGCCTTTCAATGATCTACTCCTTGATTGTTTAAATATATTCCCAATATCTCAACAACATATGTATTATCTAAATGCGTACATACTAGAATCAAACTCACCACTATTGATGCATAAAGAATCTTTTACATTTTATTTTTCCCAAAATCATTATTAGGGTACTAATTGAGACTAAATTTGTTTCCTAATGCTTATTTTCGCAAGTGTACGAATCGTTCAAGTAATAAAGTATGCAAAAGTATGGATATCGAACCCACAAGGAATGGCGTTACTAAGTACTGAAATTGACTAACCCTAATTTTATTTGAAAACCGAATTGTTGAAATTGTTTTAAAAGCATATTAACATGAAACTAAACGTAAATAACAAAATTTAATGTTGTTCACAAATGATTAAAAATGCTAAGGCATTTGATTTTGCTAAATCAATTCAATCCGATTCCAAGTCATGTTATATGAGAATCAAAGCTAAAAGTGATGGTTGAAAAACCCAAACTTATCTAATACTCTTTCTCAAGTTATATTAGAATTACTTATATATGAAAACCAACTATATTTCTATGAAGATTTAATCACAAATAAGCACATTACGATTTATGGAATTTCTATAATAACCACATACATCATGCATTAGGTGTCAAACTTGCATTCAACATAGGGTATTTATCACAAGAAGCATTCATTACACATCTCCTCTCGGTCTCAATATAATGCAACAAATCATCTAAATCTTGATCAGAAATTTAAAAGCATTAAGCATGGAAATAAATACTCGACTTGAAAACAATGAATTCATATAACAATAACAAAAGAAATCAGATTTCCTTGATTTAACTACATCATAGCCTTAGCAAAAAACGAATTAGTTCATAACGGAAATAAGAACAACCATTATTTCAATTGAATTCATGAATAACAAATATGAATAAACTGTAGAATATAAAAACTAACGAGAAGAGATGAAAAACTCTAGAAGATGAAGACTTGGTAGCAACAATGGTGAAGATCCTTCAAGTTTCTCCAAAATTTCCTTCTCTTCTCCAAAAATGCCTTTGAACTCTGCTTTCTGCCGTCCCCTACTTCTCCATCATAATGTATATATAGATCTAGGGTTTTGGAGGGCAATTTTGGAACAAAACAACATAAAAATAATCAAATAAACGCAATTTTCTCACAAATATCAACATTTAAATCATATCAAAAAATGCAATAATTTAACTCTTATCATTTCCCTTAGGAACAGGGTGTCACTTAGTTTGCAATTCTACATGTCATATATCTTCAGAAACTTTTTGATATAGCTCTTTTGCGATAGAATACTCATGATGACTCTATGAAAGTAAAGTCACTAGCGCACTTTTTTACTTAATATTTACTTGTTTTATTTAATAAATAATATTTTTATGAACAAAAAAATTAAAATATAAACTTTTTAGTGAATAGGGGTGAAAATATAATTTTTGGAATTTTTTATGGATTTTTAACGCATGATTAATGAGGAGCTATTACATGGCATGCCACATAAGTAGAATAGCTGACTCGGAAAGCCACGAGGATGCCATGCAAGCACAAAGAGCGAATCATCTTACGCTGCGTGTGAGGGGATGAAACGTGTGCCACATGTCAATACGCCATAGCTCGGCATGTTCCACCCATGTGTCACACCATCCATTGTTGTAAATCACATTGCGCTACATGTCGCTGAATAAGTGAGTATTGACTATGACCGGTCTCCCCTACCACGCGTCGCTCCCTGATTCGCCCAATAAATTTTTGATGCCACATGTCGCATTGTGATTGGCAGGAATTTTTAGTTTTACTTGTTTTGATCGTAGCCCTTGATCTGAAACTGATCTAACAGTCTAGATCGCACCTCAGCTTTATTTAAGCCCTTAATCACTCCATAAACCCTAATTGGCCTCCATTAGCATAATTTTGGTCATTTTTGGGAGCTAAAAAGAGAGAAAATAAAGAAAAATTCAAGAGACGACACAATTTTGGTAGAGATTCAAGACGAGATTAATACTACAATGCAAGAGATTGGTTGTATTTATTTTGCTACTGTTTTCTTTATCAATTTTATGTCTTTTTTTATGAAAAATATGAGATTTATGAACACAATTATGTGTAATTAATTTATTAATTTAGGGATCTTATGAACACAATTTTCATCATATGATGATCTAAAATTGTATCCCAATTATAATTTTAATTTAATTATATTATTTAATCTGATTTTTATGTTATTAATTGTTTGATCAACAATTTATCTATAGAGACAATTAAATAAATTTGAGAGAATTATTTAATTGTTAGTCTTGATTAAATAACATGCATAATTTCTAGGCAGAGACATATGATTCTTATGTATGTGATTCATAATTGATGAACTTAATGAGTAAAATGTAATTTAATTGGCATTATAGTGTAATTAAATTAATTACTATATGGTGTGTATTTAACCAACAATTTATCTATAGAGGCAATTAAATAGATTTAAGAGAATTATTTAATTATTTGTCTTGATTAAATAACATGCATAGTTTGTAGGTAGAGATGTAAGATTCTTATGTATGTAATCCATAATTGATGAACTTAATGAGTAGTATGCAATTTAATTGGCATGAGAGTGTGATTAAATTAATTACTATATGGTGTGTAGTTTACTTGAGAGAGAAATGCATGTTAGGTTAGATTCAATTGATCATATAATTAATTGATAATTATATTGGGGAGATTTTAACAATTTGCATGTTTAGAAAATTGGGAGATCAAGTATTCCTAGATATTTTCTCATATATCTTTTTAGTTACCAAATTTGATTTAATTAATTGTTGCTATTTACTTTTAGTTATTTTAATTTTTCTTCCTCAAAATATAAAAACACAAAAATATTGATTTTTATTTTTTTAAGTTTTAAAAATTAGTTTCTAATAAAATAATCTCCATGGGAATGATCTTTTCTTGTTACGATACGTATACTAGCATATTTATTGCACACACTTCATATGTGGTGATCACTCTAAGAGAAATCCCAAAATATATGTATGCTTAATACAAAAGTTGCATCTCCAAGATCTTTCATCTTAAAATTATTAGCTAGAAATCTCTTGATTTCATGCAATAAGCCTATATCATTGCTAGTAAACAAAATGTCATCAACATATAAAACCAAAAAATATATACTTGCTCCTACAAAACTTATGGTATATGCAATCATAGATAAATTCATTTCAAAACTGAACGAGATGATTGCTTGATGAAACTTGAAATACCAATGTTGAAATGCTTTCTTGAGCCTATAGATGGATTTATTAAGCTTGCAAACCATATTCTTTGGGTCTCTCAACATAAAATTTTCTAATTGCATCATATAAATCATCTATCAATATCTCCACTGAGAAACACAATCTTTACATCCATCTGATGTAACCCAAGATCAAAATACACTACCAATATCATTATAATTCTAAAAGAGTCTTTCAAAAAAATCAAAGATAAAATCTCTTTATATTCGATGAATTCTTTCTATGAAAGTCCTATACGACAAGACGAGCCTTGTACCTCCACATTTACTTTCGAATCCCTCTAGCCTTAAATATCAATCTATAATCAATAGGTTTTGCACCTCTTGGTAATGGAAAAGATCACACACATCATTGTCATGGACTTAATCTCCTCTTTCATGGCATTAATCCACTTTTGAGGGTTAGAACTTTCTATGGCTTGACGAAAGTTGATCGGATATTCTTCTATCACCCCAATATCAATGTCATGTTCTTGGAGAAATATAGTGTAGTCATATAACATTGCATTTTCCCTTTCTCTAGTGGATCTCATCAATGGCATGAGTTCTTTAAGTGGTAGATTTTTTTTTTGGAACAATTTCGTGAATAGAAGATTCTTCAAGATTTTCTTGATTTGTTGTGTCTTGAACAAAGTTATGAATGAGATCATAATCAATGCCAATAGAATCTATGAAAATATCAACATATTCATCTTAAAAGAAAAAAATCCTAATTGTATCTTCTCCTACAAACTTGACATCTTCAAAGAATCAGACATTTTTTGACTCAAAAATTGACTTAGGTGTGGTATCATAAAACTTATATCGCTTAGATTTTTAGAATATTCGATAAGTTAGCAACTCATAGTCCTTGAGTCCAGTTTCATTTCATCAGGCCTATAAGACTTTGCCTTAGTTGGACATCCCTTGATATGCAAGTGTTTTAAACTAGGCTTCTTGCATGTCCAAAAGTCATAAGGGATTTTTCTTATTGCTTTAATTGGAACCCTATTAAGGATATATGCTACAGTCTTAAGCGCTTCTCCCTAAAATGATTATTGTAAGGTAGAATGATAAATCATACTCCTTGCCATGTCCTTCAGTGTCATGTTTCTCTTTCAAAAACATCATTCATAGTATGTGAACCCAAAATAGTATACTGTGGAATGATATCGTGTTTCTTTAGGAACTTAGCAAAAAGTCCTAGATGTTGTTCACCTGAATCGTTATATATGTCATAGTATTCACCACTAAGATCAAATCTGACACATTTAATCCTTTTGCTCAGTTACTTCTCAATTTCAGCTTTATAATTTTTAAACACATTCAATGATTGTGACTTTTCATGAAAGAGAAATAAATATTGTTGACTATTCCAAGTTACTATAGAATGGCCCAAAAATATTTATATGTATAAGTTCTTAGACTATTAAAGTCTTGTTGGCTTTAAATCCTCTTTTATTAGTTTTTTTTTCTTTTATAAAGTTAACATAAATATCGACGTTTGTGAAATCTAAGGGGTCTAAAATTTTTCAAACACAAGTCATTCTATTCTCTATCTAGAGGTTCAAATTTACCTCTTATGCCATAACATATTTGAATTTTCACTTAATTTTCATTTTATATGTCATATATTTAATTTCAGCTTCGTTATCATTCTTTCTTTTCTTTCCTTTTTCCTTATATATAGAGGTTGAGGCAAGGTGAGCAATCTTTGTCTTATCTTACTTTTGTCTTTTCTCTTATTGAATGCAGTGTGAGATAAGCTTATTAAACTGGCTAAAATGTGTCGGATGGGATATCAAAACTAAATGCACCAGCAAGTCCTCAGAAGATTCTAACTTAAGTGCTCTCAACTTGGAAGGAAGATGATACATCTTCAAGATGTACCCCTTGATACTGCTTTTTTCCCCTATATCTCATTGAAATTAGATTTATCAAGAGCATACCTATTTTAGCCTTTTCGTTCTTGACATATCTCTTTTTAATGTCCGTAAAGAAATTTTTAGTAGTAGTTATGTTTTCAAACATTGTGCCCCTGGATGTTTCTGAAATGACTTTCTTCATGATCATCATACACATTTTATCTCCCCCATATTTCCTTTTCCTTCTTTTCATCAAAAGTACTTTTATCCATAAGAGGTGTAGGAGAATCAGCCCTTATCGTAAGGTCCAAATCTATGAGTTCGAGAAATATTAAGAGATTCTTTTAACATGACTTGAAGTTGTTGTCATTTAGCATAGAAATAGAGCTGATGTTGGCAGTAATATTGGGAAAAAATTTCATAATTGAATCTATAAATTAATAAACAAACAAAAAAAACTCACATAACTCTTTAAACCAAAATAACAAATTTAGTCAAAGTTAATCTCATCTCAAGATACCAGACATTTCATTAATATTTTATCTTTGGACAACAATATTAACTTGTAAGTGATATCTTAGTGTAGTAATCAAACATTGATAATAAGAACATGTCAATAATAATTCTCACTTTGAGCCGATTTATTGTTCACATGTAAAAATCGAATAATTATCAAACATTTATTACCACAGATATACATGTAATTATATTAAATATTAACCTTCCTTTAGGCTAATCGATATTCATATTTTGACCCATTAATTGAAATCCATATCTTTAAACCCAAGAATGTTTTCTTTAAATCTATAAAATATACGTAGGTTAATAAAAAAATTATTTTTAGCCTTCAATATAATTTTGTAAGAATCACAAATAAAAATGTAGTTGTAATTATTGGTTGTTGACATTATTACTGAGGCTATGTGTATCACCAATAATAAAAGACAAATATATACTAACATACTTGTATCCATAGTTAATAATTAGTTTTTGTAGTTGTGTGATTAGTCTTCTAGATCTACATGTTTTTCTTAAGAAATCCTTTAATTTTCTATATTCTCTCTTTGACGATGGGATATCAGATGAGGCTATAACAATACATGTGATCTAGGGACCATAATCATTATATATATAAGAATAAGAACTATATATATATTTTAGCACATCATTAAAATGGACATTATCCTTGGGCCATTACATATTAAAAGCCTACACTCTATTAAATACATTAAAGCTCAAATTATTTAAACTTTAACATATGACTTTTAAATGGACTTAATCTTATATGATAGTCTACAACATATAATTATTCATATATAAGTCCAACATTGAATTAAGGATCCAATAATCTCCATTCTCTGGTGGATCTCCTCTATAGCATGAGTTCTTTAGGTGGTAGAGTTTGTTCTTTTGAAATAACTTCTTTAATAGGAGGTTTTTCGAGATTTTCTTGATTTGTTGTGTCTTGAATGAGATCATGATCAATGCCAATAGCACCTGTGAAAATATCAACATATTCCTCTCCAAAGATAAAATCCATAACTATATCTTCCCCTGCAAACTCGACATTCTCAAAGAATCGGGCATTTCCTAACTAGAAGATCGAATTAGATGTGGGATCATAAAACTTATACCACTTTGATTTTTCAAAATATCCAATAAGATAGCAACTTATCGTCCTTAAGTACAGTTTATTTTCATTAGGCCTATAAGGCTTTGCCTCATCTGGACATCCCTATATATGTAAGTGTGTTAAACTAGGCTTCTTGTACGTCTAAAGTTCATAAGGGATTTTGGTCATTGCTTTAGTTGGAACCCTATTAAGTATATATACTGCAATCTTTAGCGTTTTCTCCCTATACTGATTTTGGTAAGGTAAAGTGACAAATTATACTCCTCACCATATCTTTAAGCATTATGTTTCCTTTTTCAATAATATCATTCATAGTAGGTGAACCCAACATAGTGTGCTGTGAAATGATACCACATTCACCTATAAATCTAGCAAACAATCTTGGATGTTTTTCACCTGAATCGTCGTACTATCATAGTATTCATTAGGGGTGTCCAAAAATTGGACCGAATTGAATTAAACCGAAAAACTAGACCGGATTGGACCAGTCTGAACAATTTTATAAATGAAATGGTCTGGTCTAGTTTGTATTAACTAAAACCAATTTTCAAATGGTTCGGTCCTATTATATTAATTTTTACACCGTACAGACATGATCAAACTGGTTTTAATAATATATTAAATTTCTCATATCATTTCTCATAAACTATTGATTAAATTTCCCATATTTTATTCAAAAGTATATCATTAGGTGTATCATATTTATATATTTTTAACCAGACCAAACCATTGAAAATCGTTAACCAAATTGGATCAAATCGCTTGGTTACAATATTTTTAATAACCAAACGGTCTGGTCCAATCTGGTTAGTTTTTTTTACTCAAAATCGGACCAAAATGGATCATGGACACCCCTAGTATTCACCAGCACTATTAGATCTAATGCATTTAATCCTTTTGTTGAGTTAGTTCTCAACTTCAGCTTTATAATTTTTGAATAGATCCATTGATTGTGACTTTTCATGAAACATAAATAAATATTTTTTATCATTCCAAGTTATGGCCCAAAAATATCTATATGTATAAGTTCTTAGACTTTTAAAGTTTTGTTGGCTTCAAATCTCCTTTTATTAGTTTGTTTTTCTTTTATAAAATTAACACAAATATTAAAGTTTGTGAAATCTAACCCCATGTTTGGTTGGAGGGAATGGAATGGAATGGAATCAGAATTGATTCCATCCATTTTGTGTGTTTGGTTGGACGAAATGGAGGGCAGAATGGAATCAGATTACTAAAGGAGAAGGAATCACAATTCCTTCTCCCCCCTTTAGGAATGATGATTTCATTCCTGATATAAATTTATCTTTCCAAATTTACCCCTAACCTAAAATTATAATTCCAAAACTGCCCTTCCTTTATAAACGAAGAAGCAGATTGAATCTGCCTCACATTTTTCTCACCCACGAGCATCGCGATTTCTTCTCTAGCTCTGAACTCAGCCGTCGCCTCACTTGGTCCTAAACAGCTGGTGGTTTCCCTGATATTCGAGGTGAGTTCTCGTCCTTATCTGTGTCTTCTCGCTCATGTGACTCGCAACCCTAATTTCTTCACGAGTTGTTCTCTTTTTTGTTTTTTGCTTCTCGCTTCTGAATACATTATTTTTTTCCTGATATTGTGGGTTTTTCCTTTGAGATTGTTCTCTGTTCTGTAAATATTTATTTCTATTTTGAATCGATTCCTAATTTTGTTCTTTGTTCTAATCACTGATACATTGTTCGTCTGAGGAATTGTTCTCTATTTTGTTGAAATTTATTTCTATTTCGAATCGATTCCTAATTTTGTTCTTTGTTCTAATCGCTGATATATTGTTCGTCTGAGGAATTGTTCTCTATTTTGTTGAAATTTATTTATATTTTGAATCGATTCATATTTTTATTATCTGTTCTGGTATTCTGGTATGTGATATTCTTTGTTGTTTGCTTTGAATCGATTTATTGGTTTCATGAACTCAAACACAGCTTCGATATTGTTTCGAACAATATCAATATTGGTTATTTGTTGTTCTCTTTTCTCACTTAATGGCATAAACTGTTGTTAGGATTAATTTTGATAGTTTCAGTGTATAAGGTAACTTTAATTTTGGTTTAAACTATCCATTGAAGCTGCATAAACTAATTGATATGCTAATGAATTCATAAACTGTCTATTAATATTTGCAGAGGTATTGTCTATTTATACTTAATCTTGCAGAGATATTGTCTATTCAAAAACTATCTATTGTTAGTGGTATAATCAGTATCTTCTACAATATTTAATTTTGGCAGTTTAATATAATAGATATATTTTATCAATTTTATGAGTAAATTGTTGTTCCTAATTAAGTATTGTTTTTGTTTGTAGTTTAAGGTAAAATGGATGATCATAGCTTGAATGTGGAAGAGGTGAATGCTATTGTTGTGTACTTGATGCATATAATGTATATTGTAAAATTCTTTTTTGAGATGGTGGTGGATAAAAACAAGACACTATCTTTAAGTAGACAATTGTATGAGCTTGATTTTTTTTCAAATAGGAAAATTGTGCATAGATTGTGCTATAAGAGTGATATTACTTGTATTAATCAACTTAGGATGAGTATTAGTGCTTTTACCAATTTGTGTGCAATGCTTGAAACTAGAGGGGGGCTAAAACAATCAAAACATTTGTTAGTAGATGAGCAGGTAGCCATGTTTCTTCATATGATTGCACACCATATGAAAAATAGAGTTATAACTGATCAATTTAGAAAATCTGGAGAGACAGTTAGTAAGTATTTCAATAATGTCTTGCATGCTATCATACAGTTGCATAAGGAGTTATTGAAAAAACCTGAGCCTATTCTTGACGATTGTGACGACGATAGGTAGAAATATTTCAAGGTAGATATAATGTTTAATTTCTTTCTTTCTTTCTTTTTTCTTATTACCATGTAATATTTCTAATAATTAAATGATTTTACTTGACTTATTGGTACTAGGGTTGCTTAGGAGCACTTGATGGTACTCATATTAGGGTAAGAGTTCCTGTAGGTGATAAGTCTAGGTATCGAAACCGAAAAGGTGATATTACCACAAATGTTTTGGGGGTTTTCTCTCCTGATATGCAATTTATTTATGTTTTACCCGGTTGGGAGGGTTCAACAGCTGATAGTAGAGTCTTACGTGAAACTATGCGTAGACAGAATGGATTTAAAGTCCAACTTGGTAAGTAATATGAGAATTGATCAATTTTTTTAAATTCTATGAATATGAAATTGAACTGTAAAATATATTTAATATATAGGGCATTATTATCTTGTGGATGCTGGATATGCAAATTCCAATGGATTTCTTGCTCCATATCATGGTCAACGTTATCATTTGAGTGAATGGAAAGATGGTTCACAACCTCGCAATCCACGTGAATTTTTTAACATGAAGCACTCACATGCTAGGAATGTGATCGAGAGTTGTTTTGGTGTGTTAAAAAATCGATGGGCTATTCTAAGAAGTCCATCATTCTATCCCATTAAAACTCAAAATCGAATAATTATTGCTTGTTGCTTGCTACACAACTATATAAGAAAGGAAATGTCATATGATCCATTTGAGGAAAATTGGGAAAATCTTGAAGATAGAGATGAGTATGAGGATGAGGAAGATACAATAAGAATTGTAGACTCTACACATGAATGGAGTGTATTTAGATACAATATGGCATTAAACATGTACAACGAATGGAGGGAAAGGGATAGATGATAGTGATTGTTTAGGTTAATAGAAGTCGTGTTTCTTATTTATGCTTGATTGTGGTTGTAATGAATAGATTGTTTGATTGAAATTATTTGTAATCTTGTAAAACATTATCTTATTGGTCGTATTTTTTTAATTTTAAAATTATTCTCATTGGTTGCTAGGCTCGTCAACTTTAATATGTTTTCTATTTCTATTTTGTTAAACAGTTAGTAAGTATTTTTTTGTACTTACTTTTAAATTTTAGGATGTCATCTTTACAAAGTTTTACCTCAAGAAATCGAGGCCCTGGACAAAATAAAAGATTTTGGACAACAACATTAGATGAAAAATTAATTGAGTGTCTTGTAGAGTTACACAATCAGGGTTCATATAGAGCTGATGGTGGTTTCAAACCTGGCTACTTAAATGCTATTGAGAAATCACTACTTCAAAAACTACCAAATTGCAATATGAAAGCTAAACCACATATTGAGTCTCGATTGAAAACATTGAAGACTCAATTTACTACTATACATGACATGCTAACTGATCATAATAGTAGTGGATTTGGGTGGGATCCAGTGAATAAACATATAGCTGCTGAGACACCTGTTTGGGATGCATATGTACATGTAATCTTTTTGTTGTTTTTATTTGTTAAGAACAAATACATTATTTATGTTTAGAAATTAATCCATTTGATTATTAATATTTTCAATTTGACATATTTTAATATTTTTTAGAGTCACAAAGAAGCTGTTCATTGGAGACATAGGTCATTTCCTTATTACGAGGACTTGGCTATTGTATTTGGTAAAGACAGAGAGCCACAGGAAAAGATGCAGAGACTCCAGATGATGTTGTTTTAGAATTTGATAATGAACGGGATCAAGAGATAGTAAATGAAACTGATCCATTACATCAACATGTAGATGCTACCAACCAGCAAAACTCAAATGTTTCATCTAAAAAAAGAAAGAGAACCCTTGGAGTTAATATGGAAAATCTGTTGAGAGGGCAACTTCGATACTTGCAGAAGAGATGAAGAATGTCGGCAACCTTTTGAGTCGATCCATCACAAAAGAAGAACAAAAGAGGTTGTACAATGAATTACAAAGGACCACATCACTAAGCAACGATGAGCTTGATGTTGCTACAATTCTTCTTGGTGACAAACCCTTAAGAATGAATGTATTTTTTGGAGTACCTGATGGCAACAAAGATGGTTGGATTAGAAACCTTCTTAGACGTGAAGGTGCATTATATTAAGTTATGGATATGTGTTATTACTATATGAATATTCGTTCATAATTGTTATATTAGCCTTGTTTTGGTATCTAACTTTATTTTAGTTAGGCTAATATCAATATTTTAATATAGTGTTTTCAACACTTGTATTTTGAACACTGCTGAAATATGAACATTTGTGCTTTATTGAACAGATGATACGAAAGTATTAGGATCAACATACGTTTGTAATTCTGTTTATATTAATAATTTATTGTTTTGTAAAAATGAATAGCATCACTGTACAAAAACAATCCCATAGACGGTTTCAATATATTGAATGCTATCAAAAACAATCTTAATAACATCATTCATCTCTATAAAAGTTAATATATAATTAATTTTTTATGATATAAAAAAAGAAATATATATTTTTTACTTAAAAAATTAAAAATTAAAATTGTTATTTAATTTTTCTGTCGAAAAAATAGTAATTAAATTACATTATTTGAACTTTACAGCATGTAGGGGTATTCGGGTCATTTATAGTTTTTTTCATTCCATTCCAGTGTCAAACCAAACACTGTAATCCTAATTTCGAGCTTGATTCCAATGGTCAAACCAAACAGAATTGTTTCCATTCCATTCTTATTCCCATTCCGATTCTGATTCCCCGTCTCTATTCTCTCTATAGAGATATGACCCTATCACTTGTTCCATAACATAGTCGAATTTTCACTTAATATTTTATACCTCATGTACTTAATTGCAGCTTCTTTATCATTCTTTATTTTCTTTCCTTTGTTATTATTCTTAGAGGTTAAGGCAAGATGAGCACTCTCTACCTATCTTACTTTAGCATTTTCACTTCTTGAACACATTGTGAGATGAGCTCATTTAGAAATTAAATATTTTTCTAATAATTGTAGCTTACCTTAAACTAGCTAAACTGTGTCAGAAGAGATATCAAAACCAGATGTACCAGCAAGTTCTCAGAGAGTTATAACTTAAGTGATATCAAATGGAAGGAAGATGAGACATCTTCATAATGTACTCCCTAATATTGCTTTTGCCCCTATATCTCATTGAAATTAAACTTATCAAAGTGTATTTGTTCTTGAAAATTCTCTTTTTAATGTTTGTAAGGAATTTCAAAGTAGTAGTTATCTTTTAGACATTGTGCCCCTAAATGTCTCCAAAATAGAGATTTGATCTCTCCCATCTTTCATTTTCCTTCTTTTCATTAGAAGTAGTTTTATTTGTAAGAGATGCAAGAGAATCAACCCTTATTGCAAGACTCGAATCTATGACTCTGAGAACTCTCAAGAGATTCTCTTGCCATAACTTGAAGTTGGTGTCATTTAACATAGAAACAGAGTTAATGTTATTAGTAGGATTATTTATAATTGAATCCAAAAAACAATAAACAAATAAAATAAATCCACGTAACTCTTTAAACCAAAATAACAAATTCAATCAAAAGTAAATCTCATCTTAAGATACCAAATACTCGATTAATATTTTGTCTTTAGACAACAATAATAAGAACATGTCGATAATAAATCTTACTTTAGGCTAAATTATTATTCACGTGTAAAAATCGAACAATCATTACACATTTATGTTAAATATTAACCTTCTTTTGGGCTAATCAATATTCATATAACTATATACACACAACTCTCTATATTTTAAAACAAATTAATTTCCATGATAGATGTTATTTCGATGATATGTCGCTTCAATTAGTTTATATCAAAATACATGTAAAAATATTAATATTTGAATTTTAAAATATAAAAAAATAACATTGTATTCAAAGTCAACATTCATTGACTATCAATGCCAATCAATATTGGTCAAAAATAGTTAATACTAATAAATTTTGTTTGATCAAAGCTTATTAAATCATAAAACCCATATCTATATAATTATCCATTAACCGAATTTCATATATTTATACCCATAAAAAAAATTTAATCTCTAAAATATTTGTGAACTTTTAAAAAAATTATTTTTAGATTTCATTTCAATATAATTATATAAAAATCATAAATAAAACCATAGTTATAATTATTTTTGGTTCAAATTTATACGAAGAATATTCATATGTTAACTTATCTATGTTGCATACATATATTTTTTTAATCCAAAAAAAATTTGAATATGAATTTTATATAAAAAACAATTGTCTTCCATCATAATCCAATTCCGTTAAATTTATTTATTTTTTTATAAAATAAATTCTAAATTTGATTTTATACTTAAATAATATTAAAATTAATTTTTTTAAGATGTCTGTAATGATAAAAAATTTACATATCAAATTTAAGATCAAACAATCACAATTAATATAAAATATTATTGGATTTGAAACTAAAAAAGAAACCATAATTATTCTCAAATCTTATATTACTAAATTAAAATTATTAAATTTAAAAATACTTAAATTAACATAAATTAAAAACAAATTCAAGTATCAATGATTTAACGTAAAGATGTTTGAATGTCTTTTGTTAAAATAAAATAACCTTACGTGAAAACCATCATCTAAAAAAATAATCTAAGAACATTCATATAATATCATTAAGAATCAAAGATAAATATGTGAAAATATACCTGAATCCATAACCATCAATTAGTTTCTTAAATATGTATGTTTTCCTCATAAAATTATTTAGTTTTTTTTCTACTCTCTCTAATGATGGGATATCAAATAAGATTAAAATAATATGTGTGAACTAAGACCACAACCAATATATATAGTTAATAATTGTATTTCTATTTTAATTCATTATTAAAATATCATTAATTCTCTACATATCAAAGACACACACTTAGATACCTTAAAGTCTAAAGTAATTAAACTTTAATATATTATTTTTAAATAGATTTAACCATAATACATCATTATTCACTCATAACCTTAAAGTTGAATTAAAGATAAAAAATAATAATCATAGCCTGCTAGTGATGGGCAAAAAAATCGCGGGTTCGGTTATCTGCGGATAACCACACCAATGGTTCGGTTTTTAACCGTGTAATTTTGGGGACGGTTTCGGTTTCGGGTAAAAATCGAACATAAATGAGCGGGTACGGTTCAGTTACGGTTATACTAAAAATCGTACCCGCCCATACCCAAAATTAATTCTATTTATTTAAATAAATTATATATTAATTAAATTTTTTAACCTAATATTAACCTAATTTAGGCGCTGTCCGTATTCCTAAATCCCTACTCTCTCAACTCTCAAGTCTCAGGCTCTCAACGCCTCTTTTTTTTCTTAATCTCTCATTTCTCTCATTTTCCTCCCAATCTTCCATCTGCAGATCAACATACATCTCTCACGGCGCCGCGTCGTCGCCAGCCGCTGTGTCTTCTCCAGTCGTTGCGTCTTCTCCAGTCGCTTCATCTTCTCCAGTCGCTGCGTCTTCGCCAGTCGTCAATCGTCACCAATCCATTCACAGCGCCGCGTCGTGGAGAAGAAGAGAAAGGTAACGTAGATAATAAAAACCTTGTGTATGGAGAATAAAATTGTATTATGATTTATGTAATGTTAAAAAATGTGTTGTGTGCTCACAGAAAGTGTGTAAAAGTGTAGTGACATGTGTTGTGTAAATTGTGAACCAATGTGTAAAACTGTGTGTGCTATTTAGTGTGCTAAAACTGTGTGTGCTATTTAGTGTGCTAAAACTGTGTGTGCTATTTAGTGTGCTAAAACTGTGTAATATGTGTGATGTGGAAGGCAATGTGTGTTGTGTGCTCACAGAAAGTGTGTAAAAGTGTGCTCATAGAAAGTGTAGAAGTGTGCTAAAACTGTGTGTGCTATTTAGTGTGCTAAAACTGTGTAATATGTGTGATGTGGAAGGCAATGTGTGTTGTGGAAGGCAATGTGTGTTGTGGAAGTGTATGTGTTGTGTGCTCACAGAAAGTGTGTAAAAGTGTGCTCACAGAAAGTGTGGAAGTGTGCTATTTAGTGTGCTAAAACTGTGAGTGCTAAAATTGTGTGTGCTATTTAGTGTGCTAAAACTATGAGTGCTAAAATTGTGTGTGTTATTTAGTGTGCTAAAACTGTGTAATATGTGTGATATATTATCTTGGTGGAAATGTAATAAACATAAGTATCCAATAAAATTGTTTTATGTATTATGTATTAATTATTTAATTATGTATTTAATTATTTTATAATTTATTCAGATATGTTATCTTCTTGTTCATCCGCTTCTACTATTAATATTGTAGAAGATGATGTTGAGGTAAAAAATTTACATTATTGATTAATCAATTTATTATTTGGGTTTATAAAAGTGATTTTATATGTTTTATTTTTGCAGAAAACGCGTACGGTTGATGAATAATTAGAAGAAAGAAATTTTGATTTATTGTAATTGAAGTTTTCTTAAATTTATTTAATTAGATTTCAATATTTATATTAGTTTATAATATTTTATTTATATCTTGTGTTTTTTGTTGATATGTATTTAATCTTATCTAGATTCATAGAAATATATATTATTAAATGTTAATTTTTTTTATCATAAATTCAAAATAAAAAATTTAAATAACAAATTCACATAATAAATTCAATATCAACCATTTGTTTTAGGTGGAATACATTGCTAAAAGGAGTTCAATTGAATAGGATTTTGAAAAACGGTTTTTTTCGGGTTTTTTTCAATAACTGTCCCCAAACTGTAACGATTTTCGGACGATTTCAGGCGATTTCGGGGACAGATTTTATAATTCGGTTGGGGTACAGTTATATTCAAATCCGTCCCCGCTGGTCCCTATAACCTGCCAAACAACAAAAACAATTGAAAGTTTTAAAACATTTAATTTACCTTTCCCTTGAACAATGTTCTTTCTTTTCTTTTTTAAAGATTTGAATTATCCATTTAATATATTTTTTCCTAGGAGAATTATTTCATTAAATTTATGTTTAATTTATTAATTAATTTTTTAAAATTTAAGAATAATTAGATTTATAGAGTATAACCAATATTGATGGTTTCATATTAAATTGCTTATCTCCGCCTCTTTTTCTTCCGTTTCTTTTTTTCTTTTTATTTTCTTTACTTAAATAATTATCAAGTATTCTTAAACTTTCAAGTGGAATGCAATTTATTTTAATTAAATATTATAAATTATATCTTAATAAGAATGTGCTTGTGAATACTTAATTTATTGCGGGTATGTAGAACTATTCTTGTTATCGTCTTAACCTTAACGGAGGATAAAAGTGTCAGGGCCTTTTTGGACTTTACTCTCTCCAAATGAAAAGTTGCTCTTCTATAATAGAATAAACAAAGAAATTATAGATATTTAACTAAAAAATTACGAGATTAAAATACTTTTTACAATATTATTTTGATCTTTTTTAAAAATGATGAGAAATCTAATACTTAATGCAATAATTACGATATTAAAACTTTTAAATTAAATAATTATGGGACTTTTGAGTACAAATAACTATTATCTAAATTTCCTTTTCCTAAAATTAAACCGAGAATTTGAATTTTAAATGAGATTTTGGTAATACGGGGATTAGAGGAGAAAAGTTTAAGTAACTTCAACATGTTTTGGTAATAGAGATAATACTTTATATAAAATAATCTAAACTATATATACGATTTAATTAAGGAATGATAATACATGTCAAAATACTAAGTTACATTAGTATGTCAATGGAACCGTAACCATATAATTTGTATAAGGATGAATATTAATGGAGAATAACAATACTATAGGGTTGATGGTGAAGTTAATCCTTATTTTTTGCAATTGAATTTTATTCCTTTTTAATTCATATTTTCCAAAAGAATGAAAAGTTTTTGAAGAATAGGTAAGTTTCGTTAATTTATGAAAATAAGATGTACCAATAATATTGAAAAGTTTTTAAAAAATAGGTAAGTCACGTTAATTCATGAAAATAAAATGTACAAATAATATCTAAATAAAAAAAATCAAATAATCATAAAAAAATTCAACAAAAACATTCTTAGATAAGAGAAAAAAACTTATTAAAACATAACAATGTATGTCTAATATCATACTAAATCAGATTTAGGTGGAAAAAAAACAATAGATATAAATCTATTTGTATATATTGAAATCAAGGATAAATTTTATAATATTTATTTAAAATGGCATAATAAATAATTATTTATCTAAAAAAAAGCTTATATGTGAAAGTAACTTTCTTCTCCCATAGGAAGAAAAAAAAAATAATAACAATGCAAGATGACTAGGATTTTTAAGAAAAAGAAAAAAGAAAAATGAATACTCTCCTATTATTTTCAAAACTAAATGAAACAAACGTTCATTTAACTAATAATGTTATGTAAAAAAATTAATTTTTACTAAAAGTTTATACTATATAGACCTAATTAACTTAGAGATAAGTTATTTTTAATTTTTATCAATTTATAATTTAATAACCTAAACAAAGCGATCAGACATACAATTGTGTGTACGAATAAAGTGTGAAAATAAAATAATAACACATAATATTTTTAGGTAGAAACAATCTAGGCCACAATTATAACCTAAGAGAAAAACCATTGGTCCACTAGACTACCTAACTTTCCACTATGAAAAATAAATATTCAAGTACAAACTCGATCATATGATACCTTCCCTAGGATATTTCCCCAATGTACCTTACTTACGAGCTCCTACTTTGTTTTCATAATTTTCAATTTTAGCGTGAACGTTTTCCAGACCAATGTTTCAATAAGCTTTCTGCCAATCAGATACGTTCCATGATTAACTGCAAAATGGTTAACACAAAAACACAAGTGCCCGTGTGTGTTCTAGAATGAATTTAATAATGAATAATCCTAACTAGATGATTCAAAACATATGCTACTTAAATCAAATCAACTAGTAAATCCTAGAGCAAAAAGATCAAATACAAGTTAAAAATAGCTTCTTTAAAGATTTATAATCAAATCAAATAACTATGATATGACAAAAACAATTATTTGATCTAACGATTTAAAAACAAAAATAAAAAAGAAGTCATAAGAACATATTATCAAAATATCATAAAATAATTAGGTTATTAATCAATCAAACATAACCACCAATATTTAATAGATTAACTAAATAAAAAAAGATTAAAAATTATGATCTTATATTTGTAAAACAAGAGAGAAAAATTAAGAAGAATAGAATAATGCTCTTATGTGGTTGATTGAAACAATGAGTAATGAGTTTTATTTATAGGAAAAATTAAAACCCTTAATCCTATGTAATTGATAAATATCTTTTCTATTACAAATAGGATTAGTAATACTCATTAATTAGGAAAACTCCTATATGATTGATAAATATCTTTTCTATTACAAATAGGATAAGTAATACTTACTAATTAAAAAGACTCTTATTTAAAGAAGAGTTCTTTTAAAATAAATTTTATGCAATCTTTTATGCTAAAGATTTCAACTATAATTTAGAGTATATCTTATATAATATTTTAACTTATCTTATTCCATATTTTAGCACTAAAAATAATTTCAAATTTATAAGCATGTGTTATTAAATGCATAAACGTAATCTAATGTGTTGTAGTTACCAAAGATGTACCTGAAGTATAATTATATAGAACTCAAGCATTTGTTTGGTTTTTTTTTTATAAACTTGATAGCAGGCCTAAAAACAATTTACAAATAAATATTTTGTCCATGAAAATAGCCAACACTCATAGTCTTTACAAACTATCCCTTTAACATTTTTGTGTGGCAAAACCTCTCACTCACTACATGACACTTATAAGAATAAGATAAAAATACAATAATGTCCCAGACTTTATAGTGGAACTATCCTATAATCCAATAAATCCATCTTAGCTACAACTTGATAAGCTTATAAATAACTGAAATGACATAAACAAAGCATATGACAACTTGGCATGAAAGTCTCATTGTACATTAGTTCAGTTTACATAGAAATAAGCGAAGTGTAAAGATTAATAATGTAGTGTATGCATTCATACCAATCAAGCTTAACATAAGCCTAAGTAAATATGTTCTCCCCTATATGTATAGCAAAATAAAACATGAAAGTGAAACATCTCTCCCCCTTTTTGACATACGAGAAGGACAAATCATTAGACAAAGCAATCAAGTTAAACTCCTCCTAAAGATAGAACAATGTAAAATCAAAGTAATGCAAAAGTACAATGTCCTTTAAACTCCCCCTAAGTTCTATGAATCTAATTAATTTTTTTAAATTTTCATAAATAGCCACATAATGTATTAAAATCATTTAATCACAAACGATCACATAACCAATTGAGAACTCACCAATTTTTTAACTCAAATTTTAATTATTTATTATATAAATAAGCAAGTAGAGTAGAAGATGTACACAAGCACATATAATAACATATTGACATTTACTTAAAAACAATGTATATGTTTAAACTCCATAAATATACCAATTAATTCATTTATGACCAATCAAGAAAGACTCAAAAGGAAAAAATATCACCTATCATATAAAATTATAATCGAGTCTTCAATCTCATAAAATAAAATACATTTACCAAAATAGGACTTAAATTTTTTTGTTTTTTTATTGTTTTTTTATTTTATAAATGGGGGACAAATATATTTTTTAACCTCTATTGGCTCTTTCTTTTTGTGCATTCCAAGTACAAGTTTTATAAGCAGTTGCTTTTTGCACAATTTTTTTGCACTAGCCATAAACCTAGCATGATGACTTTCACACTAGTTGTGAGGTAACCCTCTCCGCTCACTGTGGTAGCTTCACATATCACAGTAGGTAGCCCTCTCAATACTAGATGCCTCTATAGGGTAAAGTTTTTTAAAGTAAGAAATATAACTTAACCCAATTTTAAAGTCAAGATTAGTTGAAGTCCTAGAGTCTTTCAAGAAAATTCATAAACTTCAAGCATAACATATATATGTATTTGTGAGTGTGTGAATACGTTTATGTCAACATCGATCACCACATGTACAAGAATATGTGTGTGCATAAGTCAAAATTATAGAATAATTTAGACAGTAAATATCAAAATGAGTTAAGTCACTAAAAATGAGGTTATGCATATGTAAGTATTAAATAAGTCCAATACCATGTTAGCCAAATAAGAATTCTACTTCTATTTTTTTTTGTAATAAAATTTGAAATTCAATTTGAGGGAGAAATTCCCAAGGCACTCTTGAGATACTCAAATCTTTGAGTATCTATGGCTTTGGTGAATATATCAGCTAGTTGTCACTCAATAGGTACAAACTCAAGTGTCTTCTCTTCAACTAATTCTTGAATAAAGTGATGCCTAATGTCAATGTGCTTAGTTCTAGAATGTTGAACTGGGTTCTTAGAAATACATATAGCACTAGACTTATCGCAATATAAAGGCATCATACCTTGTGGTTGACTATAGTCCTTGAGCATGTTTTTCATCCAAAGCATTTGTGTGCAAGAGCTTCCTACATCAATGTATTCCGCTTCAGTTGTAGAGAGTGAGATAGAGTTCTACTTTTTACTATTCCAAGATACTAAGTTGTTTCCAATGTAGAAGTAACCACCTGATGTGCTTTTCCTATCATCCTAGTTGCCTGATGATTCTCTTTACATTCTCTAAGTGTGATTCCTTAGTGTTAACTTGATAACGGGCACATACACCAACACTAAAACATATGTCAAGCCTACTTGTAGCGAGGTAAAGTAAACTACCTATCATACTCCTATAAAGGGTTTGATCAACACTTTTACCTTGAGTTTCCTTTGTAATTTTTGTGCTGGTACCTAAAGGAGTCCTTAATGGCTTGCTAGTTTCAAGACCAAACCTTTTAACAAGGTTATAGGCATACTTGGTTTGAGAAATAAATATATTATTATGAGATTGTTTGATTTACAAATCAAGAAAGAAATTTATTTCACCTACAATGGACATTTCAAATTCATTTTTCATAACATGCATAAAATCATCCACTAGTGTACTAGATGTGAATCCAAAAACTATGCCATCCATATAAATTTGAGTAATAAAGATCTCATCACTACTCATTTTAATGAATAGAGTCTTATCAACTCCCCCTCGAATAAATCCTTTATTCAAGAGATAGTTGGTAAGTCTCTCATACCATACTTGTGAAGCTTGTTTCAAACCAAAAAGAGCTTTGTTAAGTTTGTAAACATGATTTGGAAATTTCGGATCAACGAATCCTTTTGTTTGTTCTATGTATACCTCCTCATTCAAAAATTCATTCAAAAAGGTAGACTTAACATCCATTTGATATAATTTGAATTTCATATGATAGGAAATGGCAAGTAAAATCCTAATTGACTCTAATCTAGCTATAGGTTTCATGTTTCATGAAAGTCAACTCTTTTACTTGAGTGTAGCCTTGAGCTACCAACCTAACCTTATTTCTAACAACAATGTCATGCTCATCAGATTTATTTTTGAACACCCATTTTGTTCCAATAACATTTTTTTGTTTTTAGGCTTAGGTACTAATATCCACACATGATTTCTTTCAAATTGAGCTAACTCATCCTGCATTGCATTTATCCAAAATTCATCCTTAAGGGTTTCATCCACATTTTTTTGTTCAAATTGAGAGATATAGCATAAATGGGTTACCTTACTTATTTGTATTCTTCTTGTTACCATGCTTGCATTAGGATCTCCAATTATATTCTTAATAGGATGATTTTTTTGAAGTTTGTGTTGGATTTATCATTGATGAGGTTGATCCTTCTTTTCTTCTCTTTCCTTTAACTCCTATTCTTTTGTTCTAATTGTGTCACTGGTCATTGTTAATTGAGGTGTTGTGAAATTTTCTTCATTGCCAACTTCTTCACTAGTAATCTGCTTACCTTCATCATCTATAACGACATTTATGGATTCCATAACTACATTAGTTCTATAGTTGAAGACTTTGTAGGCTCTACTATTTAGGGAATAACCAAGAAATATATCTTCATCACTTCTTGAATCAAACTTACCCAATTGTTCTCAATCTCTAAATATGTAGCATTTACTTCGGAAAACATACATGAATTTTAGATTGGGTTTTTTACCTCTCCATATCTCATATACAGTTTGGTTTGTACCTAGGCGAAGATATACATGATTTATAATGTGACATGCAGTGTTTATAGCTTCAGCCCAAAACCTTTTAGAGACTCCCTTAGCATGCAACATTACTCTTGCCATCTCTTGAAGTATCCTATTTTTCCTTTCAACTACTCCATTTTGTTGAGGTGTGATGGGAGTAGAGAATTCATGAAAGATACCATGTTCTTTGCAAAAATCAGCATACTTGGTATTTTCAAACTCTTTTCCATGGTCTGTTCTTAGTCTCTTGATGGTTACTATTTTGTCACCTACTTCAACCTGCACTCTTGTACAATATGAGATGAAGAACTCAAAAGCATCTGACTTGTCTCTAAGAAAGTCTACCCAAGTGTAGTGAGAAAAGTCATCTACTACAACTATGATATATTTCTTACCTCCAATACTTTATGTTCTCATAGACCCATGAGGTCAATATGTATCAATTATAATACTCTGTTTGTATTGATACTCTTGATCTTCTTATGAGCGATCCTAGTTTGTTTACCCAATTGACATGGTCCAAATATAGGTGTTTTAATTTTTGAGAGAATAGGTAAACCATGCACAGTCTCAGTTTTACTTAATCTAAACAGTTCTTTAAAATTCATATTACCTAACTTTTTGATCTCCACACGAAGCGTGTGCAATGAATACTCCAATATACGTATCGTAACAAGTAATATAATTATAAGAAAAGATCGTTCCCACATAGATTATTTTATTAAAAACTAATTTTCAAAACTTAAAAAAAATAAAAATCAATTTTTTTGGTGTTTTTATAATTTAATGAAGCAAAATTAAAATAACTAAAATTAAATAGCAGTAATTAATTAAATCAAACTTGGTAACTAAAAAGATATATGAGAAAATATATAAGAATACTTAATCCCCCAATTTTTTAAACATGTGAATCGTTAAAATTCTCCCTCAAGTAAACTACACACCATATAGTAATTAATCTAATCACACTATCATGCCAATTAAATTGCATACTACTCATTAAGTTCATCAATTATGGATCACATACATAAGAATCATACATCTCTGCCTAGAAACTATGCATGTTATTTAATCAAGACAAACAATTAAATAGTTCTCTTAAATTTATTTAATTACTTCTATAGATAAATTGTTAGCCAAACAATTAATAGCATAAAAATCAAATTAAGTAATATAATTGAATTAATATTATAATTGGGAAAAAAATATTAGATCATCACATGTTGAAAATTGGATTCATAAGATCACTAGATTAATAAATTAATTAACCATAATTGTGTTCATAAAGCTCATATTTTTCATAAATAAATACATAAAACTTGATAAAGAAACGAGTAGAAAAAAAATGCAATCAATCTCTTGAATTGTAGTATTAATTTTCTCTTGAATCTCCACCAAAATTATGTCTTCTCTTGAATTTTTCTGTATTTTTCTCTCTTTTTAGCTCCAAAAAATGACCAAAGTTATGCCAATGGAAGAAAATTAGGGTTTATAGAGTGATTAGTGGCTTAAATAAAACTCAGGTGCAATCTGGACGATCCGATCAGTTTTAGATCGAGGGCTACGATCAAAATAAGCAAAATTGATAATTTCATCCAATCAAAACATGACACGTTGTAGGGGAAATTCATTGGGCAAATCAAGGAGCGATGCGTGACAGGAGAGACTAATCAGAGTTAATGCTTGTCAAGTCATCAACACGTGGTATGGCGTGTTAACCGATTTCCGAACTTGGATTGAATGTCATGCTGACAAGTAGCGCATGTTTCGTCCTCCTCACGTGTGAATAATAACACTAAATTTTTACATTGTATGACAAGTGTATTAATAAAATGAACATACACTAAAATTTTAAACAAAATAACATTAAAAAATTTATGTATTAGCATAAAATAGCTATTTAAGGTGCCTATATTATAATAAATTAAAATTAATTTAAATCTTTCTTGGTCAATATATTACTTTTTATTTACAATAAAGTTTTTATACGTGTGAAAAAACAATTAAGATGTAGTAAAATTGTGACAAATTTAATAGATGATTGATGTAAGATAGGCTTCATACTCCTTACCATTGTTCCAAATTTAATTGTTTCTTGTGATTTTAAGTAACAGGCACAAAGTACCATGTTTGTGGTAGCAAAAGAAAAAAAATTGTGACTCTTATAAAACAAATCTTATACTAAATTGATTTGCATTTGAATTTATATATAATAGAATCCAATTAAACTTGTGGTTAAACTTGCAAGAAATTTTGTAGATTTGGAGATATATTAAAATTTCATAAGAGGTTTTTTCAATTAAAAAAGAAATAATAAATAGGATTTCAATTTTGAGTGTAGTAATTGTGTTTTTCCTCCTCTTTTAAGGACTACTATTAGGATTAAATTAGAAATGCTTTAAGTTAATTTGGTATAATTTATTGTTTAAAAATTTCTAGCAACCATTTTTCTTCATTTTCTTTTCAAGAATGTTTTCTTTTTGTTGTTATTTATTCTAAGCATTGGTATTTAAAATTAAAATTAATATTTTAATTAAATAGAATTCTAAGAATATATTTTAAAAAATCCACACAAAATATTGAAAAACAGATGCAAGTAGAATAACATAAAAAAAATGAAAACTAAAAACAACAAAATTCTAATTAAAAGTACAAATAATTTATAAAAAAAACAAAACTGAAAAGTGGTAACTCAGTATTAAATATAACAAACTATTGTTGAGGAATAAATTAAACAAATTAATTTGAAATAGAAAGGTTGTAAAAACATTTGTCCAATATTATTTCCAATTTTTGTTTAATATAAGAAAAATATAGTTTTATTGATTAAATTGGCAACTACTGTACATCATTTTGAAGTACTCTAGGGATACTTGCTCCTTATTATATCAAACCATATGTTCATTTATACATTTGTGCATCTTGGACAATAAAGTCATTTGAACTCTCTTAATATTGAAATAAGCTTTTCACGTTGCTCATCATTATAATTATAGTTTCTTATGCAACCAATATATATGAAGCTTCTATGTTCTGTTCTATCATTTACACATGCCTAGTTATTGCATATATGAAGATATATAGACAACTATTTCACAATTTGTTGTTTACCTAGAAAATTAAACATCTTACGTGCACCACAAATCAATAACTCAATATGGAACTAAAAATAAGTAAGTATAGATATTCAATAATTTGGAACATCATGTGCATCATAGACCATAAAACTCAATTTTTTTTCATGCCACCATATAGTACAAACATGAGAATCATAAGCCTAATATGCATAAACTTAAGAGATTCATTGAGTTACAAGGGCACAAAAACACTATAAAATTAATTTAGATTTGATAAGTTCTAAAATAATATAATTAGTTGAAATATATTTATAAGTGTGAATTTTATATGATTATACATAGAACCTATAAATAGTAGAAAATTATAGAATTAAGTTAATAGGTCATAAAATAATAATGACATTAAAGTTAAAAATGTATTTATTCTATACAAGACAAAAAAAAGAGAAAAAGACGAAGATAAAAAGAGCATAATTCAAAGTAAATAAAAAAAATCAATAGAAATATAAATAGAAGAAGAGAACCAACACTACCAAAATTGACTTAAAATTATTTGGTATAGAGCTTGCATGATTTGTCCAAAAATAAGAAAATATGATTCTACATGATTATATGTTTTTTCTAATATAAACCAACAATTAAAACATTTATCTCCTTTAAAAATATATACATAAAAGTTTGAAGTAAAAAAAAACCAACATTTTTTAATCAAATTCAAAGGTGGTAATAATTTCTGAAAATTTAAATCTCAGTACTTCTTACTTGTTGAAGAAAGTGAAAATGTTGATAGAAAATAGAAGCTTTTAAGAAAAAGTACATATAAAAATAAAATGAGTGTTTACTTTCCTATTATCTGTTAAAGAAAAGAGGAAGGGATATAGTTATTGATTCAAGCTTTTACATGCTTAAATTTGGGTAAAATATAAAATATTGAAAGAAAATTATATTTATATTTATAACAAATAATAAGAAGTAAATCAAATGACTTAAAGTAATAAGGTAATGTTGGCATTTAAATAGTTGATGATGGAGAATAAATGACAACATGCATGCATCACTATTTCTTTTTAAATGGTGGACTATTGTTACTAAATGATACGTAAAGGAAGAAATATTATTTCCCATTAAACATCCCATACAAATGAATATAACCCCTGAAATACAATAAATGAATTTAATTATCCATTAAATATGGTTAAAGTAAAGGAAATAAATTATATGAGCAATAATTTCAATTAAATAGTAATTTGAAAACGTATAATTAAATTTTTTGATAATTGTATTTTAATACAGTGCATTATTTGTTACTGTTATATATATATATATATATTATTTTTTGAAGTTATAAAGTGAATTAATTATAGTATTGTCAAATCATTAAAATGGGGCCATTTTGTGATTTTCATTCTTGGAAACCAAACTGACTCTTTTTTATAGCAAATATTGATTTTTTTAACCTAGTATCATAATTTTTATAAAATTAATATGATATTATTTTAATATATTTGGTTTTCTTTTTTTTAATAATTCAAAATTTAACGTACTAAGAAAATAAAAAATTAAATATTTGGTTTTAATAGTATGGTCACAACTAACAATAGTATTTGTTCTCTATTATCCTTTATAATTTTTTAAATATTTTAATAAATAACATTCACACGTTTACTTGCAATGTCAATAATAATATACATAATTATAAGATCAGGTTTTTAAATACTAGTAAATCGTTATTTATAGTTGAAATATATATATTTTAAAAAATTAATGAGCAAAAATTTAACAACAAAAAAATAAAAAAAACATGAGGGGAAAAAACAAAATAGAATAAAATATTTTTAAAAAAGTGTATAGTATAACACACGAGATAATTTTTTGAAAAAATAGTAATTTAAGTTAATTATTTTTAATAAAAATGTATTTTTATTTTTATTTATTAGATAAGTAATAACATTTTGATATATTTATGATAATTTGTATAATTTTATATGATTTATGTTTCAAAATTTTAAATTTTAATTTAATTTTATTAATTTTAGATTTTATTATTATTATTTAAGTTTTATTATAGATTTAAATATAACGAATATTTAAAATTTTGGAAAGAATTTTTAAATTTAAATTTAAATTTATTAAAATAAATAATATATATATATATATATTAAAAGAAAAGAACAACGGCTCGGATTGGAGATATATATTATATATAAATAATATAGAAAGTGGCGCAAGAGAAAACTGGGAGATATATATTATAAATATATATATATAAGTTGGACGAGGGATATATATATATATAAATCAGAGAGGAAGAACGAAAAAGGAAGAGAGCGGAGAAGACCAAAAAAGAAACAGAAGAGAGCGGCGAGATTAATGAAAAAGCAGAGGGACATAGCGCCGATGGACTGAAAAAAATAGAAAGTACAGCGATGCAAGCTGATAGAAAGAAGATTGAAGCGTAACAGGGAAACGCAAAATTAGATTTTGTTGTTAGTAAAAAAAAATTTAATTCAAAATTAAGGTGAATTTGTTTAAGTTAAAATTAATTTTTAATATAAACTAATTTTTTTTATTTTAATAAAAAAAATGTAATTTAATTTTACATTATGTGTGCTTTTTTATATGAATTTAAATTATTATTTTTTTCGTTTTATGATTTATCATTTAAAGATGAAATTATAGGATAGATTTAGAATATTTCGATATAGTTAAATATAGAGATCAAAAGACTTGTATGTACTTGTGTAGTATTAAAATCATTGATTTTAATAATTTTTTGTTTTATTAAATTACATACTCGTATGCAAATGAATTAACAAGAAGGTTTTCAATTAATTGTAGAAATATTTTTTTGGATGCTTTTTTGTATATTGGTAACAAATAGAGATAATTAAATTCAATTAGTTAGATAAGTAAAATATAGTGAGGTATTAGGTAAAATCAATTTTCTAAAAGTTTTCTTTACATCAATTTGATTTTTGAATAACATTTTTATTTTATTTTACATATTTTTTTTGAATTAATTTTATTTTAAATTTTAATTACAACAATTTTAATGATTTTTCTAGATAAAATTGAAATTAGTATAATTTTAATATTTATCAAAATTAAGTTAACAATTCCTGAGAATAATACTCACTTTATTATAAAACTATGGTATTGTGCATTTATAATTTTGCATCGATCAATTTACAAAATAAATTATAAAAGTATATTTTATAAAATAATATACTTGTGATATTCTCGTTTTGAAATGTACAAGTAAAATTGTAACTTTACAAAATAAATTTTCGTAATATTTTTTTATAAAGATAGCAGAATTATATTACTCCACTTAATAGTTATTAATCTAAAATATATTTTTGTTAAAAATAATAAATTTAAACGAACTTTTATCAATACTTTTTTCTTATAAATTATAGAAATAAGGATTTGATTTATTGTTTTTATATAGATAAAATCTTAAAGAATGAATTTATCTCATTAAATTATATCAACTTTTTATTAAAATCACTATTATTTAAGTTTATTAACTTTAACAACAATATATTCTATATTTATATTTTTTAAGTAGGATAACATAAATTCACTACATTTACAAAAAATTAAAAATTTATTTTATAAGAGTATTAAACTTGTATTATTCTCCTTATTTATCAATTTTATAATATAAATTTTTGTAATTTTTTATAAAAATAATAAATTAAAATATAGTTTTATTAAAATGAATAGATTTTAACTATCAATTTCTTTTATTATTGTTAAAAAAATATGGAAGATCCGTAGAGAGTACAATATTTTTGACTAAGATATTTATCCATTGAAAAGAGTTTAAATTTTAAATTAAGGCAACGTGTTGTTCGATACGATAAGAGGTAGTTTTACTTGTACATCTTGCCCTTAATTGGTCACATTCATTGGTCACATTCATTGTACCTAAGAAAATCATTTTTAACAATTTTGTTAATAATGTCTCTGAGTACTACTAATTAACATTGACAAAAGAAACCAATTAACAAAAAGACAAGAATAATAAATATATAATTAGTGGAACCTTAAATTAATATTATATTCGAGAGTATATGCAAACATCTCCCATGTCATGTGTCCAAAAGAGTTTGTAGATTACAAACATACGGACGAGTTTTAAATTATTAAGAAAGAAAATCAAAATATTCAAATGCATTCTTCCTAATAAGTATGGGAGATAAAATAATAATAATTAAATTATTAATTTATAATTATTTTTATATTTATACCATTAATTAATTTAATAAGTGAATTAAATTGATCTAATTTATTTACCTATAAAATTGAATCGGATAGATTGGTAAACAAAATTGAAGTGTATATAAAGACATGAAAAAGATGTTAAAAAATAAGAAATCAAAATCATTGAGTAAAAAAGAATAAAAAAAATAAATTTATTAATAATTTAATATAATATAATATTCATGTTATAATTGTACACATTTATGTAATAATTTGTAATATTCTTAATGCTTTATTAGATAATGGTATACGAACGTATAAATAAAGGTGAAATAACTTATCAACTTGGAATGAATATCATATACAATACATTTGAACTAGAGCATCCTATTTAGGTTAGATGGAGAAGCCAATATTTTGGTGCCGTGAAATTTTTTAATATTTCAAAAATGAAGGATTAAATTTGTTAATAAAGACATGTACAACAAACTTGAAGATGAATTGAATTCTTCTAAGATTATTATGATTATTAAGATTGCATATTTAAAGAAATTTTAAAGTTATCAAGTTGGTCATCATAATAAATGCTAGACATGTCACATTGACAAAGCATGTCATCCATGTTAAGAATGACACCATATTATAAACAAGACATGTTTTTTGGCATGACGCCATCTATATCATCCTATGTATCCTATGATAAATAGTCATCCTACTTGACTTATGCAACCATCTATGTAAGGAATTTTCATGCAATTGCATAGTCATCCAAGGTCTCCAATGCAATCTGTGCATTTCATCCCTCATTTACAAAATGTTTTTGATGGAGTGTTGTTACAATAGTTACCCATATGAGACTTCTCCTCTATTTGATGAATCTTTCGTGAAAAGATTATACAAACTAACATTAATATTATGTTTATTTTATGTTATGTATTTTATTTATTGCATATAACATTTGAATTTTCACATAATAAGAGATGTCACTTGAAAGATCCATCATTGTTTGATTATGTCATCATTGAAATGATACAATATTTAACCCTTTGATACTACCATAGTCCAAGAAATTCTTGAGAAATATATGGCTTGTCTTTCAAATTTAGTTGAACTAAATTTTGAAATTATATTATTTATTTTTACTTATAGTCACTACAACAAAAAATAGATTTTGAGACGGTTCTAAATATGATAAAAATGCTCAATTGTCTCTAAAATGGGGAATTAGAATGATTATAGGTAAAACTTTATGAAAAAATTTAGAAACATTTTTTAAACAATAGTCCAAAAGATCACTTTTTTGAACTCTTTTGGGATTATTAGAATCGTCCCTAATACTTTCCCATATTTAAACACACAACTCTCTTTCTTTTCCCTCACATTTACCCTAACTATCAACATACATATAATTTTCTAGCAACTGCCTCCCTCAACCACCATTGCCAACATAGTGCCACCCACAGCCGACCAACCTACTAGAACATCACCACCAATGACGGTTGCCATCCCAACCTACGATGGCACCATCCAACTTGTTCTGCTAACGTGCGAACTATGCTTATGCAAATGGACTTGGACACTACTAGCCCCTCTAGCCATTAGCTTGCAACCCAGCCTCTAGCCTACAACCTTAGACACCTACACACAAATACAGATTGCAAGTACTTTCTTTTCTCGTGATGGAGTTAGCGCACACCTCTATTTTAATTTTTTTTAGTGTGCTAAACTTTAACACATTGGTAAAGAAGGTATATGAATATCTACTATTTTATGAGTTTATTATAATTATGTCATGGTATAGAAAGATATATAGATTAGCAAAAGAGAAATGACTAATGTAATAGAATTTCAAATACATATGACTCATTTTATTCAATTAATATAAATCTATGCTCTAAATATATACTTAACCTATTTTCTTCGCTTCCTCTGAGTTTGAAACGACTTTGGAAAGTTTAGAATCTTGTTGTTTCAAGGATATTTCATCCTAATAGAAACAAAAAGCTAATGTGAAAATGCATTTCTTTATTAAAATCTTATGTTCTATCTTTGGATTAATATTAGAAATACTCTCAAGCTTTAAGGAATCATCAGAAATACTCTTATGGTTTCAAAAAATTCAAAAAATTCAAAAATGCCCTTGAAACATAACAAAAGTTAAATCTAACGGAAGTAAATAGTAATATTTCTAAAATGGAAGAAGAAAAAATAAACCAAAAAATAATAAACATAGAAATAGAAAACATCTCAAGATATTTTTCACAAGAAATTGTAATAAGTAAAAAGAAATTTGAAGAAATTCAGAAAGCAAAGTTAGATCTTAAAGAAGGAAATAGATTTAAAGACCCATCATTTTTATTAAGAAAATTATTCCCTGGGAAAAACATAATTTATTATAACATAAGTAATAAAGAAATGAGTATTAAGATTATAGATGTAAAATAAATGTATAATATACCATTAATTGATAAAGAAACTATATTAAAAAAGCTATAAAAAATTCCTTATAAAGACAAAGAAAAAATTGGATACATTCATTTAGAAAGAATTCAAATATTAATAAAAGTTCATTTTAAAGGAGGAATAGATACACCAATAAAAATAGCATTATTAGATAACATAATAATAAATAGGCAACATGCTTTATTAGGAATGATCCATTGTAATTTAGGATACCAAAAATTAAAATTTACAGCATATCCTAGATTTGCTATTAATATACATGATAAAAATCTAAATCAAGTATTAAGTCTAGCTTATAAATTTGAGAGAGGAGAATTAATAAAAGAAATAAATCATCCATTTTCAATACATCTAGTAGCATATTCTTTAACAAATAGTCATTATAGTTCAATATACGAACAAAATGAATTTATAGAAATAGACAAAACTTTTAAAGAACTTGGATACTTAATAAAATCAAAAATACTAACAGACTTTGAAATACCAAAAAAATGAAAATTAGATATTAAAGAAAAACCCTTGATGATAGGAAGAAAAAATAATAGCATGCAAATGTTTACTTTTATAGAACATGAAGGAGAAACTTCTAACCAAGAAGAAGTTAAAAAACTAGAAAATGAAGTCAAAATAATGAAGGTATTAGTCCATGATTGTATATTAGGGAAAAATAATGTTTACAGATAAAATAAAAAAAATGCATTTAGAAGTAAATGGAAGCTTAGTAGGCGTAGCAAAAAATCAAGCAACATTATTTAAAATTGTACAATTATTAACAGAGGAAATAGATTTAGTCTAAGAATCAAACACAAAATATTTATAGAAAATAATAGATATACAAAAAGAATTACTAAAGAAAATAAAGAAAAGTGGTTATAATAAACTACAACAAGATATGTACAAAGAATTTTCAGAATTAAGAAATGATGTATACAACATACATAGAAATAATGAAATAATAAGTTATAAATATGATCCCTTAGAATGACTAAAAGAAGAACCACCTAGGAGATCTGATTTCATGATTCCTAAAAATGAAGAACAATGTAAGAACAAAGAGATAATTCCAATTGAATGAAATATAGAAAAGAATTAGAAAGAAAATCCATAAACCCTAAAAATAGTGATATAGAAACATTAGTCAGTTTATTGACATTAACCAATGAAGAAATAGAAGAACATAAAATGAAAAACTTTGTACTAACAAGGAAGAGGATGATATGATAATAATCAATGAAACTGATTCTGAACCAAAAAATATGATCTCAAAAGGTCATATGAAACTAATTTCATTACAAGTCCCTTACTAAGAAGGAACATCTGACCCACATAAGGGAGAAAGAAATAGGAAAAGAACATAACAACCTAATACCACATATAGAAGAAGAAAACCACCTAAATGGAGGAAGGGTTACATTGGGGAACTAGAGGTAGTATTCCACCAGAGTTCAAATTCCATGATAATTATAAATTTGAACTTCTAGATTTAGACTGTATAAGAGATAGGAAGAAAACCTTAGATGAATGGGCTAGTGGCATGAGTGTGCTCATACAAACCTCTCAAACTATCTCACTACTACAAAAATGGGTATTTAAGTCGATACGTAAAGTCGATTTTTAGAAAAAACCGACTTTAAATTGGTTTAAAGTCGGTTCCGTGTAGAACCGATGCTATCTACGTAGGATGTAGCATTAGTTGACGTGGTGAACCGACGTTATCCACGTAACATAGCGTCGGTTGACACGTGGAACCGACGCTACACACATGGATAAATTCTTTTCTCTTCTTTCTTCCCAGACAGAAAACTATTTTCAGCGTTGTAGAACTCTAAAAAACCGAAAACCTCCTCCACTTCTCCTTCACTCTTTCTCATTTTCCGGCCACCTACGACTACCATTTCCAACACCGGTTAGTGAGTTTTCTTCCTCTTTAACTAATCTTTTAGATCCCCTATTATTCATATTTTTTTTCCTGTTATTATGTGTATAAATTTTTGTATTATATATGTAGGTTTGTATTATAACATAAGGAGAAGAATATGATGATCTTGAATAAAATAGAACAAAACCATGGTAATTTTTCTGCTATTAATTAATATTTTATTTTTCAAATATTTGTATTATTTGAACTATTTGCTAAACTGATTTTGTTTTTTTTTCTACTCGAATACATGTTTTTATTTGAGTATAATAGAAAATGAATAAATTAAAAAAAAAATTAAAGTCGGTTCACGCCTTGAACCGACTTTAAACTTTAAGTCGTTTCATTTAAATTCAGTTTTTAACCGACTTTAATGCCCCTTTTTGTAGTAGTGTTAAAAAAAACCCCGTTAATTTGTAGGGTACTTATAGCACATAAAATGACAGGAAATGTTAAAGTTTGGTTTTCAAACTTAACAAATCAATAACATTTGTTAATGCAAGGAAATGCTTCCACAGGAAGGGAATACTTGGATACAGTAATAAATGAAATATACAAAGAATTTATTGGAAAGGGTAAAGGAAGGACTATCACTAAATTCAGTGAAAATGAAATCAATGAAGCTAAATGACATCTAACAAATATGAAAATTTGTAACATGTATTACATAGATTCTTTTATTTGTGAATATGAAATGCATTACCATAAATTATTACCCTCTATGCAACTTATAAAGAAATTTGTTTTCCAAAAATTACCTAGAACATTACATAAAACCTTAAAAGAAAGTTGGGACCAAAGGAATAGAGAAACTATACCAGATACTCTAGGCCTTAAAAATTGGATTATTATTAAATACTAAGAAAGAAAATAAGAGGAAATGATAAAATATGTTGTGATACAAAAGATTTTAAAATACCAAGAAAATATGGATGTAATATAAAATCTTATAAAAAATTATAAATATAAAAAATATAAATTTAGAAAAAAATTTCCAAAAATATAAAAAGAGATTTAATAGAGAAAACTACAAGAAAATATATTTTAAAAGAAAGAAGTATAAACCTTTTGAAAAAAAAAAGAATTATTACCCTTCAGGAAAGAAAAAATGTAGATGTTGGATCTGTAATGAAGAAGAACATTATGCTAACGAATGTCCAAGCAGACTTCAACATAAAAATAAAGTTCCACAAAAAGCAAAAATCTTAGAAAAAGCTTTCAAAATGGAATTAGAACTAATCGAGAAATCTGATATAGATGATACTTATAGTAACTATCTATTGGAAGAAACTGAGGAATAAATAACTTACTTAGAATATAAACACTCAAATTATGGATATTCTTCATCAGAAGATAAATGATTTGTGTAATATTACAAATCCAAATAGTACTTACATTAAAGTATGACTAAAATTTAAAGGCTATAACACCTATCATTTACTTGCATATATAGATAAGAGCTAGTATGTGTGTAGCTAATAGATATGTATTTTCAGAAGACAACTGGAAACAAGAGCCAAAATATTTAATTGTAAGAATTGCTAATAACACTACAATAAAACTTAATAAGGTATTAAAAGATACTGATATAATGATAGGAGGAGAAAAATTTCACATTCCTACCATATATCAACAGGAAACAAGAGTTGATTTGTTTATAGGAAATAATTTCCTAAACTTATATCAACCTTTCACACAACATTTCGACAAAATAAGTCTCACAATCTTAGAAAGAGATACCATTTATGTCTCCAAAATAAGAAAAAGCTTTAATAATCTAAAACCCAACTTTTATGCAACAACATAAAAAGTGAAAACGTGGTGAAATAGAAGACCAACAAAAACCTTATTTAGAAAATATTTCATTAGATATAGAAGAGAAACAAAACTCTTTTCTTAATGAAATGCAAGAAGACAAAGCCCTAACAGGTATTAGAAAAATATTGAAAATAGTCAATTTAAAAAATCCTTTGGATCCAAAAATAAATACATTTAAAACAATAGTCAACATAAAATTAAGAAATTCTAACAAGATCATAAGAGTAAAACCATTGATTTATACTCGAGAAGATAGGATTGAATTTGGAAAACAAATTCAAGAACTTTTGGAATTAAAAGTCATAATACCAAGTAATTCACCTCACTTTAGTCCAACATTCTTAGTTGAAAAAGAAACTAAGAAAAAAAGAGGGAAAAAATAATGGTAATAAACTTTAAAGCATTGAATAAAGAAACCATTGATGATGGATACTTCATTCCAAAAAAGGAAGAACTACTATCATTAATAAAATGAAAGAAATACTTCTCGAGTTTTTATTGCAACAACAAATTTTGGCAAATAAGACTGAATGAAGAATCCCAAAAATTAACGACATTTAGTTGCCCCTAAGGATAATTCCAATGGATAGTTATACCATTTGGATTAAAAAAAGCTCTAAGTATTTTTCAATGATATATGGATAACGTTTTCAAGAAATTATAAGATATTTATTATGTTTACATAGATGATATTTTGGTTTTCAGTAATGAATTAAATAAATATTATTTGGATATTATCAATATTCTACAAGAATGTAGAAAATAATACATCGTACTCTCTGAAAAGAAAGCAGTACTTGGTTAACAAAAACTTAAATACTTAGGGTTGGAAATTGAAGATGGAAAAAATAATCTACAACTCCATATACTAAATAATATTCAAGGTTTTCCTACTGAATTAAAAGATAAAAACCAATTACAGAGATTTTTAGGATGTTTAACATATGTAAAAGCATACATTAAGAAACTTACAGAAATGAGAAAACCATTACAAGAAAAATTGAAAAAAGATCGGATTTGGAAATGGATCGAAGAAGATACTTTATATATAGATAGAGTAAAAGCAAAGGTAAAAAATTTACCAACTACATACCATCCAGGACCAGATGATAAGATGATAATTGAAACAAATATTTCATAAAAATATTGGAAAGTAGTCCTTAAAGTAAGAATAGATGACAAAGATGAATATCTTTGTAGATATACATGAGGATCTTTCCAAGGTTCAGAATTAAATTATCATAGTAATAAAAAAAATATTTAATTGTTAAAAAAACTATTAAGAAATTTACAATATATGTTATAAGCTCCAGATTCATTGTTAAAACAAATAACAAATTTTTTGGTTATTTCTTAAGAACTAATATTCAGGTGATTACAAACAAGGAAGATTAGTTAGATGGCAACAATGGTTCAACCTTTACAATTTTGATGTTGAACATCTTCCAGGCCATAAAAATAGCTTAGCTTATGCTCTTATTAGAGAATTAACACCTCTAAATATTTTTATGCTTTCAAGAATGAAACATCTTGATATCAAAATCAAGATAAAGGAAAAGGAGATAAAAAATCCTATAGGAACAACTCGAGCTACTATATCTCGAGAAATCTATTATGGAGATAGAAAAGAAACATGAAGAACTTAATTGTTCAAAACAACCTCTAGAGACCAAAAGTTCAAACAAGGAATCTTTATTAAAAAAAGGAAGAACCTAACAGTTCACAAAAAACTTCTAAAACCACAAAGTTCAATTGGGAAGATGAGGTAGAAAAGGAAGAACATAAAAAAGTTTATGTGGTCTATAATGGCCCAAAACTAGGAATTTATAACAACTGGGTAGAAGCTAGCAAATCTATTGTAGTAATTAGTAGAGTAACTCATAGAGCCTTCACTAATAGAATAGAAGCAGAAGGTAATTATGCCAACTACAAAGCACCAAAATTGATACTTCTAGAGGAAATAGTAAGAAATTATTCAGCAGTACTACAACAACAACCAACAACTCTAAGCAGGTTGACAAATCTTGGAAATATACTTGGCCTTCAGTGCTATTTAGAGAAACATCTCCTCCAGAGACATCAAAAATAGTAAAGCATTCAATGTTATTCAAGGAGACTTATGCTATAACTACTCCAATCATTGAAGATGAAAAAGACCAATATAGAAACCTCAGAAAACCACAATGGTTGAGTTTTTATATCTTGTCCAAAAAATCTACCCAAGAAAATATTGAAGATATGAAGTTCTATACTATAGAAAAAGAATTTCTTATAGGAAGTAAATTCATTTAATTGGAAGAATCTGATCCAATATTTGTGTATAAAGCCTTTCATGTAGGACTAATGGAAAATATATATCCAGGAATTAATTTAAGTGAGTTAAATTATTTCCTAGAGAATTTTAAAAAAGCAATTAAGACCTTTAGAAGGAAGATTAAAGCAGGTGATAAACTTGTTTATCTTAGATTTTTTAGTTCATTAATAGACTGGAACAAGGAAGGAAGTATTAGTCCCCACCACTTCATCAAGATAGGGATTTCCAACATAAACAAAGAAGTTCTCAAACCAACGGCACTTCTAGAAAATGAATTCAACACAGAAGAACTTTGTATACTAAGAGGTCAAATATTAGGCCAAATTTACTATGAACTCGGAAAGATTGACAATTCTACTAAGATCAAAGTAAATTATTCAATTAGTAAAGTCATCATTATTTTCTACAGTAGCATGACTCTATCAGAAGAAGATGGTGAAAATTATCAAATACGAAACCAATTTTAATTACAACATAGAAATTAGTCAAGAAACAAGGAAGACATTCAACTTCTATGCCAAAAAAAGCCACCAAAGATCACAAATGCATTCTCTACATCAAAGACTGAGAAGATGAAGATGCGTCATCATCAACATCATCAAAGGAATTGTCGGTAGAAAATGACAAAGAAAAAATCGAAAAAAATTGTCTGTAGAAGATGACAAAAGAAATAAAGATGTAGATCCCACATCTCAGTCGATAGCATGTACCAAGGAAAAAAGCAGTGTCTATCATTTAAAGTAAAAAAGTAGAAGAATTATTAAAGTAAGGGTAAAATAATAATTTTAGTCTTGTAAACATGGATTCCTTGTGCTATAAAAGGAACTTTTATTCTCATTTTAAGGGATACACACGAATACACAAAAATCCAGATCTCCCTAATATAAAACACTCTAGCATAGAAAACACTTCTATGTAGAAATCTCAAAACCAATAATGTTATACCCAGTAATTATGAGCAGCTAAGCTCCTTTTCAAGGTTCTTAGTTGGTCTTAAGTTGTAATAATTATTATCCTATGAATAATAATGGAGTTTAGTTACTCTTCTATAGTAAGTCAACTATTGCAAAACCATTTATGTACAGATGTAAAAAGCTCACCATTGCTAGGAAGGCATTGAAGTTTGAGCAAAACTGAGACATAACAGGTGTAATAAAAGAAGACGAACATAAGAAAAGATCGTGGTAGACCCATCAAATTTAGGTGTAATAATTATAAATTTAAGCTAGTTAAAAATCTTAAATGTTTAAATATTTGCTTATAACAAGACATAAGACTGCTAAAACAGGAAAATAGAAACTGTTTTTAGAAATAAACAACTAATAATTCCAAATAAAATCAAAGATAAAAATCTAATTCTATTAGAAACATTTGATGAAAGTTATCTCTATCATTTAAATGAATATTTTAAAGATGAGGATTATGAAACTTGTCTTAAAAATTTTAAAAGATTTAACACCTTATTAGATATCTATACAGATTATATTAAAGTCATCACAAGCATCATAGACCATCTTGTTTTAAGGACATTAAAAGACTATTTTAGTCAAAATATGTAAGAATAGATGAAGAGGAATTCAACAACTTAATGTTTAGATATTATTTCTTTGAAGATTATAAATACATTGTATGTATACAAGAAAAACTTATTTGTATACTACGAATAGGATAAAATAATATACATTCAACACATATAATATATCAAGATAATACTCTATGAACATCGAATCATTAGTACATAAATTAGACTTATTAGATTTAACAAATGAAAGAATAATTTTTAATTTTAAAAGATAATTAATAGATTCGGGATTAGAATTAAGTAACCAACATAATAAAAAACATAATATACTATACAATTGTAATGAATATAGAAGAAAATTAGATTTATATTAAAAAATAATAAGTTTTTTAGACAAATTATTGATTTCAGTAAATAGACAAAAACCATCAACTAGGTCAATATTAACCCCCGATTAAAAATTGTATCGATTTGTAAAAATTGGTATTAGATGTAAGGAATAGTATTCTAAATAGTAATGGATGGAAAATTAACACCATTAAAAATATAAGGGTATTTTTGATATTTTATAAACCTCAAGAATATAAGTGAAGATATGTCAAACTTCAGAGACATTTGAGATATTATTTCTCACAGCTTGCGATCAATCTAAACATAGAAAACAAAATGAAGAATCTGAAACCTAGGACAAAACCAGGGTAAGGAGATGTAGACTCATTTGAGACTCATGTCAAACTCACATGCATATAATAGACATAAGTAAGATAAATTACTCAAGGAGCATGTAGATTAATTTGGTACAATATAAGCTATGATTAGAAAGCTATAGGCATACTACATAGAAAGAAAAGAAAGCATGCAACAACATATAACAAGTAAGCTTTATAATCAGAGTATACATCTAGTATGCTAGAAATTATATGAAAGAAACTCAGATTATACAAACATACATAACACCAGATATAATGAGATAAACCCACATAGAAACCTATCTATGTGTTAACAACCTCGGGTTGCTTAAGACAACCACCCAACAACAAACAATTTACTAATCAATATAACAGTTACAACTCTAAAAGAAATAAAACCAATATTACCTCGACCAGTTGAGACCTCTCTCTTAACTGTCTATTGTTGCTCTTGCTTGTTGCCTACTCAATAACCTAGTTCGACATATAAAAATAAAAAACTGAGATGTCAATTTGATAGAGTGTTGCCACATTTTTATGGATACCAAATAAGAAGAAATTGAAAGTATTTATAGAACTCAGATTTTCCATCTCATTAGCAACCTTGCCAAGGGTGGTGGTGGCAAAGGTAATGGTGAGCTTGGTGGCAAGGTGCTAAAAGTCACATTTTTTTGTTCCAAAAATTACCGAGTATTTTTCATAAATATTTGCACTAAAAAATAATTAGAAACACAAATGACAACGTTAGTGAGTGAGCGACCACCTAGCAAACACATTACAAAAACCAACCTTATAGTGTGTCTAAACGTGTTCGCATATAATTTTTTTTAATTATGTGTGTGTGTTACTGATATGTAGTAACCAACATTACACAGATAAGGACAAAAACACTTAATAAGAATAAAACAATTACCATAATTTGTACTCGGAAAGCCAATACACAGACATAAGTACAACGGGACTTACAAGAAAAAACTTGAAATATCAGGCATTTTGATGGATACGTCTTGGATATATATATAGATAGAAGGTATACTAAAATTTTCTACTTAGAAGGCAAAAAATTTAGAAAAAATTAGGTGCCCTTTGTCTTAAGTGTGGAAACAAAAATACACTTAATATGAATGAAATTCAGAATCATGTATTTAAGAATGGTATAGATAAAAGCTATACGAATTGTATTTCACTTAGTGAGGAGATTATAAAACATATGAATGGTCATGTCCAACTTCTACTACATTCGTCTAAATCATAAATTGCTAGATATTGTGCATGAAAGTTGTGAAAATTTTAACAAAGAATTTAATAATATTTTAGAGGTTGCTGAGAAACCATTATTAGATGATTGTATTAGGTCTATTAAGTTATCTTCTTTAATAACATTGTGCAATATGAAGGTAAAGTTTGGATTGTCTAGTAAAAACTTTAATGAGGTTTTGAGTGTAGTTGGTGAAATGCTTCCTTATGACCATCAGCTTCCTAATTCCATGTATGAGGCAAAAAAAAAAAAAATACACTAAATGAGCTCAAAATGGGATATGAGAAAATACATGTTTGTTCGAATGATTGCATACTCCATAAGAAAGAGTATATGAATGCAGATGTGTCCAAATTGTAAGCAATCAAGGTGGAAGGATTCTAAGGTCATAAATGATCAAGAAAATAAAAAAAGACTCATGCTAAGATATTTTCATATTTTCACTTATTTCGTGATTTAGACGGATGTATCGAAGTATTGAGACATCAAAAAACTTAATGTGACATATGTCACAACAAATGTTGGATGGAAAAATAGAACATCCATTACATAACCGTTCTTGGAACCTAGTTTATGAAACTTGGCTAGAGTTTGCATAAGGTCAAGAAATCTTAGATTAGTACTTGCATCTGACGACTTTAATCCGCATAGCTCATTAAATAGTAAGTATAGTTATTGGCCAATTCTATTGGTCAATTATAATCTTCCACTATGGCTTTGCTTAAGAAAGAAGTTTATGATTTTGAATTTGTTGATATTAGGACTTAGACAACCTGAAGAATGAAATTAATGTGTATTTGAAGCCTTTAATTAATGATTTAAATACTATAAGGAATGAGGGTATTGAAATGTTTGATGCATATTGTTAGGAAAAATTCACAATGAAAGTAATTCTAATGTGGACTATAAATGATTTTCCAACTTAGGGTAATTTATCTAGTTATAGTGTTAAGGGGAAACTTGGTTGTCCAATTTGTAGCAATAATATATTTTCAAATTCAATAGCACATTCTTATAAAATTTGCTATAGAGTCATCACAAGTTTCTCCTTCTTGGTTATCCTTATCCAATGCAATGGAGATGCTTTGATGGGACAATAGAACTTGATTCGTCTTCATTATCACTGATATGTGATGGGATTTTGAAGGAAGTTGAAGGAATAACCTTTCCTTGTGGTAAATCAAAAGAATAACAAAATTTTCTTGAAACCTCAATTTGTTAGATAAAGAGATCAATATGTTTTGAGTTAGAATACTATAGTTCTTTACCTATATATAAGACACCTTTTAAATGTCATGGACATTGAGAAAAATGTGTGTGATAGCATTTTGATACCTTGTTAAATATTCCTTGAAAAATTGAAAGATGGATTAGGTGCCTGATTAGACTTAATTTTTTTTTCATAGTTCTTTTGGGACATATATTAACCATCCCAAAATATTAGAAAAAAATCATCATTAAAAGTCTTTTAGGATAATTTTTGAAATGTTTTAACATTCCCAAAAAGTAAGTTTACAACTGTCCTTAAAATTCTTTCAAGACAATTTTTGAAATGTATTTTGGGACGATTATTAACCGTATCAAAAAATAAGTTTACAACCATCCCTCCCTCAAAGTCTTTTGGGACAATTGTTTACCCTTAAGGACGGTTGTTATTTTACCTTTTGGGATGGTCAATAATCATCCTAAAAAGTCATACCTATAGGGACACCTACATAAGGAACAATTACGACTCAAAAAACAAGGAACAATTAATAACCATCCCAAGAGACTTTTAGGAATGGTTAATAACCTTCCCAAAAAGAAATTTTTGTTGTAGCGAGTGAAAATTCTTAATTAATTTTATTTTCAAAGTATACTTTTATTATTACTAATATAATTATATTTTGTCTATTATATCGAAATTGATCAATGCCTTAAATTTAAAAGATACAAATGAAGTATTTCATGAAAAATTTATATCTATTGGGAAATCAGGCATCAAATCATTCTAGAAGAATATATGAAAAAAAGAATATGTATGTATAACTATGAGTATGCTATAAATTTTATTAAAAATCTTGGATGTTTGATGACGAAGGTGGCAAGTAAAAAGAATATGGATGATGAATGAATGATGTCCATTCCTCAACAAATATCTGGTATTATCACTGGACAATCTTATATTTTGATCGAATACATATTACAATTAATTGAGTTTCAAATGAGTGATTTAAATATAATTCAAGTATATAAAAATGGGTCTTTGGTCACTAATAATTTTCATTTATGTAGAGCATATGCTTATATTTATATTATATAATTAACTATATATGTCTTTTATATTGGGCATGCTACTATCGACATAAAACTAATTATATGTCACATTTATTGATATTTTATTATTCATATTTTGTAAAACCTTATTAAGAGTAATCTGCTAAGACAAGAGTGACACAATTATATGATAGAGCGTTAGCACTTTAATGAAATTGAAAGCTGGTAATTCATTGGGCATTGAAGTTTGTAGAGTGGGATTGATAGTCCTTGATCCACACCATAATCATGTTTGGTAATGTGATTCAGTTTCTATACTCTCGAATAAATATTGTAAAGTAGTTATTGAAATGTAAGATTTATAACTAGTTATTTTTATGAATTATTCCTTTAATATCACATAAAAATATTAACTCTTTTAAATTTTAATAGGACATAGAGGATGTAGAATAAGATTAAGTTTCATGATAAATCACATAAACTTGTATGCCATAATGTTATATGTGTAAGTTAATATTAATAATAAATTTTATTAACTTTAATGATTTGAACATTAATTAATAAAAATATTCGAATTAATTAACAAACATACTTATTTTTTATAGGTTACACAACAACAAGATAGAATCGTGTATAGATACTATGTGATGAAATTTATGAGTGAGATTATTTCATATCTCAACATGATAATTGACGACGTCTTAATCTTTTTAACTAATAATTCTTTTAGTAAATATATATTTTTTAATCTTTTAATGAAGTTATTACTTTAAATAATAATTTGAATTTAATTATATATATTTCTTTAACGAGTAAATATAATATGAAAGTTTTTTAAGATTTACTTAAGTAGTAGGTGAACTAGTACATTTCATATTATAAAGATTAAATATCATATGAGTTACTTTGTTTGTATCACTATAATATTTTAGTTACTTTATTTTCGTAAAAAATGTGTAGTCACACTCTTCGTAAAAATTAGACACTTTAATTACTTTTTAAATATTAAAATATTATTTTATTAATACAAAATTTTAGAAATAAGTTTAATAGGATAATTTTTTTATTTTAACAATTTAAAAAATCTAATATTTTATTTTTATTTTTTTAATCAATTGTTTTTTAAAATTTCATATTTTATGAATTTTTTTTCATATTTTTGGACACTTTTATGTATCGTGTTTGAATCGAAAAAATCATAAAATTAAAAATTTAAAAAAATATTATATTATTCAAATTTAATTTTAAATTATTAAAATAATAATTATTTTATACTAATTAAATTCACTTTCAGAATTTTATTAATAACTTGTAATTAAAATATCATTTTTTTTAGAGAGTAACCTAATTATTCGGTGTGAAATAAAAGTTTCTTAAAAAAATATTTGGTCTAAAAAAAAGGAAAAGGAACTCCAACTCCATCTAAATCAAACCTATATTTTTGACTTTCTCTGCAATCAATTTATAAACCTTTTGGAAATCTTAAAATTTTCCAGGAATTTAAAAACTTGGTGTGAAATCTGTGTGTATCCCAATCCCAATCCCAATCCCAATAAATCGATTTCTCCAAAAACAGAATTAACAATTATTCCCTAAATTGTCGCATTTGAATTTTGAAAGCATTATTAGTGCATCACAACGTGCCTGCCTGCCAGCTTCCGTATCATATTATATAATCTGATAATAAATATTTTTTATTAATAATATAATATATTTATACTAATAATATCATTTAAAAATTAATAATTTTTTTTAAATAATTGTACAAGTTACACAATAATTAAGTCATATATTTTTTACCTTAAATAAAATAATTACATTACTCGATAAAAGGCCAAGCTCCACTGCAGCTCTTCACTGACTCCACTCGCACAAAGACATCAACACAAAGAGAAAAGAACACCAATGGCGACTCTCAAAGTACCAAATGTGGTTCCTTCTCCTCAAGAGGACGCTGAACAGCTTCGCAAAGCTTTCGAAGGTCTTGTACTTAAATCTATATGTTCGATTTAAATCTTGTTCAATTTTATATCAGTCTTGATTTTTATTAGATTATTAATCACCTGTCCTTGATCTGCTTTCAGAATATTGATCCTTTTGAGTTTTTTCTGTCTGGTCCTCTAACATGATACAATCGAAAACAGAAAATGTGCTAACGATCATGATCTGTTTCTCTGTACCATATCATCGATAATTATTTTTTGGATTTTTAAGGCTGGTCAAGAACCAAAAGATTCACTTGCACTGACTTTAGATTGAAAATTTAGAATGAAATCAAGATATTGGAATCTTCTATCTTCTGATTCAATGTTATGTATAAAGAGAGACTACAATGATTTTTTTGTTAAGGTGAAATATTTTATTAAATTTCAGATTTAAAAAATACAACAAAAACATCATTTATCTATATGAAATCCATTAATATATATTCAAAAATTAAAAGTTATAGTATATACAGGGATAACGATGGTTCATATAAGAGTACTACTAGATCATGGGCTTCTTCATCGTACTTATTTTTACAACTTATTCAAAAATTAAAAGTTATAGTATATATAGGGAGAACTATGGTTCTTATAAAAGTACTACTAGATCATGCGATTCTTCATCGTACTAATCTTTAAGCATTTTTACAACTAATCATAGTTGATTGAATAGTTGTATCAATAAAATTTTAGGTTGAACAAAGCATCTGAAACTTGGTAAATATTTACAGAGATTTTAGTAAAAAAGAGACCATATTCAAAAAAATTTAGATGTAAAAATACAATAAATTTGATATTCATAAAGTCAGATTTGATAAACTAATTCTGACAGTAGTAATAGATTATTTATGAAATAAAGCTCCCGTTAATGAGAGATCCAAGTTAAAAAAAAAAAGAGACCCAACGGACCGGAGGGAGAACTCTTTCTTAGTGAGGCGCCTCTCCGACGGTAGAAAAAGCAAACAGTAGGTAAAGCAGAAAGGAAAAATGGAGAGCGGAGTTGAATGAGGAGGCTGTTATTGACTACAGTGATTGTTGATGGATAACTATTTTCCATATGGCTCATTTTGTTGTTGAATATTTTGAACTGTCTTTTTTAACCAAATAAAAGTACTGTATGCTTGTCGATGATAGGTTGCTTCAAATCATTTCACTTGTGCCAAGTTGAAAATTGAAAGTTTGTTGACTTTGATAAACCATTGTTAAATTGTACAGATTTCTTCCCCTTAAGTCTTAACCTTTATTTTTTTAAGAAATAAAAGAAAAATATCTTAAACTTATAACAATAAAAATAAAATTTCAATAATATTGAAGGATTTAATTAGATGGTATTTAACGCTAAACATGTCTAGCTAAACATGTCTAAATAAGTGTAATTGAACTTGAACGTTAAATTAAATTACGTTTAATATAAAATGATAGGTTAAAATTTGTTTTTTATTAGTAAAGTATATGAGTTGACATAAAAGTAAACTTTTTTTTGTTACAAGTTTTTAAGGGTACTATTTTTGATAATAAGTATATTATTTTATTACTTCAAATCATTTCACTTGTGCCAAGTTGAAACTTGAAAGTCCGGTGACTTTGATCCACTATTGCTAAATTGTAGAAAGTTTTTCATCTTAAGTCTTAACCTCGATATGTTTTTTTAAAATTACATACAATAGTATCCTTGAAACTTCTAACAATGAAAATAGAACTCTAATAATATTGAATAAGGTTCAATTGAATGGTATTTAACATTAAACATGTTTAAATAGGCATATTTGAACTTAAAAGATGTTCAATTGTATGATTTTCAATGTGAAATGATGGGTTAAATTTTTTATTAGTAAATACATATGAGCTGACATAAGAGTTTAATTTTTTCTTTTTTACAAGATTTAAGGGTGTTAGTTTTGTTGTTTTTCGTTCTTTGTATTTACTTGGCATGTTCGAAACTGGTTTGGAATAAAAGAAACAAGCTTTTAATTTTGTTTTATACATACCAAGTTTTCTAATTATTATTTTTTCTAATTTATCTAGCTGATATGATTTTTATGAATTTGCTCTTATTGCTTAAATCACATTATGTAAAATTAACATATTTTAATTTATGGTTGGATTAATCAATTCTGACGTTTGAGTAATTTGTTTGTAGGATGGGGTACCAACGAGGGATTAATCATATCCATATTGGCTCACAGGAATGCTGCTCAGCGAATTGCAATTAAGAAGGCATATGCAGACACCTATGGTGAAGATCTTCTTAAAGCCCTCGATAAAGAACTATCAAGTGACTTTGAGGTCCGTTTGAGTTTTATTTATTTATTTGTTTAAATATTTTCCCCTCAACTGTATAGAGGTTTGTCTTCCGAACATGTTTTGTGTAGACTGTTCTTTTAAGAGTCGATTGATGCTTCATTTTGCGTTTGTTGCTGCTTTTTGTTGGCATGACCTTACAGAGCTTAAGAAGTTATAAAGTGATTCAGCCATAACCAAGAACCTTTGTTTTGACTTCTACTGTTATATTGTTTCATCAAACAGAGAATTGTACTGCTATGGACATTGGATCCTGCTGAACGCGATGCACTTATGGTTAATGAAGCTACAAAGATGTTCACTAAAAACCAGTGGGTTCTTGTGGAAATAGCTTGCACTAGATCCACAGCTGATCTGTTTCGGATAAGGCAAGCATACCATGCTCGCTTTAAGAAATCGATTGAAGAAGATGTTGCCCATCATACATCTGGAGACTTTCGCAAGGTATAGCACAAATATCCCATCTTACTGATAAGTTGATTGTGTTCTTGAGCAAGACAAGATTTATGAGCCCTTATTGGTATTCTACTTCAGGGATAGTTCTGCGTTATACCTAAAATTTAACTGTGTATTATCCCTAAGACAAAGTCGATTGATATTACTCTTGGTTCCCTCTCAGCTTTTGGTTCCCCTTGTGAGCTCACTGCGCTATGACGGAGATGAGGTGAACATGATGCTGGCAAAGTCTGAAGCCAAGATACTCAATGAAAAGGTATCAAAGAAAGCCTTCAATGATGAGGAGCTCATCAGGTTTCTGACCACTAGAAGCAAGGCACAGCTGAATGCAACCCTCAACCACTACAACAATGCATACGGAAATCCCATCAACAAGGTATGGTTAGTAGGTAAATTTACTGTTTTAAATATGCTTTTTTGATTTTGAAATGGAAAATTTTCTCGTTTGAGCCAAGAAAACTGTTTTTTGATCATCATTTGGTAAACATTAGCCATTCTACACATCAATATGCAGAATTTGAAGACCGATCCAAAAGATGAATACCTCAAATTACTGAGGGATAGCATCAAGTGTTTGACCTTCCCTGAGAAATACTTTGAGAAGGTTCTGCGGCAGGCTATCAACAAGATGGGGACAGATGAATGGGCTCTTACCAGAGTTGTTGCTAGCAGATCTGAGGTAGATATGCAGCGTATTAAAGAAGAATATCACCGAAGAAACACCATGCCTCTGGATAAGGCCATTGCCAAGGACACTTCTGGTGACTATGAGAAAATGCTCCTTGAACTGATTGGCCATGGTGATGCTTAAGGGGCACGGGTTATGTGAAATTCATACGTACAACTTGCGCTTTTACTTAGATCTTGTTTACCCGGATATTTAAACTTCGCATGTTATGAGTTTATGTGAACGTTGTTTCTTTTCTAATATGAGTTTGTATGTGAACGTGCTGGCCTCTTTGGCTGCTCTGTTTGTTGTTTGGTATTTGAGATTTCAGTTTGTTTCCATATATATTTCCTTTCCTTCCATGCGGACGAGATGAATGTACATGAGTACGAGATGCGAGTCAATACCCTCAGCTCTTTGAGAGTACCTTCAATTTGAGAACAAAATTCTCAAGGGTGAAAGAATTGTAACATCCAAATATACAATAGGATGAAATTGTTATAAATGGTCATTTTGTTTAAGTCAAATATGTTGTTTAGTTCTTTTGTTTGTAAAAGGTGTTTTTAAATCCTTTTTGTTTGTTAAAAATGTCATTAAAGTCGGTTTATTTGTGAAAAAATACCAAGGGAGAATAAAATACATTTTTTTTATTAAATATAACAGAATATTAGATGTATCATATCTATGTTTATATTTATAATAATTATATAAGTAAAATATTAATTTTTAATTAAAAAGTTAATTCAAACTCTAAGAAAAAATTTTCTTTTCAAATTAAACAAAATTTTTATTGTTTAATATTTAAAATTATATATTAAATAATAAAAAATTAATTTAAATTTTAAAGGAAAGATTTGTTAAAAATTTGATTAATTTTTTAATTAAAAATTAGTTTATTTAATATATATCCAAAAATAAAAACATATGTAAAATATATATATTATTTTATTATATTTAAGATAAAATTAATTTTTTCTCTGACACATTTTTTTATAAATAAAGACTTAAAAATATATTTTCTAAACAAATATAATAAATAACCCATAAAACCTAAACAAAATCTCCCTAACCCTTTTACCTATTTATACACAGTACTAGATGTATCAGTACAAGCCAAATACCCTCGACTCTTTGAGAGTACGGGTGAGAGAATTGTAATATCCAAATATATATAATATAACATATGAGCATATGAAACAGCTAACAACATATTTTTTGACATCTCTAAAATGGGGAAAGGAATGCATATTTTTGATACAAGGATCAATGTAGAAACAATGCAAAACAACCAAGACCTTCCCAAACATCAACAGACAAGATGTCGAATAATATAACATATCTACGATATTATTTTATAGTTTTCCAGCACAAAGGAAACACAGCTCAAATTACAAAGTTTGAGGCACAAGATAAAGAAACAAAAACTTAGTAATGTGATGTGACATTCCATAAACCAAGGCAATGCTGCTTTAACCACTAGGAGGTTTGTGAACACTGCCTCGATAACCTCTTGATTCTACCTTTCCATCGGCAAATATGTCACTACCGCTCATTTCTCTCATCTTAGATGTGCTAACCAAGGCAATGCTGCTTTCATCACCAAGAGGTTTGTGAACACCACTTCGATAACCTCTTGATTCTACCTTTCCATTAGCAAATATGTCACTACCGCTCATTTCTCTCATCTTAGATGTGCTAACCAAGGCATTGATGCTTTCACCACCAGGAGGTTTGTGAACACTGCCTCGATAACCTCTTGATTCAACCTTTCCATCGGAAAATATGTCACTACCGCTCATTTCTCTCATCTTAGATGTGCTAACCAAGGCAATACTGCTTTCATCACCAGGAGGTTTATGAACACTGCCTCGATAACCTCTTGATTCTACCTTTCCATCGGCAAATATGTCACTACCGCTCATTTCTCTCATCTTAGATGTGCTATTGGCCTTTTCACCGCTTGGATGAACATATCCCTTATAGATATCATTGCCTGTCAACTCAGCAAACTTTTGGTTATGTGTTTTGTTTGAAGTATTTTCAACAGGCGCTTCACTGAACATGATATTGTTCTGACCACCAGCAGACTGTGAACATGAAAAAGTGAACTTTATAACTTAAAGAGGTAAAGAAATTTGTTAGCACAACTTTTTTAACATCATATCCAATTAAAAATATTTGCGAGGATTAAAGTGTAAATAAGACACATTATCAAGATAAACTCACATTTGAAACTTTTATTGATGTGCATACATTCCGAGGTGCAGGTTCTTCCATGTCTCTGCTTGCTCTAGATTCCAAGCTCTGAGCTGCAGCAACTGCTCGAGGAACTACCTCAGGGGGGGGAGGACCAAAGATGCCATTTCCAGTGAGTTCCTCGTTCTTAAAGTTTGATACCTGTTTCTCAGGAGGAGAGGTTGGCTTCTTAGGAATAATACTCTCTTCTGCAGTGAATGATATCTGACTAATTCCGTTCACGACTTGCTGAAAGTACAAGCATATGGAATTAAGAGCTAAACTGATATGGTATGCATAACACAAATACAATATGCATAATCCAAATACCTGATACATGCGAAACCTTGTTTTGTTAGTGGAATTAGAGCCATCAGATTGTGGAGCACTATTAGCTGCAAAGATGCCACTTCCAGTAATATCCTTTAATTTATACCCTGAACAAGGCTTCCTAAGAATAGCACATCTATTGACATCAGTTCACTTTTTATTCATTATAATCATGATGATGCAAATTGATGATAGGAATGAAAACTTTGATGATAGTCTTGGATACTTACAAGTTTGGTAGAAAGAAAGTTTGTATGTCACATGGGATTCAATCGTGGAACAAACTTAAATATACATAGAAAAATCTAAAGGAAACATTGCATGAGATGACCCCTTTAGGGACACTTCATTTTTGAAAGCATCACTTATTCAGTTTGTACATATGTTCAAAAAGACCAAAATTACAGGAATTCTAGCAACTCCGATGAAGGACGACCAATGGGGTATAAACAAACCAAGATAATGTCTCATAAACAAGTTTTAGACCATTGATACTACTTGGATATACGTTCAAATGAGCTTCATTTAGTTTTGAGTATAAATTAACTATTTATTAAAAATAGAAAGTAGTGTAGAGTCAAAAAGGAAAATGGTTCAAATCTCAATCTTGTGAAAGGAGCAGCAGATATCCAAAGTCCCATAAATTACTAGCAGATCATTGTTTATGGTTTAAGCAACCTTGTAAGTTGTAACCACAAAAAAAAAAGCACACCTTTTTTTCTCAGCAAGTTCTGTTAAATTTAAGAAGCATCACTGAAAAATGAGTTAATTTTGTGATCCTTAAATGTAGGAATTTTCTGGTTTTCAGCTAATAAACCACCTAGTTTCTAGGAAGTGCTGTTAGTGTAGTGGCTGTTTTAGTGTTCTTGTTTGGTTACCACATTTGTAGCTACAAATGTGGGCTGTATTTTCAGTTTTCTGTAATGGCTATAAATAGCCAAGCTTCCCCTTCAATAAGCAAGCAGATCATATAGCATTTCTTTCTTGCTCTTTTTCTTGTGATCAAAGCATCTAACATTTTGGTATCAGAGCTAGCTCTCGTTAAATCTGAGAAAAAGAGAGAAAGATGAGTGAAGAAAAGGATTTCACGTAACCTACCATACTACAGTTCAATGGTCATTATGATCATTGGTCAATATTTATGAAGAACTTGTTGAAATCTAACGGTTTTTGGAAGTTGGTTCAAACAGGTTATGATGAACCACCATCCACAGCAGAACTGATAGAAGACCAGTTAAGACAATTGAAAGATGCAGAGCAAAAAGATTAGAAAATCAAAAATCACATGTTGCAAGCTATTGTTTGGACAATTCTTGAGCAGATTCTGGAAAAACGGAAATATGCAGACAATGCTAAAGTGAAGCACGTAACCCTTCAATCATTAAGGAAAGATTGAGAGATCATAGAGATGAAGATAGGTGAGACCATAACTGAGTATTTTGCTCGAGTTATAAACCTATCCAACAAGATGAGAAGCAACGATGAAAACATGAAAGATGTTACTGTTGTAGAGAAGATTCTCAGGACTCTCACAAAGAAATATAATTATGTGGTTGTCTCAATCGAAGAATCCAAGGATATTGACTCATTCACAATCGATGAATTGCAAAATTCATTGGTTGTACATGAGCAAAAATGCCCAAGGAGTAGCAGTGGAGGGAAGCATGCACTAAAGGCAACTATAGATGACAAAAACAAAGGACGTCAAAGGAGAGGTAGCTTTAAAGGCTGAGAAAGAGATAGAGGAAAGAAGTATGTGCTATGTTTGATTGATGACTATAATAGAAAAACTTGGGCTTACTTTTTGAATGAGAAGTCAGAGACACTTTTGCTTTCAAGTCCTTCAAAGCACACATTGAGAAAGAAACTGGCCTTGCCATCAAATGTCTGCGAACAAATTGAGAATGAGAGTTTACATCCACAGAATTCACAAACTTTTGCAAAGAAATGAGAATTAAAAGACAATTAACCACTGCATACACTCTTCAGCAGAATGGAGTTGTAGAGAGAAAGAATTGCACAATAATGAATTCAGTAAGATGCATGCTGTCTGAGAAAGGAGTTTCAAAGACATTCTGGCTCGAAGCAGTGAAATGGGTTGTCTATGTGTTGAACCAGTGTCCCACAGTGGCTTTGAAAGACACAACTCTAGAAGAGACCTGGAATGGTGTTAAACCATCAATCAAACATCTGAGAGTCTTTGGATGCATGTGTCACGTGCACGTACTTGATGCAAAGAGAACAAAAGGAAAAGAGAACAAGTGGTGTTTTCTTGGGGATAAGTAATGAGTCAAAAGGATATAGGATATATAATCCTATGACAAAGAAGATACTAACCAACAAGGATGTTTTTGAAGAAAAGAGACAGTGGAATTAGGACATGCATCATGAGCAACATATACTAGATACCTTAGAATGGGGAGAAGATGAGGATGACATGATTGAGATTCCAAATGACAATGAAGATGTTGCTATGACAACTGAAGGTACTGTTACTGTGATGAATGAAGGTGAAAATGCAGTATTAACTTGCTCAAATTCAAGAGAAGAACAAAATAGGAAACCATCATTTTGGATGGAGTATTACGTGAGTGAAGAAGGACTCTCCGGAAGTGAAATTGATGAGAATTTTATGCATTTTGCTTTATTTGCAAAGTTTTGAAGAGGTCGTGAAAAATGACAATTGGGTGAAAGCAATGAAGTCTGAAATAAACTCCATCACAAAAAATGAAACATGGTTTCTTATTGATTTACCTAAGGGAGAAAAACGGATTGGAGTCAAGTAAATCTACAAGACAAAATTGAATGAACATGGAGAGATAGAGAAGTTTAAAGCTCAATTGGTTGCTAAGGGATATATGCAAGAATATGGGATTGATTATTCAAAAGTTTTTGCACCAGTAGAACGGATGGATACTGTCAGAATCATTCTTACTCTTATTGCTCGCAAGTGTTGGAAGGTGTATCAACTTGATGTCAAATTAGCATTAATGCACAGTGACTTAACGAAAGATGTGTATGTCGAGCAACCAAAGGGTTTTGAGAAGAAAAAAAAGCTCTACAAAGTTTACAAGCTTAGAAAGGCCTTGTATGGATTAAAACAAGCTCTTAGAGCTTGGTTTAGTTGTATTGAGACTTATTTTCTAAGTGAGCTTTAAGAAATGTCCAAGTAAGCATACACTCTTTGTCAAAGCACATAACCAAGGTAATTTGTTAATTGTAAGTTTATATGCATACGACTTGATCTACACTGGGGATGATAATGGCATGCTTGGAGAATTCAAAGACTCTATGATGAGGGAATTTAACATGACAAACTTAGGAAAAATAGGATACTTTTTGGGATTGGAAGTACAACAACTATCAGCCAAAGCAAATATGCAATGGATGTGCTTAGGAGGCTTTGCATGAAAGATAGTAATGCAGTACTAAATCCTATAGTTCCAGGATTTAAGATTTCAAAAGATGAAAGCGGGATTAAAGTTAATGATACTCTCTATCAACAAATTGTTGGGAGCTTAATGTATTTAACCCCCACCCATCCAGATCTAATGTATGTAGTAAGCTTGATCGCTAGATACATGTCTTAACCTACAAAACTTCATCTTATGGCTGCAAAAAGGGTATTAAGATATGTAAAAAGGACTGTCATCTTTGGCATTATGTACAAGGAGGCAAGTGATGTTGTGACTGCATATACCGATAGTGATTATGCAAGATGTTTGGAAGACAGGAAGAGCACTTCAGGTTATGCATTCATAATGTATCTAACCTCCACCCTTCCAGATCTAATGTATGCAGTAAGCTTGATCGCTAGATACATGTCTTAACCTACAAAACTTCATCTTATGGCTACAAAAAGGGTATTAAGATATGTAAAAAGGATTGTCAACTTTGACATTATGTACAAGGAGGCAAGTGATGTTGTGACTTCATATACCGATAGTGATTATGCAAGATGTTTGGAAGACAGGAAGAGCATTTCAAGTTATGCATTCATAATGAGCTCTAGGGCAGTGGCTTGGTCATCTAAGAAACAACCAATCGTAACCTTATCTACAACAAAGGATAAATTTTTGACTGCTACAACATGTGCATGTCAAGCAATATGAATGAAGAGGATTCTTAAAATGCTTGACTGTGAAGGAAACAAGTGCACAACTATTTTTTGTGACAATAACTCAACAATCAAGCTATCAAAAAATGCAATAATGTATGGGAAAAGCAAACATATTGGAGTTCAGTTCCACTTTTTAAGAGACTTGACCAAAAAAAGAGTGATGCAACTAGTTCATTGTGGTTCACAGGAGCAAATTATTGATATTCTAACAAAGCCCTTAAAGTTTTGTCTATTGGGAGTACGTGAACTATCTAAAGTAAACTAAGCCATGCAGCTTGGTTTAAGGGAGGGTATGTTAGAGTTTGTGGTCCTTAAATGTAGGAATTTTCTGATTTTCAGCTAATAAACCACCTAGTCTCTAGAAAGTGCTGTTAGTGTTTAGTGTAGTGGCTGTTTTAATGTTCTTGTTCGGTTATCACGTTTGTAGCTCTACAAATGTGGGCTGTATTTTCAGTTTTCTGTAATGGCTATAAATAGCCAAGCTTCCCCTTTAATAAGCAAGCAGATCATATAGCATTTCTTGTTTTTTTTTCTTGTGATCAAAGCATCTAACAATGTTTGATCAGATCAAAACCTATAAGCAATTACAAGTTCTGAGGATTCCATTGGACAACACTGATGGATAAAACTCTCCTTACATTTTAATATGTCTATGTAAACACAAACTTAAAAGCAATACATGCAATGAAAATGGTAGACTAGATTTGACTCCACAACTATGATTCGTAAGAACTGATCTTACATTTTGTTTAGGCTATGGGCTTCTTCATTGGTCACGTGATCTCCATGTAACACTTTGCTGATTCCATCAGATGGCTAAATTAGAAATTAAAAATGAAATCAAATAAACATCAAGCGCACCACAAACAAATTTAGAAACAAAAAAAGAGAGTGAAGGAATGAAGGTGCAGAAATACGATATTGAATTGTCTGAGAAAGCAGAGAATGACCTGGTGAGAACGAAATGGTACGGCGGGAGGAGCGGAGGAAGACGGAGGAACCTCTGTCCAAGTCAGCAGATCGGAGGTTGAAGGGTGAGGGTTTCTCATCGGTCTGCTTCTTTCCATTCTCTCTGTCAAAATTCCTTGGGTCTGTCACTTGATTCTTCAAGCGCGGAAGTTTTTGGGATTCTGTTTTTAAATTTTGAAGATGATATCTTGAGTACGTTCCCAGCCATTCTAATATGGGGTTTTAATAAAACCGTTTTATCTAGATGAGACCCTTTGACGGGGTCATTCTCTATTCAAGGCCCTTTTCATGTTGTGATTCTATTTGGAACCTTTAACAAATTAAAGGGAATTTATCACCGGCTCTAACCGGTTTTTTTCTTCTTCTCCCCTAATCTAATAAAACTATATTCTAGCCAGTTCTTTATTTTTTTTCATTTATAATATTCTTTTATTTTCTTTCTAAACATGATTTTTCGCTTATTTATTTTTTTTATATTTTTAATTAATTATATTTCTATTAAATTTAAAAATCAATAAAAAACATATAAACTTAAATAATTTATATTTATTCAATTAATTATTTAATTAAAAAATTTAATTAATTTATAATTTAAATCTTTTTAGATTCTCATCCTTTTAACTTTATTTTTCCATAACTGTGAATCAATCATTTTTAGTTGGTTAACTAAAATACTAACTATTTAAAATGCTGCCACTTTAAATATTTTTTTTATTAATTATCAAAAATTCATTTAATACTATTTTCCTTATTATAAAACTAAACATAGTCTTATTGTTATTATTATAATACTCAACTTTAATGAATACACTACAAGATAAAAAAATTTAAAATTATTTTTTTAAAAACTGCTAATAGTATTTCATATAACTAAAAAATCGAATTTGATACATATATGATATACATTTTTTTTAAAAGCATAAAAGGATTGCAATAAAGGCTTGGAAAAAATATAATCAACATATTATACTCTTTAGTCAAAATATATTATTTGTACTTGTTTAAAAGAGTCAGAGTAAATAAGAAAAATTTAGAAGAATTAAAAATAACTTATTACGAGATCTATATAAGTTGTTTTTTTTTCAATATTTTAATTCTATTAATTTTAAATGGTTAAAATCAATTCTAATTATTCAAAGGTGTTGAAATAAGTACGAAAAGTTGAAAGAAAAAAAAAATCAAAATTGACTTACTACGTATGGTTGTGCATAAGTTGTATTTTAGGATTCATTATTTACATATATAATTTATATGTAGGGTACGATAAATTTGTATTTTAATATTTTTTATTTATATATAGATATTAGAAAATTAACTTACGCATAATGTATACATACATTATATTTTAATATTCTTTATTCACATAAAGAGATTTAAAAACTAGCGTGTATGTAAGATATAACAAAATTATATTTTAATATTTTTATTTACGTATAGATATTAAAAAACTAACTTATATATAAGATATATTTAAGTTGTATTTTAATATTTCCTATTTATGTATAAAGATTAGAAAACTAACTTAAGTGTGAGTCATAGATAAATTGTATTTTAATATTTTTTATTTATATAAAGAGATTAAAATACAACTTATGCATGTGAGTAAGTTATAATAAGTTGTATTGTAATATTTTTTATTTATATAAAAAGATTAAAATATTTAAGTATATAATATGAGTAAGATATATTTTAATATTTTTTATTTATATATAGATATTAGAAAATCGACTTAAAAATTTGGTATATATAAGTTGTATTTTAATATTTTTTATTTACCTATAAAGATTTAAAAACATCTAATAATATAATATGGTAATTACATAATATCTATTAGTATACTATTTTAAAATTACATATAATATGTTCACTTAGTATACTATTTTAAAATTACATATAATATGTTCACTTAGTATTTGACATGTAACATGTGATTATAATATTATTAGTGTAATATATTATATAATTGCATTAATATAAACGTACAGCATATGTTGCATAATTTTATAGAATTTGTCTACTTTTGTGGTTTTTTACTACGTATCATTATCGTTCTACTATACATTAGTATAGTATCTATCATAAACTTTTCGTATATTTTAATGTGTTTTTGTCAAAGAGATATCAGTTGTAATCATAGTTAATATGAAGTCATGAAATTGTGTTAACTTCCATTAACAATATTAAAACCAATAGAATTAATCATACATACCACATAGATACTAACCTATGATAAGATTTTGGAACAACAAACATATATCAAAATTACATAAGTAACCAATCAAACTTGATGAGCAGCTGTAATAGCATCAATAACCATTTGGAGCACTTCATAACAAGTTGCCTTATTATGTCCGGCTTTTTTACAGTGACTGCATAGCGATTTGTGCTTTATATATACATCTAAATCATGCAGCAACACATGCATGATAGCAAGCTAAGGGACTACAGTAAAATGAAGAGATTTATCATAGCTTTGCCTCACAATTTTATATGTATATTCTATCAATTTTGCATCTTTCCAAGATAAAGCATTCTCACGATACTATACGTACCAACTTTGTAATTTGGCTCGAATATACTCTGCAAACATTGTGATAGGAAGCCCTCTTGTAGCACTCAATACATTATTCATGGATTCAGCAATATTATTAATCATAATACCATACATTCTACCTAAAAAATGAGACCTTGCCCACTTTTGAAAGCCAAATCATCTAAATATTTTTCAATACCCCCATCAAAGGAAGATATCTCACCCATAAAATAATTGAATTCGTGAATGGTCTAAGCTTTAGCAGCACGTCTAAATAAAAGGATAATTGCAGCATTTTTATAGGTGTAGTTCATGTTGATTTAAATGTGATAGTAATCATGGAAAGGCCCTAGGAAAGACTTGTGTTTCTCCATTAATTATACTATTTGGTCGATCTCAAATGAAAACAAGGTCAAATAGATGACCCAATGCTTTCTTAAGATTTCTAAGAAACCAATATCATGCTTCGTCATCTTCTGAATCACCAATTCCAAATGTTGTTGGATAAATTGTATTGTTTTCATCTAATAAAGTTGCAATATCCCCACAAATACATGAAACCAAATCCCCTCAATGAAGGACCCATTGCCATGAAAAATTACTTAAACCTGCCTTTATTATCAACATCAATATGTGTTACAATACTTGTTCCTCTCCGTTAACAAGCGATTTTTCTTCCTAAATTGATCTATATCACATGAATGGATGTTATGAATTTTAGTAATATAGAAATGTTGATGTTGAGATTCAATATTTTACAAAGAAATATTAGAGAGAAGTTAATACAATTGGTTGAATGTGTGGATCCTTATGAGGAGTCCATCTATTTATAGAATATTTATGTATTCAAGTGTCAGTCATACGATGTGTACATGTATCTATATGTCAGGGGGACATAATTGACCTAAAGTATAATATGTCAAAGATCCAGGTTGAGCTTTACTCGTGTTGTTCTTGAGCTCGTGCTGCCATTGGGCTCGGTTTGTCCCATAGGTAGGATGTTTGGGGTACTTCATCTTCCATCTTAGGCTGGTGACTTGGCTTGGGTGGTTTACAAGGGCGGGGCTTCTGGTAGGTCCAAATGTCCAAACATCAAGTCCCCATACTCTTTCGGCTCGGGCTTCGATCTGAGGTGAAAGAGTAAATACTAGACATAGGATACGGACCGTTCGACTCCCATAATAAATTTGTGTCAATTGATTAGAGAGAGAAATCTAGTGTCTCTATATAAATGGGTGCTTGGATTGGGACTTTATCATTATTTACCTACAAAATTGAGAAATAGTGAAGAAGAATGCTCTTTCATTTCACCTCAAGTTATACAAGATTTTCAGTTTAATGGTAAGAATTCAGCTCACACTATAATATTCTCTATTCGGGGTTTTTTTAGAACTCAAGCATTGAGAACTTAACGATTTTCTACTTTCTTTTCAGATCAATTTTAAAAGGAACATTTTCTTTTATATTCAACTAGTCTCTAGGTAAGCTCTTTTTCTCATGCCTTACCACCTGTTATTGTTTTGTCTATATGTCTTTAGAGCTTCTAACAGGATGCAAAAAGGAGAGACATCAACTTCTGGCTCGAGCTCATGGGATTCCCTAATATTCTAGTACAAGTGGGAACTCGGGGTCTTCTAGCTCATGCTCTTCTAGTGAAATGAGTCAATCTTCACCTCAACTGTCTACCTCTACCCCTATCCTCAAACCATTCCTACTGTGAGATTGAGTATGCCTCAGGCTCAAATTTCAGTGGCTAGGACATGGAGAAAAAAAAGAATATAGGATATAGGGAATCGATAGGTTGCATTAGGGGTTGGGTGAAGGTACCTAAAACTTGTGGGTTGTTGTCCCAGGATGAAGATAGAATAAGAAGAACCTATGACATCCCTCCCTTAGTTCAGATAATGATTCCTTCTGAGAGTGCTTGTGATAGTGATGCACCTCCCTCTAGTGGACTATTTTTCATGAGAAAGCTTTATGGATGGGGTAAGGTTCCCCTTGTATTCTCTTATTAGGAGGTTCTTGGTTAGGATGTAGCTTGCACCAAGGAAATTGATGCCTAACAGGTGGAGATATCTACTCTACCTAACGTTGATATGTCAAGAACTCGGTGTGGATTTACAGATGACCGAGTTTAACGAGACTATGTTCTAAAAAAAATCCCCACAAATCCGATAAGGGTGTATATGTCAGTAAAGTAGGATTGAGGGGTGAACGTGTCCCTTCCTGAAAATGAGAAAAATTGAAAAGAGTATTTTTTTTCTACGTTTCAGGTCGATAGGAGTCTCAAACAAATGACATGAGGTTGGTAAGGAGCGTTTGGAATGACACTAAGGTCATTATTAGAAATATGGCTTCTCTAATCATGATCTTGAGTCTTGATGCGAAGCAAAGGTTGGTTGATATCCAAAACTATCTTCCTGAGAAGACAAACTGGAGGACTCGTTTGAACACTTCGTGTTTTGTTGTGTGCGGGTTAATAAGGCACGGTGCTATGGAGCCCCCCTTAGAGTGAATCGTAAACCCCAAGCTCCTTCTAAACCCCAAGCTCCTGTTAAATGTAGAACTCCTCCTACAGATTTTGGAGGCCGGTTTGAGGTGGTGCTAGGTGATGGTGACCATAGCCCCACTTTTTGTTTTTGCCTCATAATATTTTGCCCTCTTTTTTCGAGGTGATTAATATGTATCCTTTTGTTTTTAACCTACAAAGTAGATGGACTTGACCACTGCCCAAATTTTTGCTCATATGAAGAGCAAGGTTACATCGGGAGGAACGAGTTCCCTCATGGGTGCACCTCTTGCTTCTAGGGGGGCTGCTTATTGGGTAAAAAGAGTGGAAAATCCTCTCATGAAGGTCGCACTTCTTCTCTTAAGAAGAAGAAGAAAAAGGTCTGTGTTAATGAGCCCATTCATGATGTTGAGCCTCTGAATGTTTACCCTCCCCTATCACCATTGCGAAAGCAGAATAGGTCTTCAACTCCCCGCACGGGTTCCAAAGAATCTAGAAATCCTTTAAGGGATTTGAAGAAGGGGAAAGTTGTTGTTGATGACCTCACTGTTGATGTTGATGGGGTTATCCTGAATTAAGGTTTGGCACTAGAGTACCTCAATCGTTGTATGAGCCATATTTCCATCGATGCATGTAAGGAGTAGATCGTGGTTATTTACGAAGAAAAAAAATACTAGAGGAAATACATCACAAATATATTGAGAAAATAAATGAGAAAAAGTAAAAAAGATGGAAAAATTGGACAAAATGGGTCAAAAATGTCAAAAATGTCAAAAAGGCAAAAATCGCGCGAACAATTGCCTATTCGTGCCGAGAAACACATGTAGTGTGCCACACAATGCCGATCATCCGCCTGTGCATCTGCGTCCATCCACACATCTGTACACTTCTTGTCGTGTCCTACTCCAGCCAACCACCCGTCTGCCGTACTGCATACACACCCCAACCTATCCAAACAAGTCTAAATTCAAATTTTGAAACATTTTCCCCCTTTTTTTGGCCTTTTTCTCACCTGTAAAAGGACCCTCTTCCCCCATTCCAAAACACACAATTTTCTGAACACTTTTCTCTCTAAAATATTTTCATGTTTTTTAGTTTTTAGCTTTTAGTTTTTTTAAAGTTATTATTTTTTTGAAAAGAACTAGCTATGATTTTATAAATTTTTAATTTTTGATTCAATAAACAGATACGCAAATCCGTTTGAAAGTTTTCCAACAACAGAATTAACATCAAACTATTGTAAGGATTCTATTAAGTTATAATTTTAATGGATTTTTTACGGTTATCTTTTTATGTTTTATTCTTATATATTATATTTAATTTTTCTGTGATTAAATTTAACATAGCTAGTTGTTTGTAAATATGATATAATAATAATGTTATTATGCTTATAAAATATTAAATAGGTAAAACATTTCTATAAAATAAATTAATTTGTTTTTATTCAAGATTTTATATTAATGATATTAGAGAGAAATATATTATTTTTCATTACAAACTTAAATATGAAAATTAGATTTTAAGGTTTAATTATCTGGTCTCATTTAGAGTAATGTTCTTTTATTTGTTGGTACAATCGTCCAGTAGTTAGAGTGAAACTCAATTTCAAAAGTTTTTATAAGAATTAATATTTGAAAATATATTTACAACATATTTTCAATAATGGTTTTAAAACTTGAAAGTTAGTACTCAGATAATTAAATTCTTAAGTTTAATTTAGACACATTGAATAAAGTTTAAAATATCTAACCCTACCAAAGGTGGCATTTAAATGATTCATTTTAAATCTCTTAGAAAAAAGAAAGGTATTAATTTAACTAACAAAATTAGTTATCAACCCCGCCCATAGGTGTTAATTTATTTGTTTAATTAACAAAGAATATATAACTCCACTAAAGGTGATATTCATATAAAAAAGAGATAATCAATAAATAACAGTTTATATCTTTAATAACCTAAATAATATGATCAAACATAATTAACTTAATTATTATATCCTTAAATACTCCACTGTTATAAATGATAAATATTTGCATTATTATTTATTGAATCCATATCTATGTTTATTTATATTATGTCATTAGATTAGAACAAAGAAACCAAAATATTGTGATAGGTTGTTTAAGATTTAATTTCGTTTTTAAGATTTTGAATAATAAATTAAAAACCACATATATTTTTTCCTTAGATTGACCTTGGGAGTATATTTATCATTTTCTATAAAATGATTTGTGCACTTGCAAGAGTTTTACAAATAATAAAATCATAAAGGGTATTTCACAAGATTGGTATTTGTAATGCCGGTCTTATGACTTATCATCAGGTTTTTGGCACGGAAGATCGGTGGTTGGCATGAGCGGGATATGGCGAGGAGTGTGCAGGCACGCGCGGATGGGCGTAGATGGGCAAGCAGATGATCGGCATTGTGTGGCACGCTGTGCGTATTTCTCGGCACGATTGGGCAATTGTGCACGCGATTTTGGCCTTTTTGACATTTTTGACCCATTTTGTCCAATTTTTTCATCTTTTGACTTTTTTTCATTTATTTTCTCAATATATTTGTGATGTATTACCTCCAATATTTTTTTCTTTGAGTCTTTAAGTTATTTTTGAACTAAAATATCTGAAAAATAATAAAAAATATATGTGATTTCAAAAAGACAAATTTATATAAACTGTGATAAAATCATACAAATATAAATCTATTTAATCAATTAAAGTACATTAAATCATTGTAATTTTGGTGTTTTTTAAGCACTCATCAATGCGCCGTCAAGCAAAGGCCGATGTGGATGCTATGGTACAAAAGTTTGAGTCTAGTGTTGAGCGGGCATATGAGATGGCGATGAAAACCTTCAAGACAGAGGCTCGGAAAAAGGGTTTGGGCAAGTACTATTATCTCATTTTGGACATCCCTATTATACCCCTATATATGCAATCTCCTTCTGTTGAGGAGGAAGGAGAAGGATTATGCTTTTCTGGTGGTAAGGATGACCCTAAGGTTCCCAGGGATGGGGCAGCTGATCATTGATTTTTTTTATTAAAGCTCGATGCCATTTTTGTTTGTATGGTCACGAGCTATTACTTCATGTAGAACGATAAGAGTAAAAATCAACTTTATTTAATAAATTAATTAATTTGCCTCTTTATTGTGTATTTATGATGTTGACCTACCTATTGTCATTTATTGAAATTTTTTTCTAGTTTTCATCCCCTATAAAAGGGTTTGAGAACACTAGTTTGATTCATGTATTTAAGAATCTTTGTCAATTCCTCCAACGTTTTTGCTCATGTTTTATGGATTATGATAGAACCAATGACGCTTAGTTCGACCTTTTTGTGTTGCAAATAGTAGGCTTGAAGATGAGGTTAGGTTGCTTAAAGCCAAGGTTGTTAAACTTGAACGTAATGCTAAAGAGACAAAGTATGAGCTCATTGCTTGTAGGGAGCAATTAATCCAAACTCAATCTCAAGAAAATAGGACCTTGGCTAGTATGGTGAGTCTTGTTGATAGGGATTCATATTGGGCAAGTTTCTATATGAAGCGATCTGAAAGAGTTTTTCTTAAGGTTATGAAGGTTACCGAAGATCTGGAGTGGAGGTTGCTTTCAATGATGACATCACACCTCGAGCTTGTGGCTTATGTACGTGAGAAGGTTATCAAGATTCAAGCTAAGATATTACCCTTGGTTGAAGAAACTAATGAACCAGACACTGGTCATGTGTCCAAGTGTTTAAAGAGTTTTTAAATTTCTATGCTGGTTGATTTTTGTATTATTAACTATGAAAAGCATGGGGATTAATTTTTTAAATAATGAACATTCTGAGCTACATGTGTTTATGTATAAAGACTATATGGTATATTATTATTATTATTATTTTATGTTAGAGTGTTAATCTGGTTCCTGACCGAGGTGAGAAAACTCGACCCTTGGTTTTGATTTATGGCAGAGAGTTATGCCTGATTTATTAATCTAGATGATCGACCCTTGACTCCAATTTATTGGAGAGAGCTTGATATGGTTCTTGATCGAAGTGCTCATATCTTTTAACGTTAGAGGGTCGACCTGGTTCCTGATCGAGGTGGACAACTCGACCTCTTCAAATGCTAGGGCATTCTACCTGATTTATTACTCTAGATGATCGGCTCATATTTTTTAATATGTAGGCTTTTCCTGGTAATATTTAAATTATTTGATAAGGTTCTTCCCAATTGGCACCCATTTTACTAGCCATCCATTCTTTTTTGTTGGGGAAAACCTTCTTGAGAGCCCAATCGCCCTTGGAAAATGTTTTGAAGTATACGATTTTGTTGTAGTATTTTGATATTTTTCTTTTTTGCTCGATCATCCTTCTTAAAGCTTTGTCCCTTTTTTCCTCTACTAAGGTCAATTCGGTTGCTCTTCTCACCTCATTTTGTTCCTCTGTTATAACTGATCTAAGGGTAGGAATTGTGACCTCGATTGGTATGACTACCTCGGTTCCATATACTAGGGATAATGGGGTTTCGGTGATGCTCCTGCGGGGGCTTGTTCTGACAGCCTATAACGTACTTAGTAGCTCTTCCACCCATCGTCCTTTGGTGCTTTCTAACTTTTTCTTCAAAAGGTTGATGATTATTTTATTGGAAGACTCTTCTTGGCCATTCGCTTGGGGGAAGTAGGGTGTTGAATGACTCATCTTAATATTGCATTTGAGAGCAAACATTTTGATTTTTTGACCGATGAATTACCGCCCGTTATCTATAATGAGTTCCTTGGGTAGGCTAAATTGACAAATTATGGACTTACATATGAACCGAATTACCTCTTCCTCTCATATTCTTCCTAGGAGCTCTATTTCGATCCATTTTGAAAAATAATCAGTGGCAATAAGGAGAAATTTTTTGACCCGTGCCTATGGGAAAAGGGTCCTACTATATCCAGTCCCTACTTGTAGAAAAGGCCAAGGACTTACTACTCCTACCAGGGTAAATCTTTGGCATTTGTTGCACTTCTAAGCGTATTTGATGCAATTTGACCCTGTCTTATGATTCATTGAGAAAACCTTCTACCCCCATAATATGAACCACAACTCCTTCGTGTGCTTCATACATCATCCTTTCAGCTCCCTCTATAGCTATGCATAAGTGGCCGAGGCCGAGTGGGGTTTTACAATATAGTTTTCCTACCTCTATCATGTATCAGCCTACCTTGGATTCATTTTCCTTTGTGGCCATGCGATCTTCAAGCAAGTTCCTCTTTTCCAAGAAATTATAAATTAGGGTAAACCATGTTATAGAGGGAGTGTCGACGCATCCAATCCTTCTTTCGGCCTCTTCTAGAGATGCCTTTGACATCACTGTTACTGATACCACTCGGTCCTGCTTGGTCTCCCTTATTAGCTCCAAAGTTGCTAGGGCATCAACATGACCATTTGATACTTATATTTTATATAGTTATTTTCACCTATTTTTTAATTATAATTGCTATATTCTTGACATTTTTAGTTAATTTTAGTTAAATTAATTAATATTTACTGTTTATTTGTTAAGGAATATATTTTTTAAAAAATTAATAAATATGTGTCAAAAACGTACTTAATTGCTAATTTATGTCCAAAAATATAATTTCAAATAAAAGAGTGCTTAATTGCAATTTATAAAAGTCGAAAATATAATTTAAATTAAAATCGGGCTTAATTTTAATTATTAAAAGTTTAAAATTTAATTTAAATTAGAAAAGGCTTAATTGTAATTATAGAAAGTTTAAAATAAAATTTGAATTAAATTTGTGAATCAAAATGCAATTACGAAAATTTATTTTTCTACGCAGGAGAGAAGAATTCCACGCGCGTAACGTGAGCCGTCAGATCAGACAAGAAACGGTCAGGATTGGCGCATGTTTTTCAACCTAGACCAAAGCGATTGGGTGCAGGTTTTCTCGTTCACGCCGCTCGGTGCACCGAGTGGGGCCCACCTATCGCGCATGCCGGTGTGTAGGGTGGGACCCACGTGTCTGACGCGTTTTCAAGGCATGATCTTGTGTGGCTGTTTTTCATGTGCCCGGTTATACAAGGAATAGAAAACTACCACGTGTCCCATTTTATATTTCAGCCAATCAAATTCTGACACGTGGCAAGGTTTTTGGTGGGCGCAAAAACGCAGAATCACACACGCATTCCAGCCGCTGTACCCCACGTTCGCGCGCCTCTACTCCTGTGCATTGATATGTGCATGCAAACGGATCCTCAACGAATGAAATGCTGCCACATGTCCGCATTAATCCTTGCAGCGAATCAAATGCCAACACGTGGCAGCGTGAATTAAAAAACAGAGTTGTGCACCTTCCCCAGTTTTGCATTTTCGATACAATTTTGTCCCCCCACACATATTTTTAAATTAATTTCCCCATAATAGTTTTCCCCCACGTGTATTAGAAAATATATTTTTAAATGTATTTTTTTTAGAAATTTGATGTTATAAATAGGGGATAGTATGAGGAGTTTTGGAGTTTTTGAGTTTTGTAATTTTAGGAGAGTTTGGGGTTGGACTTTGGAACACGCATAAGCCATTTTTGGCTTCTGTTGTGTTCTGCGTGTGCCAAATATTTGTGCTAAGAGATGTTTTAATTTTCCTTTGTTCTTCATCTCATATTCTTTAACTCTTGTAATTTTAAATTTTCTTTATTATGAAGTAATTTAATTTTTCTAGGGTTGCATTTTATCTAAGATTTGTAATCATTTTTGAAAGATTTGTAAGACGTTTGATTTGTTTATTCTATCTGTGCTTAATGTTTTTGATTATTTAAGAATTTTATCAAATGATCTGTGTATATTGCTAATGGATAGAATGACATGTATGATGAATGATAGGAATATACCCTAATTGTATGTGTGGCCATTTGAGAACTTAGAACGTAATAATCTTGGTGAATTTAATTCTTATAGGAATATAGTGAATTAATTTAACGAGATTTGTCTATACGGAGCTCGGAAGAGATGTATGGATAAAATTAGAAGTTTTCGGTTGACAAATTAAATGTACTAAAAAATATAAATGAAGAGAAAATATGATTTATTAATTTGGTGAAAAACTACAATCCTAGATTTCTTTTATTTTTTTACAAAAACCTTTTCTCAACTTGTTCCAACCAACGATCGTTTTGGATAAAATCAGAGAGAGATAATTTTAGTACTCAACAAACTGTAGTAACAAATCTCTGTGGGAACGATACTTTACTTACAAATCTTATTACTTGTGACCGTGTATACTTGCACGTTTTATGTTCTCTAAAAGAGACAACACCATTCTTTCTTCATGTTATTTGCTCGATCTTAAACTTGGAGAATTTTGAGCATTCTCATTTTAATCTCTTCAAGTACTTCATCTTTCCATCTCTTGCTTCAAATGTTCCTAAAAATTGATTAACCACGAGCCTAGAATCACTATGTAGGGTAATTCTCTATGCCCCTAGCTTTTTTGCGGTCATGACTCCAAATATGGCAGCTTCATACTCTGTGATGTTATTGGTTTCTTGAAAATCAAGCCTAATCGTATATTCAAAGCAGTTGTCCTCCTCATCCACTATAACCACCCATAGTCCTGCGCCTTTAAAGTTATGCACCCCATCCACAAATACTTTCCAAGTCGGTGCGTCCTTCTGGTCTACCGTACATACTTCCACTATCTCTGTTTTGTTAACAACCTCAGGATTATTAGTGAATTTGACCACAACTTGCCTTTTGATGGTTGTTCTAATCATGTATTTGATGTCATATTCTCCCAATTCCACTGCTATCTGGGCCAGTCTCCCTGCAACTTATAATTTCATCAATACATTTTTAAGAGTGTGTGAAATGAGTACCACGATTGTGTATCAGTCAAAGTAATGCCTGAGCTTTCGTGCAGTAATCTTGAGAGCAAAGGCAAGTTTATCTATGGTGGGAGATTTGCTTTAGGCTTTAGGCCTCTGTTAAAATTTGGCTAACATAGTAGATGGGGTGTTGAATTTTGTTCCTCTTAATTATTAGCACGACATTGAATGTTTGGGGTGTGATAACCAAATATAGATAAAGAATCTCTCCTGGTATGAGGCTGACTAGGATGGGGGGATTATTAAGGTACTTCTTGATTTCTTCAAAGGCTATGTTGCAATCCTCGTTCCAAAAGATAGTCTTGTTCTTTCTTAGCATCTTAAAGAAAGGCATACACTTATCTATGCATTTAACAATGAATATGCTCAACGCTCATATTCTCTCATTCAATTATTGTATTCCCTTGAGACTATTGGGTGACTTCATGCTTACTAATGCCTGTATTTTGTCTGGATTGGCCTCGATTCCTCTTACTGACACGAGGTACCCTATGAATTTTCCTACATCCATACCAAAAATTCATTTTTTGGGGTTAAGTTTCTTGCCATACCTTTATATCACTTCAAATATCTCCTATAGATGTTTAATATGGTTCAGGGGTTTAGTTGACTTGACCATCATGTCATCAACGTATACTTTCAGGTTCTTGCTCAGCTATTTTTTGAACATTTTGTTGACGAGGCATTGATACGTTGCACCCACATTTTTCATTCTGAATGGCATTCTTGTGTAGAAGAACGTTCCTTCTTCTGTTATGAAAGAAGTTTTCTCCTTATCCTTAGAGTGTATTTTGATTTGGTGATACCCAAAGTATGCATCTAAGGAATGTATCAACCCTAACCCAAAAGAGGCGTCTACTAGCTGATCAATGCTTAGGAAGTTGCAGCAGTCTTTGAGGTAGGCCTAGTTTAGATCAGTGAAGGCTACACACATACAAGATGCTCTACATGCCTTCTTTACTAGTACCAAATTTGAGAGCTATGAGGGATACTTGACTTCGGTAATGACCCCTGCCTTTTTAGGGCAGCTACATGATGTTTGATTGCCTCATTTTTTGCTATGGGGAATTTCCTTTTTCATTATTGGATGGGTCTAGCTTCTACATTGAAGTTTAGCCGATGTGTTATAACACTTGAATCAATTCCTAACATGTCCGTAGGGGCCCATGCAAAGATATCTGCATTAGCTCTTAGAAATAATGAGAGTTGCTCCTTGAGCTCTGTTGTCAAATCTTCACCTATTTTCACAGGTTGGCTCTTTCCCTCAGCATTTTTTGGGAGGTCTTTCACCTTATTTATATAGACTGACTTCATTACACTCTTATTCCTTGGTATCTTTGGAGAGAGACCCCTTAGTGATTGCTATTTAGGGACAGTTCCTTTCATATTGGCATTATAACAACTTTTGGCATTCTCTTGATCTCTTCTCACCTCTTTGGGGCCTTCAACTGTAGGGAATTTGATTACCTAGTAGAAGGTGGATGGGACTGCCTTCATCTTGTGTATCCAGGGTCTTCCTAGGATGGCATTAAAATGTGCAAGGGTATCAGTGATCACAAAATTGGTCATTATTATTATCCCTTTTGTCATAACAGGTACGATTACCGTTCCTATTGCGTAGGTGGTGCTATTGTTGAATCCTACAAGAGGAAGCTATACTTTGATGATTTAATGTCTCCTACTCTGAGAGCCCTATCGGTGGTTAGGAAAAGTAGGTCTACTAAACTTCTAGTATCAATCATTATTTGACGGACATCACAAGACCCGATCCTCAGAGTTATCACCAGAAGGTCCTCGTGATGGGACAAGGTTTCATCACTTTCTGTGAAGATTATTTTTGTAAGGGGTTTCGCTTTATCCAAAGTGTATACATAAGGGGAATTGTGTAACTCCCTTGCAAATATTTTGCGAGAGTTGTTAGAGACCCCATTGACTTCTGGCCTTCCATGTATGGTGTGAATGGTTTTAATGTTAGGCTCACCACGAGGCTCTCTGCCACTACTTGATGATTTCATTGATTGAAACATTCTCGATATACCTTGGTGACCTTTCTTGTCTTCATTTTCTGTGACGAGGTCCTTCAAATATCCCCTAGCTAATAACGCTTCCAAATCTCTTTTCAAGTTTCTACAGTCTCTTGTCTCGTGACCCATATCTTTATGAAAGGCACACCATTTGGAACATCTCTTTGGAGATCATGCATCCTGGGTGGCCACCAAGTTCCAGGCTCCCTCCCCATTCTTTTTACAATTTGAGTTAAACTAACCATCAAAGGAGGACCCCTGAAGAGAGATAATGATCTTCCCCAAATTTCTCTATTTATTAGCCAGTTTTATTTATCGACCAATGTTCGATTTTTTTGTTGCCTGTAACAAAGCATTTGTTTTTTGGTACTTTGATGCATTTGGTATGGACTTATCCTCATTTTTTCTTTGTTTGGGACCATCTCTCCCTCCGTTCAACGATCCTTGACTAGGCTAAGCTCCCTTTCTAAGTTAACAAACTTTCTAGCCTCCCTATAAGCTTCCTCCAAGGTGTATGGAACCATTTTAGTTAACTCCATGAATAGGTCAGAGCTCTTTAACAAGTCTCACCTGAAGGCCTCTGTAGCAATGGAGCTAGGGCAATGAGAGATTTACAATTTTTCTTCTCTTAATCGCTTCATATATTCTTCTATGTGTTCCCCTCCCCCTTGTATAATTGAGAAAATGTGGTGAGATTCTTTCCTCAAGGGTTTGTTACAGGCGTAGTTCGTGATGAACAACTTGGAGAATTGTGAGAAGGAGGATATGGACCTAGGAGGTAAGTTGTTAAACCATTTCTGTGCGCCTTCACAGAGGGTAGCGGTGAACAATTTGCACATCATCACATCTCTTTTTACCTGGGTGAGACTCATGGGTGCCATGGTTGTTTTGAAATATTGAACGTGTGTTACTGAATCTTTTGTCCCAAAATAATCATGGCATTTGGGAGGATTGAACTTGGGTGGAGGTTCATCATTTTCAATTGCATCCGAAAAGAGGGAGACATATTGTTGTTCGCAATCTCTGTCCACCTCGTAAAGGATTTCCCCTTCTCTTGTTTCTCACTTGCCACTTTCAAGGCATGCTCTTTCCTTTTGTTTTTCTCCTCTAGAGCTTGTAGCCGTGTCTTCCAGTTCTTTCATTCTTACACGATTATAGAAAACTAAGATGCTATGTTAAAAATTTGAATTTTTTAATTAAGAGATGAATAATAAAAAATTGATAAATTAAAAAGAGAACTAAATTATATATATATATATATATATATATATATATGTTGTAAGTTTATTTGTACTTTGTGTCTATGTATTGATTTTTTGTGTGCAAAACACGAAGTCTATTTATTTTACTCAGTGTATTATCTTCTTCTATGTAAGGTTGTTAATTGTGGATTAGTAATGCACACACGTATATAATTAAGTACACTTTATATGCGAGCATGTTTACAAAACACCATGAGTTGGTTTTTGTAACATGTATGCTAAAGTTCAGCGTTGTGATTTTCGAGAAGCAAGCCAATGTTGTCACTTGTGTTTTTGTTTCGTTTTGGGTACAGATATTTAAGAAAATTATGCAGCATTTTTTGGAATAAAATATATGAATTTTGGCACCTCGTCACACCCCTCGACTAGGGCCTTGCCATATCCCTTAATAAGGCTATAACATAGTGGTCAATGGGAACCATGGTGAGGTAGGCCATGAGCTTGTATAACTTCTATAAATACCCTCATCTCTTCTTGTTTCTTATCCTCAAAGCTTTATCAAATTGAAATCTCATTTTTTTTGGTTTTTGGATCACTATTATCTTAGGTGTTGTTAGGTATTCGTGACTGTGTGAACCATGTGTTGGTTGGTAGTTGCGCTCATGCAACTTTTTCTTATGTGAGGAGCATGTGTGACTTTGACCCGTGTAGGCTTGTAGTTGCCTTCATACAAATTTTCTGATGTGAGGAGCCTCTGTGGCTGTGAGCCAGGTATCGATTGGTAGTTTCCTTCATACAACTTTTCATAAATTGGAAGCCATATATCGACTATTTTGTTATTGGAGGTTCATGATACGGGGTTGAATGTATCTACGTAGGTTGTTTGTGAGTGATCATGGTTAAATGGTGAGTGTTTAAATCTTATTCACTTTATTGATCTATGGTAGTTGATCGCACTACATTGAATGGTCCTAGCTTTGGGGGAAAGTCGGGTTCTTATGTCGAACCAAGTCCTTCAAAGGAAGCAAACGAGGATAGCAATAGGGATTTTGGATAGTGGTCTCGGTTGATAGAGGTAATGGGGTTTTATTTCTAATAGGATTGTAATTTTTTTTATTGCTTAGTGGATTTATTTGATGTCTGATGAGTGCTCAAAAAGCACTAAAATTACCATGATTTTATGCATATTAATTGATTAAAAATATATATATTTATATGTTTTATCATATATTTATATAAATTTGTCTTTTTCGGAATCACGGGTGTTTTTATTGTTTTTCAGGTATTTTCACTTAAAAACGTAACTTAAAGACTCAAAGCGGAATACTGGAAGCAATACATCACAAATATATTAATAAATAAATGGGAAAAGGTCAAAAAAATATGGAAAAATTGGACAAAATGAGTCAAAAGGGTCAAAAATGTCAAAAAGGAGAAAATCGCGCCGCCGCGCCGCCCAGACCCGCGTGCAGCACGCCCCACATCCGCGTGCGCCCGTGCGAGCCCCAGCTGCCCTACGCGCGCGCCCCTGCCATTTCGCCCCATTTTTGCGCGCAACCGCCCCCATGACGTCATGCTGACATCATCAATGACCTCAGCAATTGCACTCCGTGTTTTCATCATTTTTTAACATTTTTTCACCCACTTTTTCTCTCTTCACTTCTAAACACACCTCAAAACACATTCTCTTCTCTCTTTCTTTCTCTCTTTTCTTAGATTTTTTAGTTTTTCTTAGTTTTTAGCTTTTCTTAGTTAATTTCTCTTAGTTTTAGAGTTCTTCCCTTTTTGGGAAGAACTAGTTATGTTTTTGTAATTTATTAGCTTTTTGATTCAATAAATGGGAGTGCAAATTCCGCTTGGAGGTTTTCCAGCAACGGCAATATCATCGAAGTTCTGTAAAGATTTTATTTTCTTTACAATTATTTTCTATGCTTTATTCTTACATGTTATATTTAATTTGTCTGTGATTAAATTTAACTCTGCTGGCTATTTATAAACATGATGTAATAATAACGTTGTTATGCTTGCGAAATATTAAATAGGTAAAAATCTCTAAAATGAATTGATTTTATTTTTATTCAAGATTTTATATTAAGAATGTTAGAGAGAAATATATTATTTTTCATTACAAACTTAAATCTGAAAATTAGATTTTAAGGTTTAGTTATCCGGTCTAATTTAGAGTAGTGCTCTTTTATTTGTTGGTACAATCGCCCGGTAGTTAGAGTGAAGCTCTATTTCAAAAGTTTTTATAAAAATTATTATGTGAAAATGTATTGACAACATGTTTTCAGTAGTGGTTTTAAAACTTGAAAGTTAGTACTCGGATAACTAAATTCTTAGGTTTAATTTGGACACCTTGAATAAAGTTTAAACTGTCTAACCCCACCAAAGGTGGCATTTAAATGGTTCATTTTCAATCTCTTAGAAAAAAGGAATTAATTTAATTAACCAAATTAGTTATCAACCCCACCCATAGGTGTTAATTGATTTGTTTAGTTAACAAAGAATATCTAACCCCACCAAAGGTGGTATTCATATAAAAAAGAGAGAATCAATAAATATCAATTCATATCTTTAATAACCTAATTAATATGAGCAAACATAATTAACTTAATTATTATATCCATAAATACTCCACCATTATAAATGATAAAATTTGCATAAATGTTTATTGAATCTATGTTTATTTTTATGTAAGTAGATTAAAAACACAAAACCCCAAAATATCGTGACAAGATGTTTAAGATTTAATTTCGTTTTTAAAAGTTTGAATAATAAATTAAAAACCACATATATTCCTTCCTTAGATAGACCTTGGGAGTATACTTATCATTTTCTACGAAATAATTCGTACACTTGCGAGAGTTTTATAAATAGATAAAACCAAAGTAACGGCAGGATCGGCGATGTCGGTTCTGCCCGATCAAGTTTTTGGCGCCGTTTCCGGGGAAGGAATAGCGTTTTTAAATTATTTATAAAAATTTTAAAAACTTTTTGTGTTTTAAATAATTGTGATTTTTTTTATTAAAAAAAATTTCAAATTTTAATTTCATTATAAATAAAAAAAATTAAAATTTTAAATTTCATAAAAAAAATTATAGCATGAATAATAAAATAATTTTGAATTTTGAAATTTGAAGTAAAAAAAAAAGTAAATAAATTTTAAATTAAATAAATAACATAAAAAATAAAATAAAATAAATAAAAAATAAAAAAATAAAAAATAAAAAATAAAAAATAAAAAATAAAAAATAAAAATAAAAATAAAAAAATAAAAAATTTATTTTCAATTTTTTTTATTTTTTTTCTTTTATCTTTTTTTTCTTTTATTTTTTCTTTTATCTTTTTCAATTATTTTTTCAATTATTTTTTATTTTATTTTATTTTTGGCTTAATTTTTAATTTAAAAAAAAATTCTCTTTTTATTTTATTTTTTTCTTTTACTTTTTCAATTTATTTATTTTTTGGTTTATTTTTTTTTTAATTTTGTTTTTTTTAATTATTTTTTTATCTTAATTTTCGTTTAAGTTAATTAACTTAGGTTTTAGTAACTTAATTTACTAACTTATATTAATTTAATTTACTAACTTAATTAACTTAATTAACCTACTTTTTTATTAACTTAATTAACTTAAATTTTAACCTAACTTAACTTAATTAACTTAATTTTAATAGCATGAAAAGTAAAGATCTAAGGAGTTAAATACAGGTGACTAGTTCCTCGAAGCCTTTGTGCCACTAGTCTTTCCTGGGAACGTTGCTCTGTCTAGGAGGATGGTTTTTAAGGAGCCTTTGCCCCACCATTCTTTCCTGGGAGCACTCTTGGTTAATATTGATTATGTTATTTTAACTTAGATATTATAGTAAAAAACAAAAAAAAAAGTCTGAAACTATCTCCAAAATTTTAATGTTTTAATTACAATCTAAGGAGTTAGTTGTTTTGTTTGATCTAGGTACAATTGTGTTTTGATGCCTTTAATTATTTGATTTGTACCTAGACATGAATTATCTAAAACTCACAAGCATGTCCCTAGTTTTAAGTAGAAAAAAAAAATTTGAAAATCCATAGGACATGACTCAAAAAAGTATAGGTAGATAATCTTGTCTTACTTGTTGGTTTGATTGACTCATTGATGAGGGGACATTGAGTTTACTTAAAATGAAATCCCCAAGTTACGTCTTGCTAAGACGTTAAACTAAGCGCTGGATGGGAGGCAACCCATCATTTTAGGTAATTTCCTCTTCTTTGTTTTATTGTTTATTTTAGTTTAATTACATTTGAATAATTTTAAAAATTGTTAAAACTAAAATTTTTTTTGTTGAGATGTTAGAAGTTCACAACGATCTGTCTGTGTGCACTTTAATGAACATGATGGATGCACCTACATTTCTCCATCACTACTTGCAACATTCTCAAGAAATAGGTAATATTTCATCTCTTTTCTCTTTAACTTTAATTTACAGTTGTTACATTGAGGACAATGTAAGTTTTAGGTTAGGGGTAGTGAAAAGTTACCATGCTTAATTAAAAAAAAGATTTAACAATTTAAAAAAAATAAAAAAAAAAATTCTCTTTTTCACATTTTCATTTTTATTGTGTTTGGCTTTTTTTTATTGTGTGATTTAGTAATTTTTGGAATTAAAAAAAAAAAATTCTCACAAAAATTTATCATTTCTTTAAATCAAATTTAAGTAAATAGTTAAGTCTTTTGTACTGTTAGATTAATTTTTGAAAACATATCATGAAATATTTTGTAATTGTTTTTGATAATTAGTTAGTTTTTGTCATAACTAATATTTCTTGATAAGATGTAGAAATTATATTAAACCCAAAATCGGTTTTTATGAATTTGTTTTAGTTGAGACTACCTTTGTGAGATATAATTTGAGCCTAATTTCCCTTATTCAGAGTGAAATATATATTTTTTCTACTCCAAACACATTTCTTATTTCTTCAAATTCTTAGATGATCTCTATAGGCATTAATATTGAATGTATGAATTTTTTCTCATCTTAATAGAGTGTCGTATATTTTTTATTATTATTTTTGCTTAGATTAAATGATTTGAGTAGAAATTGATAGTATATGCTTTTATCTCATTCATGCATGACTGTTAAAAAAAAAGAGAGACATATCTGGGGTTACCTAAACCAAGATCAAACAGAAAAGCCACAAAATTAACCACTCACCAAAATCCTTAAAAAAAATGTACAATCTGTACATGGGTTGACTCTCTAAAAAAATGATATATATTAAAAAGTATCTTCAGAAAAATATAGAGAGATAAAGAATATATAGTATAATCTACATACTATGACCCATATTACCCCAAATTCAAAAAAAAAATATACAATCTGTACATGGGTTGACTCTCTAAACAAATGATATATATTGAAAAATATCTTCAAAAAAATATCTACATACTATGACCCACATTGCCTACAAAGTTGTGAGTAAAGGCTAATTACAAAAGAAAGATATAGGAAGTAATTCCCTAAAAAGTCATTGCACTTTCTTCATTTGTAAAAGGCATATATCTTGAAATTTTTTCTTAATGAGTTTGATTTATGCATGAAAATAATTTTTTATGATATCTTTATAATTTATACATTTGATTCCTTCCATGAGATCAACGTCAAAATAACACTTTGAGCCTTTCTTCTTTATACATATGCGAACATATTAGTTCATTTCTATACATCAACTCTTTCGCATATAAATTAGTATGAGTGTTTGAACCCATAGGATTCAGTGTTTTGAGAGTATTGACTTGTGAGGAATAGAGTCGAAGCGAATTCAGATTCATGACACTGAAATTGGGTAAAATTAAATTGATATATTTTTGATATGAAATATGAAAATGATTTTCAACTAATTATTATAATAAATCATGATTGTTTAAGAAGATTAAAATAACTTATGCTTGAGATTTTAATTATGATCTTAAGGGAGATTAAAAAGTATGAGACATTTTTGTGTTATGTTGTTTTCTTTTATTCTTAAAAGTTAATTTTTGATTTTGTTGTAATTTTAGTTTTTAAGTTGATTGTTGTTATTATTTCTTTTAATTTTTTTACATTTAGTTTAATGTTTGTGGGTATCATTACTGAAAACCCTCACGAGACTCAAACTCGTCCACTAGGGCAACCTAGGGGTTTAAAGGCTTGTTGCATAGGCTAAATGCAACCGTGTCAATCTACGAAAGTGATTTATGATAGTTTAATTTTTAGTTTTTATCGCTTCTCTTGCTAAGGGACTAGCAAGAAGCTGGTTGGGGGTTGTGATGAGTGCTCAAAAAGCACTAAAATTACTATGATTTTATGCACATTAATTGATTAAAAATATATATATTTATATGTTTTATCATATATTTATATAAATTTGTCTTTTTCGGAATCACTGGTGTTTTTATTGTTTTTCAGGTATTTTCACTTAAAAACGTAACTTAAAGACTAAAAGCGGAATACTGGAAGCAATACATCACAAATATATTAATAAATAAATGGGGAAAGGTAAAAACAAATATGGAAAAATTGGACAAAATGGGTCAAAAGGGTCAAAAATGTCAAAAAGGAGAAAATCGCGCCGCCCAGCCTGCCCGGTTCCAGGCGCCACCGGCCAACATGCCACGTCCGCGTGCGCCCGTGTGAGCCCCAGCTGCCCTACGCGCGCGCCGCTGTTATTTCGCCCCATTTTCGCGCGCAGCTGCCCCCATGATGTCATGCTGACGTCATCAATGACCTCAGCAATTGCACTCCGTGTTTTCATCATTTTTTCACCCACTTTTTCTCTCCATCCTCACCTATAAATACCCCCCTTATCTTCACTTCTAAACACACCTCAAAACACATTCTCTTTTCTCTTTCTTTCTCTCTTTTCTTAGATTTTTTAGTTTTTCTTAGTTTTTAGCTTTTCTTAGTTAATTTCTCTTAGTTTTAGAGTTCTTCCCTTTTTGGGAAGAACTAGTTATGTTTTTGTAATTTATTAGCTTTTTGATTCAATAAATGGGAGTGCAAATTCTGCTTGGAGGTTTTCCAGCAACGGGAATAACATCGAAGTTCTGTAAGGATTTTATTTTCTTTACAGTTATTTTTTATGCGGAATTTGCACTCCCATTTATTGAATCAAAAAGCTAATAAATTACAAAAACATAACTAGTTCTTCCCAAAAAGGGAAGAACTCTAAAACTAAGAGAAATTAACTAAGAAAAGCTAAAAACTAAGAAAAACTAAAAAATCTAAGAAAAGAGAGAAAGAAAGAGAGAAGAGAATGTGTTTTGAGGTGTGTTTAGAAGTGAAGAGAATGGGGGGTATTTATAGGTGAGCATGGAGAGAAAAATTGGGTGAAAAAATGTTAAAAAATAATGAAAACGCGGAGTGCAATTGCTGAGGTCATTGATGACGTCAGCATGATATCATGGGGGCAGCTGGGCGCGAAAATGGGGCGAAATGGCAGCGGCGCGCGCGGAGGGTAGCTGGGGCTCGCACAGGCGCGCGCGGACGTGGGGCGTGCTGCGTGCGGCTGGGCGGCACGGCGGTGCGATTTTCTCCTTTTTGACCCATTTTGTCCAATTTTTCCATATTTTTTTTACCTTTCCCCATTTATTTATTAATATATTTGTGATATATTGCTTCCAGTATTCCACTTTGAGTCTTTAAGTTACGTTTTTAAGTGAAAATACCTGAAAAACAATAAAACACCCGTGATTGCGAAAAAGACAAATTTATATAAATATATGATAAAACATATAAATATATATATATATATATATATTTAATCAATTAATGTGCATAAAATCATGGTAATTTTAGTGCTTTTTGAGCACTCATCAATGTCTAGTAGGTTCCATAAGCAACTCGAGGAAATTACCACATAGGCAGGGGTTCTATCTAGGTTTACCTCATTATATTTTGTGTTTTGAATGCTCTATTATTTGGCTAGTACAATCTGAATTTAAATTTTGTATGTCTTTGCATATTGAGGTTTAAATTTTGATTAGAAAGCTTTTAATATTTATTGCTTGCTTTCTAATTACTCATAATATATTTGTTACTTATTTACTATATATTTGTGCTCATTTGTACCACTGTTAGTATAATCGAGTCTTGGACTCCTTCAATGTTGTTATGCATGATTAAATTATTGTGTTAGTATAATTTGAGTTTTTATCATGTATGTGCAAACATACTAGATCTAGATTATGATTAGAAAGCTTATTTATTTTGTGTAGTTGTATACTTTCCTTCATTTACCTATAATATGCCTATAGCTTTCTGTTTATTGCTTTTACAGTATTAAATTAATCTGTCTACTCTTTGCTTAATTTATATTACTTTTGATGTTTATCTATATGTGAGCCTCAAAGGAGTCAGTATCTCCTTACGTTGGTTGTGTATAAGATGTCAAACTCTTACTCTTGATAAGTTGTATTTTGTTTGATTGCAATGTTGTTAGAGCATAATTATCATTTATCAAATTTGTACCCACATATGAAGTCTTGAAGTAATTGAAAATCCTTTATTGCTTTTCAGTTTGTATGACTATTTCATATGCTATATGTTGTTTGCTATGTTTATGCATACTGCTAGCCTGGACAGAAGCTTGTAAGGCACACTATCACTTGTGTGTTTATCATAGTTTGTTCTTCCTTACTACTAGTTTTTTTATTATGTGTTGAATTGAGCATGTTATTTTGTACTTTCACTGTGTTATTTGCTTAATTTATGATTGTAAGGCCTACTTAGTCAAATTGGTATAGAGCTTAGTTGGCATCTCTACCACTCATCTAGTTCTCGATTACCTATTTGACTCGAAAGAACAATTGACCTTAGTGCAATTGTTCCTACGTATGAAATTCTTAATTAGTATCGAACAAGTCATCTTATTTAGGCTTAACTACTTGGATGCTCAATTCTAGATCTCTATCTACACATACACACACCTTATATGTTTTTACCCATTGTCTCTTGTGGAGAGGCTTGTTGTTGTTCTATAAGGTTGTTTATCTCCGCGAACTTTTGTTGTTTGCATGTTCATGCATATCTCTTTCTTAGTACTTCTTTGTCTTGCATAGCATGTTAATTTTCATATTTGTTGCTATGCCTAATTATTTGATCATTTACTAGTATTCTCCCTTACTAGTTACTTCCACATGCTCTTTATATGTGTTTTCCTTGCTTATTGCTTACTTATTCTTTTGTGGCTATTTTTACATGAGCATCACGTCACATATTTTCATTATGTAGTATCAAAGTATTAGAATTTTTCTATATATAGTATTGTCATTTATATGTCATGTCATATAGAATGCATCCCACTTGTTTTACTAGGTTCTTCTTTCTTGTACCTAGTATATTGTATATTGATTCTCTGTTTGTCTTTTATTAGTTTTTGTCCATATTTTACTTGCTTTTCCTTCCCTTGTGCTTTAAATGTATCTTTGGAAAAAGCTGCAGTGTGCTACAAGCTTGTGTACAAGAGTGTTTTTTTGCACTATGCTTATTTGGATTTTCCTTGTGCATATGTATGTCATATAGATTATTTACCTATCTTTAGAACTCTTGACTTATATGCATTGCTCTGACTAGACTTGTGTGTTTAGTTGGCATTCCTAGTGGTTGTGTTGTTCACCCTATTTAAGCATGTCTCTTGCTTATATGTTGGAACCTGTGTCTTTCTCACATGCTTAGATGTTTTAATAGCATCACGTGTTTCTTCTCTCTCTTAGGGGTGTTGCTTGTGTTGCTCACTAGTTAGTCAGTTTCTTTACTTCTTTTGACTAGTGATAATGTGAGTGTTATCGATAATCTCTTTTGAGACATGTTCTTGTCTTTTTGGCCTATGATCTCCTTTGATGTCATCATTGTCATCTCAATTACTTGTTCTTGTGTTTCATGAGATTGATTATTTCTCTCTCTTACTAGCTTGTTTCTCTTGTGTGAGTTTATGAACTGCAATTATCTCAACTTGCTTAGTATTTTTTTCCTGCTTTTATATTAACTGTGTTCTACTATGTGTAGATGCTTTTGCCTTAAGGGAATTTTGAGAATGTAAGATGCATAACATGTTTATTGCTTGACATGCTCACATTTAGGGGCAGAGTTGTGTATTTGTTACATGATGTTAGCTGGGAGTGTTGTGTTTGCTCTTACATCATTGGTGTTTGTCCTGTTATGAGTTTATGTTATGCTATATGTTCTTGTGATGTTTCCTTCTAAAAGTTTATAAATTACGGATCTAATTAACCTAGAGGGGGTGAATAAGTTTTTTTTTTAATTTTTATCAATTTATAATTTAATAACCTAAACAAAGCGACCAGGCATGTAATCGCGTGTAAAAATAAAGTGCTAAAATAAAAGAATAACACGATATTTTTAGGTGGCAACAACCTAGACCACAACTATGACCTAAGAGGAAAACCACCGGTCCACTGGACCACCTAAGGTTCCACTATGAAAAACAAATGTTCAAGTACAAACTCGGTATTATGCTACCCTCCTTAGGATACTACCCCAATGTACCTTACTTATGAGCCCCTGCTCTATTTTCATAGTTTCCAATATTAGTGTGAATTGTTTCCAAATTAACATTCCAATAAGCTCCCCCCCGTCAATCAGATACGTTCACAAATCAATTGCAAAAAGGTTAGCATAAAAAAAATAAGTGCCCGTGTGTGTTCTAGAACGGATTTACTAATGAATAATCCTAACTAGATGATTCAAAACATATATCACTTAAATTAAATCAACTAGTCAATTCTAGAGCAAAGAGATTAAGCACAAGTTCAATAAAAATAGTTTCCTTAAATATTAATAATCAAATCAAATAATTATGATTTAACAAACACAATTATTTGATCAAACAATTTAAGAACAAAAATAAAGAAGAAGCCATAAGAACATATTTTCAAAATATCATAAACTAATTACGCTTATTAATCAATTAAACATAATCACCAATATTTGATAGATTAACTAAATAAAGAAGCCTAAAGAATTATGATCTTATATTTGTAAAACAAGAGAGAGAAATTAAGAAGAATAGGATAACACTCTTGTGTAGTTGATTGAAATAATAAGCAATGAGTTTTATTTATATAAAAAAATTAAAACCTTTAATCTTATGTAATTGATATTACAAATAGGATTAATAATATTCATTAATTAAGAAGACTCCTATATGATTGATAAATATTTTTTTTCTATTACAAATAGGATTAGTAATACTCACTAATTAAGAAGACTTCTATTTAAATAAGAGTTCTTTTAAAATAGACTCATTAATCGTGAAAATTCCTATTTAAAAAATGGTTTTTTTAAAGTATATTTTATGCTATCTTTTAGGTTAAAGATTTAAGCTATAATTTAGAGTATATCTTATCTAATATTTTAGCATATATCTTAATCTATATTTTAGCAACAAAAATAATTCAAGATTTATAAATATGTGCTATTAAATGCGTGAGTGCAATCATATATGTTATAGTTATAACAGATATACTTGAAGTGCGACTAACTGAAATTCTGACGTTTCTTCAACTCTGTTTGATATACTTGATAGCGAGCTTAAAAATAAGTTTATAGGTAACTATTTTATCCACGAAAATAACCAACACTTATAATCCTCACACCTTCTTCTTAACATCATTTTGTATAACCATGCATAAATAGGATTATTAGTATGACATATAGCATGTATAGTATGCATTATATTATTTCATATTCCATCTTATGTTTTTACCATCATTCTTGCTCTATAGTAATTTATTGCATGTTTCCTACATGTATTTGTTTGGTTGGTATATGCTATTGGAATGCACGACACATTATTTCTTTGCTAGAGTAAGATGTCTTTTTTGTATATGTGTGCATAGTATGAGGTGAGGTTATAGGATTGAATACACCCAAGTGTTATTGGGAGAATATATTTGAGTCATTAGAAATGTGTTAACATAGAATATAGTTAGACTTCTAGTCAACTTCTTCTTAGAGATTCACTAACACATTTATGTGAAGTTGATGTTTAGGGGAAGATAGTTGAGCCACTATGAGTGTGTCAACTTGGAAGATAGTTGCACTCCTAGTCGACATCTTCTTACAGATTTGCTGACACATTTATGTGATATTGAGGCACTAAGTGCTTATTAATATTGTATATAGATTGTGTTTGTTTATGCTATATATTGAATATGCTTAGCTTATTGGTATGTACCTGTATAAGAATAACACGATAATATATGCATAGACTATATATTTCTGCATGATACATTCACAAGGTATGTGCTTATTTTATGTGTGTAGATTACAGATATAGATTGATGTCTTCAAGCTTTAGTTGTGCTGTGTACATTTTTTGTTGAAACCCTTGTGTTTTAGAGTGAAAAAGTGGATGAGTTGATTCGTGAAGATGGTTGGAGCACTCAAGATGGATGCACTTGGAGTAGGTGTGCTTTTCAAGTTTTCTTGTGTTTTATTGTTTTTTTCATAGGAACAAACTACTTTTGGTCATCTTCATGATCATCTCATAATTTATATACATCTATACTTAGTTGTGTAGTGTTTTGACATGGAAAGCCAAAGGGGGAGATTCTAAGTTCTTTCGTACTTTATGTCTGTGTGTTCGCTTCTTGTGTGCAAAACAAGAAGTCTATTTATTTTACTTAGTGTTTTGTCTTCCTCTTTATAAGGTTGGTTACTGTAAATTAGTAATGTACACGTACACATAGTTAGGTATACTTTGTATGTAAGTATGTTTACACACCATAGAGTGTGTTTTCGTAATATGCATGCTAGGTTTAGTGCACGTTCTCTCTCCAAAGTTTTTGCTCATGTTTTTATTTAGTTTTAGGTGTAGGTATTATGAAAATTACTCGAAATTTTTTGGAACAAAAAAATGATTTTCTACACGTCGCCATACCCTTCGACAAGGCCGTGGAAAGGTGGTCGGTGAGGACCATGGTGAGGTTATCCATGTACTTAGGTATCTTTTATAAATATGCCTTCACTTCTTGTTTCTTATCCAGAAAGTATGTAGCAAAGCTTTGTCAAATTGACATCTTATTTTTCTATTGTTGAATCACTATTACCTTAGGTGTTGTTAGGTATAAGTGATTCTTGACTATATGAGTCGTGTGTTAGCTAGTAGTTACCCTCGTGTAACTTTTTCTCATGTGAGAAGCTTGTGTGACTGTGAGTTATGTGTCGGTTGGTAGTTTGTCTTCGTGCATCTTTTTCTAATGTAAGGAGTTTGTGTGGCTGTGAGTCATGTGTTGGATGGTTGTTGCCTTTATGAAACTTTTTATTAAGTGGTGAGCCATGTGTTGGTTAGTTGGTTGTTGGAGGTTCGTGATACATGGTTGATATGTATCCTACGTTGGTTGTTTTTGAGTTTTCAAGTGATAATGGTTGAGTGGTTTCCTATATTGGGTGTTCAAATCTTGTTCACTTTATTGATCTATGGTAGTTGATCGCACTACATTTAGTGGTGCTAACTTTGGAGGAAAATGGGGTTTATGTGTCGAATCAAGTCTTTGTAGAGGCAGCAAACGAGGGCAATAATAGGTAGTTCGGACATTGGTCATAGTTGATAGAGGTAATGGGGTTTTATTTCTATCAAGATTGTAATTGTTTTATTGCTTAGTGGATTTATTTATTGTCTATTGGTTTCCATAAGTAGCTCGAGGATATTATCACATAGGCAGGTATCTATATAGGTTTACCTCATTATATTTGGTGTTTTGCATGTTCTATTATTTGGCTAGTACAGTCTGAGTTTAAATTTTATATGTCTTTATGTACTAAAGTTTAAATTCTAATTATAAAGCCTTTAATATTTATTGCTTGATTTTTTATTATTGATAATATATCTGCTACTTATTTACTACATGTTTGTGCTTATTTGTACTACTACTATGATTATCAATTAAATGTTTATCTTTCTATTTTATGCATGTTTGGATAAAGTCCTTAAGGATTTAGTATCTCCTTAACCTGATTGTGTATCGAGTCTTGGACTCCTTCATTGTTGTTATGCATGGTTAGATTGTTGTGTTAGTATAATATGAGTTTCTACTATGTATGTGCAAATATATTAGATCTAGACTGTTATATGATTTCCTTCCTTTACCTACAACATGCCTATAGCTTTCTATTTGTTGCTTTTGTAGTATTAAATTAATTTGTTTTCTTCTTGTTTAATTTATATTACTTCTGATGTTTATCTGCATGCGAGTCTCTAAGGAATCAATATCTTCTTACTCTAGTTGTGTACCATATTTTGAACTCTTACTCTTGATAAATTGCATTTTGTTTGATTACAATGCTGTGAGAGTACAATTATCATTTACCAAATATGTACCCACATATAAGATCTTGAAGTGATTGAAAATTTTTTATTGCTTTTCAGTGTGTAAGATTGTTTCACATGCAATGTGTTGTTTGCTATGTTTATGCATATTGCTAGCTTGGATAGGAGCTTGTGAGGCACACTGTCACTTGTGTGTTTATCATAGTTTATTCTTCCTTACTATTGGTTGTTTTTGTTGCATGTTGAATTGAGCATGTTGTTTTGTACGTTTGTTATATTATTTGCTTAATACATGTTTGTGAGGCCTACTTGGCCAAATTGGTACAGAACTCGCGAAAAGATTCTATGGGTTAACAACTTTATCCCTAATATAGGTCCTAGTTATCTATTTGACTTGGAAGAATAATTTACCTTCGTGCAATTGTTTCTACGTGTGTGTATGTATGCATATATTATAAGTTAGTTCTTTGACACTTAAAATCGAAACTAATACATACTTGATTAGTTCTTAAAATCAAATTAAACCAATAATCCTTTAAAATCAATAAAATTAGATTGGATTTATTCAAATTGATTGGATTTAAATTGTTCAACCATTTGGATTATTTTTGCACTCCTCTAAGTTCTACTTATTAAACTTATATAATGTTAAGAATGAAATAACAACTTTTAAAAATTAAGAACAAAAACATGACACAAGTGAAATGTTAGGTGAAAAAAACACAGTTAACTCACCAAAATGGGTTTTGTGTCAAAATAATCCTATAACTATGAGTAAGTGACACAATAATCCTGTAATTATTTATTAAACTTATATAATGTTAAGAATGAAATAACAACTTTTAAAAATTAAGAACAAAAACATGACACAAGTGAAATGTTAGGTGAAAAAAACACAGTTAACTCACCAAAATGGGTTTTGTGTCAAAATAATCCTATAACTATGAGTAAGTGACACAATAATCCTGTAATTATTTATATGGGTGGATTCAGTCTAATATTTTTTAAAAATTGTCAAATAAGTCCAAATTTCTCAATTTTGTCAATATTCTCATTTAATTGACCACATATCTAGCATGTGATCGTTTTACAAGAATATAACTGGACTTCTATATCTAAATTCCCTCCCACCTACTTAACTCATTATTAGTACATGTTCCATATCAGTACATGTGCCAAAAGGCATCCAAATTATGTGATTAAAATGCCTCCAAAGCTAATACTAGTATAAATATATCATAATATTCTTCACTTGTGTATCTATGGTTAGGGGTGGGAAATTTGTGTATTGTACGTATTTTGTCATGTTTATTTGTATTGTGTGTATAGTAAGTCTTATCATTTTGATTTTGGCATTCTCGTGTGCAAAACATGGTGTCTACATTGTATTTGATATTTCTACCTATCTTTTGTAAGGTTAATTACTAATGACTTAATATCACTTAGAACATACTTTCATATTTTTTTATTACACACTGTAAGTCCCGTTGTACTCATGACTACATGTTGGCTTTTCATGTACAAAATATGACATCTGTTTTATTCTTACTTAATGTTTTTTTCCACCTTTATGCAAGGTTGGTTACTGCAGATCCATAATACATTCACTCTCATAGTTAAGAACACTTTGTTTGCAAGCATATTTATACACACAATAGGGTTGGTTTTTGTAGTGTGCATGCTAAATGGAGTATTGGTTTTTGATGAGCGAGCATGCTAACTAACTAATGTTGTCACGATGATTTTTGGAACAAACAAATGTGACTTTTTAGTACCTCACCATAAGCTCTTCACCACCCTCGCCACTACCCTTGGCGAGGTGGTTGGAAAGGTGGAAAATTTGAGTTCTATATGCCCATTTCTTCTTATTTGGTATCCAAAAAATGTAACGAAGCTCTGTCAAGTTGGCATCTCGTCTTTTATTTTTGAATCACCAATACCTTGGGTTATGCTCGAAATTAGTGATTCGTGATGGTGTGAGTGAAACCGTGCCTATGAATGGTGAGTACTTAATACAGTGTTTGTTAGTGGGATGTATATGAGCAATGTGTTGACTGTTAGTTACCCTCGTGTAACTTTTTCTTATGTGAAAAGCCTGTGTAATTGTGAGTCATGTGTCGATTGGTGGTTGCATTCGTGCAATGTTATCTTATTTACTTTATACATTACTAGTCCTTGGTTACTGATCACACCACTTTGGGTGGTGTAGGCTTTAGAAAAGAGTTGGGTTCATATGTTGAAACAATTTGTTATGGAGATAGCAAGCGAGAGCAACAATAGGCAGTTATGGCAGTTGTTTCGACTAATAGAGGTGTTTGGGTTTATACTTTTCTATTGATTCATATCTATTTATTGTTTTAGTGGATTATTTATTACTGATTGGTTACCTTAAGCAACCCAAGGATGTTACCACATAGATAGGATTTCTATGTGGATTTACTTTGTTATATTATGTGTTATGCATACTCAAATGTGTAGCCAATACAATCAAAGTTTAAATGGTGTATGTCTCTATATACTGAAATGTAAACTCTAATTAGAAAGATTTTATTATTTATCACTAGCTTTCTAATTGCTATATAACTCATTTGCTTCTTATTTATGGCTATTTGTGTTTAATGCATTAATTGTTTTATGTCATGTGAGGAGTCGTTACAAAATTAGTATCTCCTTAACCTGAATGTGTATCAGACCTTAGACTCCTTCTTTATTGTTATGCATGATCAATCTATAGTGTTAGTATAATTTGATCTTCTATCATGTATGAACTAATATACTAGATGTAGACTCTAATTAGAAAGCGTATTTGTTATATGTTATTGCATGCCTTCTTTCCTTTTTGTGTAGCATGCTTATAGCTTTCTAGTCATTACTTATGTTGTATTAAATTAATCTGTCTACTTTTTTGATTAATTTATAATGCTTCTATTTGTTATATGCATATGAGTTTAGTATGAGTCTCTAAGAAATTTGATCTCCTTACCCTAGTAGTGTACCATATGTCAGACTAATCATGTTTTATTTAATTGTATGCTATGAAATAATAATAATCATTCATCAAATATGTTCCCACATATGAAGTCTTGAAATGATTGGAAATCTTTTATGGTTCTAATATGTTTTCTTGCCTCACACGTTGTTAATTATTTACCATGCTTATGACTGTTGATAGTCTTTTTAAGAGCCTTTGAGGCACACCATCACTTGAGTGTTTACCACAGTTTGTTCCTTCTAACTATCGATTATTTTTATTGTGTGTTTTGATTTGAGTAGTTGTTTTGTACTTTAGCTATGTTATTTGCTTAATTCACGTTTGCAAGGAATGATTGGCCAAATTGTAATAGAGCTTGCCAAAAGATTCTATGGGTTGGCATCTCCACCCCTCATCTAGGTCTCAGTTATCTATTTGAGTCAAAAGAAAAATTGACCTTCGTACAATCATTCTCATGTATGGAAATCTTCACACACAATCACTCTCTTAAACTACATATATTTTGCATTGTTGGGTGTTTATTGTTATGTTATCCCGTTGGATACTTTATTTATTGTCGTATTGTTTAGTTCAAAACTCAATATTTCTCGGTGTCTAAAATGCTTCTCTCGTTACGGGATCACCAAAATGGTTAACGAGGCTTGTCGAGTTTCTCGTTAACATGGTTGACGAGCATTGTAATGGCTATTACCCTTATCGGTAGTGGCTATTACCCATTCCAACGTGGTCGACAAGGGGTTTACGAGGATTAGTGAGGTGATAGGTGTGAGCCGTAGAGCTTGGATTTTTCTATAAATTCTAAACTTTTTCTTGTTTCTTTGGCCAGAATTTGTAGGGACGTTTTGCTCCTCTGGCACCAAAATTTCCTAATCTATTATTGGATTTTCTATCTATGTGTTGGGTTCAAAAAATAATGTGCAAATTTGTACGACATAGAATATCAAAGAAAAATCTCACTCATATTTCTCAAATATAAAGTTGAGTGGAAAAATGTGAGATTTAGTGAGGTTTTGTTAAGAGTTATAATGCTCATTGGCTAGTGAAAAACCACATCATTTCAAGGAGTATCTATTAGTATTGAGTTGCTGTGTGTTGGTTGGTAATTGTAAGATTACAACTGTTTTCATAGGTGAGGAGCCTATGTGGTAGTGTGTTTTGTGTCGACTGATTCTACAAAGTATGCAATAGTTACTATAGATAAGGATTCTATGTGGTAGTGTGATGTGTGTTAGTTAAGTGTTATGATGTCGCAACGTGGTGCATAGGTGAATAGCCTATGTGTTGGTATAACATGTGTCAGTTAGGTGTTGTGAGGTCGAAATGTATATGCATTTTAGTAGGTTAAGTCATCAGTAGTCGATCATATCATGTGATGATTGAGCTTTGAGGACGAGCTTGGATCTACTTGGATTAGGTGTTGTGTTGACAACGAGCAAGGGTAGCTTAGGCACAGTTAGGGCAAGTGTCTCAACTAATAGAGGTATTTATATTTATACTTTTATCGAGTTGTATAATATTGATTTATTTTTTAATGAATTGCTTACTATGGAATGATTTCTCAAGTAATTCGACTATGTTACCACATATGAGTTGGATTCCATATAGATTTACCTCGTTACATGCTATGTTATGTATGATCATGTGTTGTGAGGGTACAATCATCATTTATTGAATATATTTGTACATAAGTGGTCTTGCAGTGATTGAAATTCTTTTATAGTTTTTTCAGTATGTTTGCTTAATTCACGTGATGTGTGTTGTTTGTCATGTTAATGCATGATGCTAGTGTAGACATAAACCTATAAGGCATACCATCAATAGTGTGTTTGCCGCATATTATTATTTCTTATTTGTTTGTTATTTTTACGGTGTGTTGACTTAAGCATGTAACATTTATTGTTTTTTCACTATGTAATATTCTTAATTCATGTTATGAGGGCTTGCTTAGACAAGTTGGAATAAAGCTCACAAAAATTCCATGGATTGACGTATCATCCATACCAAGTTGGTCACGGATGTTTATTTAAGTCGAAAGTACAATTCGAATATGTGCAATTATTCTGACTTTTGAAACTCTCAATTGTTTTTAACCAATTTAATATAAAGATAAAAAAATTTAATATTTTTATAAACATAAAAAAATTAATAATTAATTTTAATTAAAAAATAATTTGTGTTGAGTTTGTTTTCAAAATCATATCACGAATTTTCATCCCTATCTATGGTCATGACCTTTGCATCAGCATTCATCCCACTTCTTTTCCCTTCTCTTCCTCAGTTTATCTCTTCCTCTTCTTAAACTCCTACTACGTCTAACTTGTAACTTTTGCGGTTTACCTTCATTAACTTCATGCCCTAATCGTGATGGAATCATTGTCACCCCACTTGTCCAAGACAGTGTTTGGGGACTCAACAACTTCCTTCCAAGAAACCTCTTCTTTTCTCAAAAGTTGTGAACCTCCAATTTTTCTCCCAATAACTAGAATTGTGTTGCTCCACCTAAGCTCAAACACTATGTTTTCATGCTTTGGGTTGGTTTTCATTGAATCCTCATTTCCATATTACTCTAACAAGAACGACTTGTTCCAAATGTGGTCTAACGCTAATTTTTAAGTGAAGGCTCTGTTTAGGTTTGAAAAGTTTAGATAATGCATGTTGTATTGGAAGGAAGGATATAAGTGCTTTATTGGTGTAAGTGCCTTATATTTAACCACCAAATAAGCAATAAAAGAGAAAGTTATATGATATAGGTTCTTGGATGACATGAAGAAGCATTCTATTCAATATTTGATTAATTTGCATTTACGAGGCTTATTTTCATTGAAGTACAAACAAAGTCTTGAAAATATCAAGATGCGTCATCAATCAATGCACCTGTCTCGTATAAAAGAAAACTATAATTAAAGTAATGCAATATCATTTAAGTGGAAGATTATGATTACTTATAATAAGACCTTTAGATTCTTGAATATCTGAATCTCTCTTGAACTCGTAAGTTCTTTTCCCCGAGAGGTCATGTGCTCTTTGGTGCTCCCTTTCCAACTTGAGTGTGTCCTCTTTCTTCTTTCAAATTTTCTCCGATCTTTTTCATTTCAGTTTTCTCTGCTTTTTCCTCTCTTAAGCCCTTTGATATCCATCTCCCTTGTTCATAGTGTTCATTTTTTACTGATTTGTCTTAACTTTGTTCATGCTATGGAAGAATATAGAACTCAAGTGGATCATCTAGATCTTACAACTGAACTTGGTGACTTGATTGAGCAAGAGAAATGAGCTCCATAACTTACAATTGTTGCACGCCTTATGACCCAGAGACATGCAAACAGTGAGGGAGTTACACTTTAGTTGGACCTGTAATTGAGTTGGATAAATTTTCTTTTGCTAGTAGAACAATGAAGTCTTTTAGAGTGCATGTTTGCTTTGATCTCTCTCGCTCTCTAGTGCCTGGAATGTGGATTCTCTTTTAACTCTGAACATGTCTGGGTTGAGTTCAAGGATCAACACCTTCCTAGCTCATGCTATTATTGTAGCAAGATTACTCATCAAACTAAATTTTGTGAGAACGTTAACATACTGAGTATTAGTTTTGGGGAAAGTATGATCTATATGTGAAATGACTTTGATCTTGTATAAATATGAAAGTCCCTCAGCATGTCAATAATGGTGGCTTGAAGAAGAGAGGTAGTGTTACATTTGGGGAAGAAAGCTCTCTTGACAGGAAGAAGATGGGTGCTATAGTTATTGGGAGAGGCAAGGAAAATGTGATTGATGGTACTAGAAGAAGTAAGCCTGCTGGGAGAAATGGAGTGGATGCTGGTTTGAAGTCTGGCAAGGGGCCAAGCAAAGGATTGGATGACTTGTCGTTTTGAGCAATATCAATGATGGTGCATATTTGGAGATTCCTGTAGCTGTTCATGTCCAGAATGATCTTATTAAGACAATAATTAACCTTGCTTAGTGAAGGCTCTGTGTTGCTGGTGGTATCTGTTTCAATTTACTCTGATGTTTCATTCGCTTTAAATTTTGGTAGTGTGATCTTGGTGTTATTGTTTCGTTTTGTTCTCTGTTTGTTCTAGGTGAGTTGTGATTTCGAATCATGAACTCTTGCTTGTAACTCACTTGTTTTTGGTATTGTCTTTGTTGTGTTTGCTTGTTCTGTTGTCCCTAGAATGGATTGTGGTGAAGTCTGGGGTCTCTACTTTTAAGGTGTTAATTTGCTTTTATTTACCAAGCTGGATTACGCTAATGTTACTGTTGATTAAAGCCGTACTAGCCTCTTTCTGGTGTTTTTTACTAGCAATTCTCAGTCATCTTCCTTAAGGCTCCTTTTATGCAAGTTTGAAGTTGGAATCATTTAGAGGGTTTCTTCTTTTCCTTTTTGTGTCTCTACTTACAGCTAGCCTTAATAAAATTTAACTTCTGAAGACCCCAAAATATATATATATACTCTTGAAGATCTACGGCTGTATATTCTATAATGACTTCTTCTAGTTGGAATAGTTCTGTTGCCCATCATACCCAAAAACAAAAAACATAAAACAAAAACAAAAGAAAGAAGGAAGATGAACGTACAAATCTGGTACATTCTAAAAATAACACTTATGTCCGATACTTATTTTTTATGACAATTTAATCATATTGTTATAAAAATAATAATTTTATAAAAAAAAATATTTTTTATTTTTATTTAATTCTTTCGGTTACAATGACTTTTTATTATGCTTGTACAATGACTTTTTAATAATGATAGGACCAAAATTATTACAAAAATAAGTATAAGATCTAAGTTTATTTTTGTAATAAGTATAAAATCTGGCATTATTTATCTATAAAAAAAACAGTATTGCTGATTCTCACTGTCCAATTGTAGCATTTAAGAAATTGAATGCTAGAAAAAAAATATAAGAAAATTATGAAGCAAGAAACAGTCACAATCATCACTCAAAGTATAGCTAGGTTCAACATCAAAACACTTAAGAATTTCATGTACACAAATCTCTCAAGCATTAAACACTAAAAAAAAAAACCTCAATACTGAATATAGGACTCAAAATCTTCATTCTCTTTTTACAGTTGTTGACAACTTTAAGATGACAATTGTGGAACGACACACTTTTGAAGGAGAGAGACAAACATATTTTATTTTTTAACACTAAACAAAAACATTTTTCTATTCTTTTTTCCGTTTATCTTTTTATATAACATAAGAAAGGGGATTGAACCTCAGGAAGATGCTGCATATGACATCTAGATGCCTCATTGACAGTGCTCTTTTATTATTGCTGCAGCTTCAGTTATAAACAACGGACCCCGAATGAAATTTACGGTTCATCTTCCAGAAGCTGCACATGGTATCCATGGTTTAGGTCTGTAGCAAAACAAGGGAAGATAATGTTTAAAAGTATCAAGTAAACATACTTCTTACTTGATAAAGGCATTGAAGAACATGAATAAAGTACTTAGGTTGTAACTTACGAGGTAACCAAGATACAATTATAAATGTAGCATGAACCCTAGTTTTATCTAGTAACCAAAGTGCAGTAGGTTTATTGTTTATCCACATCAGTTTCACATGCCTAGCACAATTCTAAGGATTTCTATCACTTTCTAACATTCTCTCTTGTCTGACTTTTCACAAGTACCCCTGGGTTAATTATATGTTACAGAAAATAAACCAAGCAAATTGTTTGCTATAAAAATTAGCAGTATTGATTGTTAAATATTACCTTTGAATGATGGTTTATCATACTTGTTCTTCCTCTCACCCTCATTCTTCCATTCACTATCATACACGTTATCGTACTCCTCACCCATTGCATCTCTTCCATCATTTCCTATATCACTTTCACTAGCTGTCTCCCAATCAGAATCATCAGTATTTTGACCATAGATGTCACCAGCATCATCATCACCATGAACGCCACCATGTTTAAGAGCTGCTTCTCTAAATAACCAAGCAGCACGCATCTGCTTCTTGACCAATCTCTCTGCATAATCAGGTACCTTATTTTGCCTTAAAGAAAGATCAGGATCACTTGACTGGGAGCACTCATTAATAAACAGAATGGCATCTAACAAGCTTTCTTTTGCTAACCCAAGCATGTCATAAGCCTGAGCTCTTCTCCAAAGACTTTTGGCATGGCGATTAGGCGGGTTGTGAAGGCAAAGTGCACGAGTAGCGTCACTAATGGCAACCAAAGGTTGTTGCAAAAGAAGATGACACTGCGCACGATTACTGTAGAGAACAACTCTCTCCTTCTTTGATCTCACAGGACACAAAGCCAATGCCTCTGAGTACTTTGATGCAGATCCAGCTATATTTCCTGAAGAGAATAGAGAATTTCCTTCAAGTTTGACTACTAATGCAGCTGCCTGTTTAATATGAAGATCCTCTTTTGGCATGCTTTTCTCCCATTTCAATCTTTTCCTGAAATTTAATAGTTCTTCTATCAATTCTTTGGTGCGGTTACTGGGAAAATTACGTCCGGTCCCTTGTGATTGTACACATTCCTGAAGAACACTAACAATGGTATCCCCAAGTTTCTTGTGATCGCCTAGTGTCGTAACGTCAGCCAGGTCTACAAGTGCTGCTACTGCCTTATCAATTACCTAAATAACAGTTCCACTGGTATCAGAAGTTCATACATACAATTTTAAAAGGTAATTCAGATGTAAGTTATGAACCGCAATAATTATTTTCCAAAATTAGAAACTATAAACGGTTAACAACTTCTCTTCAATGCTTTGATTTTTTCCGCAATAAGAATGTTTGACAAAACACCAGATTAAACAAAAAAGCAACATTTGCTTCTGCTACAAAGGAGCATTACCATCATATTTAAATAAAAAGTACAAACATATATAATATAATGCAGTTATTACTGCATAATAAAAAACTGCAATAATTTTATTATGATCACGACACATCAGGATTCGGTTTTTTCAAGGGCATTCATCAGACAAACATAAGGAGTCATGGATGCTTTGCTATTTGAGACCTCAGAGAGACAAGAGCATACTAAGTTCCCTGCAGACAATAAAGTACATCTTTATCTTTACATTAATCATAAAAAATTTCTTTGAAGAAAAACAGTCACCATTCATCTTGCTTTCTCCATTATTGATCTCTCCATATCAGTTCATGCTTCTTATATATGTGAAGTACTTATTATTTGTTGCATTTTGGTTTTGCACTTTCCAGTTATGAATTTTTCAGAGTTTAAATAATAAAGATTTTCCCCATCTGTTTTCAGCTTTGTATGAGTATCATTAGTTCATTACTATGAAAAAAGAGCCTCAACCATACAAAATGAAATTAGTGTCACAAGTAACAACCCCCAACTAAACCAAGAAGAAATAGCTAAAGTGAATCCATAGTATTATAGTCAAATCGTGATGATGGATAGAGACATCATTTTAGCAGGCCAAACATTGAGAAAAACCTTAAACATGCTATATGATTTCATGGCAGTATGGCACCGTTTAAAATGTACAGACAGTAAATCATACTTGACGCATGCTAGAAGGCACTGACTGATGATTAGAGAACAAAGTTCTCAATAATCATTATCAATAAAAATCTACAATTACAATGAAAAATAATTAAATAGGTATAATAAAAGACCAACCTAATTCTATAAGAACTCAAAATCTAACAAACTTTATCCAGATCCAATAATAAATCCTAATCTAATAATAACTGCTATAAAACTCTAAATATTTTAAAATATTAATAAAAAATTAATTTTATCCTGCATCAATATTAGAGTCTTCTCCAATAATATAATATAGTATACAGTATATTGCAGCAATGGACGCTTGCAAGGGTTCTTGCTCTAAGCCTCTAATAAATTGAATATCTTGATTGCACTACTAAGCATGCCATGTTTTCCATGTTTACTAATCAGCATAAATTTTAAATGACTTCACAAATATTCTTTTGATCAAGAATACATGCAAATTCTATACTTCTTAGCAATACTACTTTGATATGCCTCTCTTCTCTATAGATTAGAAGACAAAGGTAGACATTGATACTTAGTCTTTGTCTTTACAACATCATAAACAAGTAGAACAGTGATCACAACCTGCATTAAGGCAACCTTACATTGATTTAGGAAATAGTTATCGTGATCAGATGCATCATGAATTTAATATATAATAAAGTTAGACAGATGCAAACAGCATTTATACGTAATTACCTTATGACAGGTATTTGGATCTTGAATCAACCAAAGAAGGCAATCAATAGCCATATATTGCCAATCATCTGAAGATCGAGCAATGTTACACAATGATTCAATAGTACCAGCGCAGCCAGCAACAGGACCTCTACCAAGCTTATGATGACAAATTGTCCTTAATAAACCAATACCAGCTGGTGAGGCCTCATTAACAAGCCCTCCCCACATGCCAGGTAATTTTGTCAAGAATTCAGGCTTACATATGGTAGGGAGAAACTCGGGTTTGAAAGCAAAGCAATTAATGAGCTGCAAGGACCAGCACTGCAATTGACTAGCCCACTCTTCAGCCTTCCTGGACTCCATTTCTACACCACCCATGCCTCGTGTAAGTAGATCACAGTGATAGCTTAGCCTTCTATCCACGTACTGGTAGAAGTGAGAGTAAACTATCTCCAATGAACTCATAGCTAGTTGAATAGAAAGCTCAAGGATTTCACCATGACTAGCTACAGCATTGAAAGTGCTAGCATACGTCGCCAAGTGACCTAAAGCCCGAACAGCCACTCTCTGTTCAACCCAAGTTAGTCTTCCTCTTAAAAGTTCAACTAAGGGAGGGATAACCCCAGCATGCACTGCAATCTCTGCAAATTCTTCCATGTTCATAGTATAGGATCCTATAATGTGAGCTGCATAGTAAGGAATGTATATATTTTGGTCGTGAGAAAGCCAGCGATGGTTCTTTAGACCCTTCCAGATTAAAGCAGCCATACATTCAAATATCCCCAACTCTACAAACTCAGGGTCATTTGGATGTGCCATGGCAGTATTCCAAAGCCCACTAATGGGGAGAACCTGACCATCATCATCTTGTGAGGGTAGGTCTCTAAAGAATTTCAGAATGCTTGCTTTTCGTTTATTAGGATTCCCTTCCTTCATGACACAAAAGAAGCATCCTGGGTACGGGCATTCAGACGATACTTTATCCATGTTTAGATAGCTTATATTACGTATTCATGTGCATCAATCAACTCTCTGTTGGCCACCCAAGTCCACGAAGTAGTCAATCAGCACAAAGGTGGCATATGGGATAAGTATCCATCAGAATATCAGATCAAAACAATGTAAGAACAAGTGTTAAACGTAGCAGCAAAAAGGCTAACTAGAGCTCCAACAACTTCACATTACTATGGAACACTGAAATGTACAGAAAAATTTATACATGTCAAATATCACACACAATCAATATATATTCAGAGCGTACAAGCAGGCACAGAAAGCTCAAACAACTGATATAAAAAAGAACATTTTCACAAGCTGTTATAAAACATAGATTTTCCCCCAACAAGCACAGAAATAGAGCTTTCAACTAAATGTAGATCTAAAGTTTAAAACTTTAATCAGGAACAAGTACCCCTCACTCAATTAATTGACAGATCGAACTTAAATTACTAAAAACGTAATATTTTTTTTTCCTTCTTCTTGATGCTATTAACATAAAATCCCAGCAGTAAAGAGAAACCAATTCAGTTAAATTGGTTGGACAAGAGATTCTAAAAGTTATAAACACTCGAACACAAAAACAAAAGTAAAAGTTAGTACATTATGAAAGAACAAAGAGGGTAGGCAGAAGATGAGATACCTAGAACAGATAATTACGGTACTGGGAAGCAGAATTGCTTTCTTTGCTACGCAAAAGCAAATCACTTTGTTTCTTAGAACTTTTCTTCTTTCAGTTTCGGCTTCTGTTCTCTTCGTTGTTGAACAGGAGCGGCATAAGGATGTTACTAGCTTGTTGTTGAACAAGTGAGTAAAAATGTTATGGAAGCCAAGGATGATATTACGACATCGTTTGGGGATTTTTGATTCTGACAGCTATAGATAATCTTCGCAACGAAAATTTCCACTGTTTCGAAACTTTTTATGGAAAGTTATTACATTTACAATTTACAGCTAGGGGAGGGGACGGGACGGGACGGGACAACAATAAATCCGCAATCCTAATTCCTATACCATACGAGTGAATTATGAATTTATCGGGTACATCTGCATAATTTTTAAAAAAAAAAACAAGGGTTTGTTTGATTTGTTTACAGTTATTAAAAATTGTTTTTAAATTATTACCAAAAAATAATTTTAAAAAACAATACGTTATTTAATCATTGTTTTTAAAAATATTGTTGTTAAGAAAAAATATATATATAAATATATTTTTTATTTTGTTTGATAAAATTATTCTTAAACATTATTTATAATGTGTAATATTTCTATTTAAAATATTACATTATATCATTTTTTTTCAGTAACTTCTTAATCATAATTTTAATTATTTATCGATAAATTAAAAATATTAAATAATATTTATAAATTAATATAATATATGATAATATATATTTATTTTTTTATATAAAATATTCTCTTTAAAATTGTATAATTGGTCGTAAATTTTAGTTTATTATGATTGTATTATTTAATCTTTTTTATTGTAAGTTAAACTCATTTAATCATTTTGTTAAATAAGTAAAATATAATACAACAAGATAATTAAAATTATTAAATTAATATTTTAATAAAAGTTTATGAGTATTATATAAATATGATTGTATAATTATAAAAAATAATAAAAATTATGACAAAATCGAAGATTTTTAAAGCGATTTAAAATGGGTAATAATATTATTACAATAACTTTATTATTGTCATAATAAAAATATCTATAATGTTTATTTTATTATTAGTATTAGCTCTACTTAAATGTCGCTAATATGAAATAAAATCATTATTAATAAATTATTTTTATGATAACGATAATTTAAAAATCATAATTATAAAAATCTTATACTTATCATAAAAATGATATTTAGATTTTGTAATTATTTTTATAATATTTTAATCTTATTGTTATGAAAACTTAACTACAAATAGATAAATAACTATTTTTTATCTTTTATTTTATTTTATTTTATTTTTCAATTATAATTTATTTAAGATATTACAGTTTTTATCTAACATAATTGAAAAAATTTAAAAATTACCTTGGTCCTTAAGTGGTTACTTTTTCATAGCTATAAGATTAAATTGTTACAAAAAACAAATATATCATTTAAGTATCATTTTTATAATAAATAAATGACTATTAGATATTTTTCTCGTAAAAAATAAGAAAATTTGCAATCAATTTTAAAAAATAGGCAATTTATTGACTATGTCAATCAGTAACATTTATTGATATATCTTTGTTCTTATCTATCTAGATTCATTAATTTTTTTTAATGAGTTAAGTTTTTTTGATTTTTATACATATGGTTTCACTTTCAAGATGCTTTAGTGGTGAAATGATAGATACGAAACTTAAAATCTTGTGTTAAAAAGCATAGAGATTTGAGTCCTCTTCGATGCATAATATTAAATATTGAGAATGTTCATTGAATTAAAATAAGTTCGACAACAGATCATTTTTTTAAGTTTAATTTTACTAACTAATAATTAATTGATTACATATCTTTTTTGTAGGTGGTAGTAAAAGAAAATGAAAAAATAACCACTATATTATTACGATCAATTATTATTCAACTTATTAAATATTTTAAATAAAATGTAGTAATCTATAACCCATTATTTTGGATAAATAAAATGAATCAAACCCATATTCTCAGTAACAAGGAGTAATTTTACCATTCAACCACATAAATTATGAAAAAAATTATTTAATTCAATTTAACTTGATCGAATTTTGGAGATTAATGAGATGTATATTATTATTTGATTTATTTTCAAAAATAAAAAAAAATCATTTCCAAGGTGAGTGGTGTACTATTTTTCTTTTCATTCTTTTTTTTATTATTCTCAAAAAAGGAATATCAATTCAAACATATTGTGTGTCATGTTATAAAGAAGTACATCATTATACAATAATTGTTGCAAATCTTGAATACATTGACAACTCAATTAGTCTAACCTCTTAACCAAAACTCTCTCCGTCAACCGTCTACAACATGAGGTGAACTTTTTTTATATATATAAAAGAAATTTTAATGTTTTTATATTTTTTTATTGGCGGTAGACATTAATGATTTGTTAATGTAAGGGTGATATCATAGGTAATTATTATGACCGATGAAATAATATGTCGATTGAGACAAGTCGAATTGGCTAATTTTTAGTTTGTAAGTTGAAGTAGATTACTTTTAAGCTTTGGAAATCAGAACTTGAGTCACTAACTTATGCATTATTATGTATTTACTTATAAATTATTTTAAAAAATTATAAAAAATAATACCCTTAAAATTTATTATAATAATAATAATATTAAACGAATTTAATAAGATATAATTTAACATTAAATTAATTTAAATAACCATAATTCAAATTCAATTTAAATGATATTCAATAAATGGCATTTAAAATAAAATAATTTATTATATTTTTTTAATAGTAAAAATATAAAAAATAAATATAAAAAAATTTATTTTATGATCGTTATTTTTTCTTACTTTTTAATGTTACATTTTAATATTTATATGATTGGTAAATAAATAAGATGATAAATCTTATATTTATTTGAATTTGAGTCTCATTTTATTACTACACTTTCAATTTAAATTACATTTTAATATTGGATAAAGATTAGGTTGAGACATTTTTATTAATAAATAATTTAAAATGTGAAAGTTTATTTAGTCACGGATCTAATTAGTCTGAAAAGATGAATATATAATTAGATTAAATATAATAAATTAATTTTTTTACAAACAAACATGTAATTAAGTGTAAATAAAATAATGCAAAAAATTAAAATAACACACAAGGCTTTTAGGTAGAAATAACCTAGATCACACAAATAACTTAAGAGAAAAATCACCAGTCTATTGGATCAACTAATTATCCACTATAAAAATAATGTTCAATTACAAAGTTAGGACTTAAACTACCCTCCAAAATAATCTACTTAGAAGTCGCTACTTTTCCTCATAGTCTCCACAAAAAAATGTTTAAATCTAGACCAATATTCTAATAAACTCAAGTCACACGAGTTATCGAATCTGTTCAACTGACACCTAAAAAGTTAGCACAATAACACAAATACAATGTGTGTCATAGAGTATATTAAATAGTGAAAACCCCTAACTAGATGATTTAATAAAATATCATTAAATCAAAATCAACTAACAATCCTAGAACAAACAAATTTAAGCACAAGATCAATAAAGATAGCTTCTTTAAAGAAAAATAATCAAACCAATTAATTATCATATTACACATACAATTATTTAATCTAATAATTCAAGAACAAAATAAAGAATAAACTATATGAATATTTTATCAAAATATCATAAACTAATTAGGCTTATTAATCAATCAAACACAACCTTCAATATTTGATAGAATAATTAAAACTAAATAAATATGATCTTCTTTTTGTAAAACTATTCGAGAGAGAGAGAGAGCTTAGGATGAAGAGAATAATGCTCTTGTGTGATTAAGAAATTTGTATGCTTAGGTTTGTTTAAATAGAATATTTTGAAGCACTAAGTCAAAGTAATATTACTATTATGTCCATAAAATCAGTTAAAAGAGTTTTAAAGAATGAGGATAATATAGTAACAAACTAATTCAATTAGAGTAAGAAATAGGTTTAAAGTTAAAACCTTTGCCGCTCAATCAATCTAAGTTGAGCTCGATCGATCTAGGGTATTGAATAAATAAATCCTAAAACACGTAGATCAATCTAGTCATTTTTCGGTCAATCTACCATTAATAACTCTATCAATCTACTCAAATGAAAAATTATTTATGGGAATTTTTAATCTGAGTAGGTCGTGATCGATTCTCGATCAATCTATTCACCTCAATCGATCTACTCAGCTTGATCAATCTAAACATATTTTGATCAATCGAGTAGTCTAATATAATGTAGTGCAAATTAAATTTGGTTCCCATAAGGAAACAAACTATTCCTTTCGTTCTTCACGCATCATACCACTCTTACAATCCAATTCCTAATTGAATTTCTTGATTTTCATCCGATAAGAATTATGCTTGGAAACAAAGTCTAAGTTAAATTCAAATCATATTTAAACTTAATCTTAATCACTAAGTAACTATTAAATCCCATTTAAATTTTACTCTTTTATAATATCAAATCACATTTGATAATTACCAAAATGTCTAGCTTGTCACACAAGTACCACAAACCTATCACATAGTGGACAATTAACTTTTATGTCTTTTATCAATTAAAAAACATATATTTAATCCTACTAAATAATGTACATCAAATAATCAATTAATTAAATTAAATATTCACTTTCACAACTTTGAACATTGTATTTTTGAGTGATATTTATGACCTTCGTATAACATCATAATTTCAAATATTAATTTTTGATCAAAAATAATTAATTCATGACCGATCATTTTTTCTCTTGAATACAACATCATCTGGTTGTTATTATAGAGCATACTTGATAAATTAATTAACTTCTTTATTAATCACCAATTTTATTAATTCTAAAGTTACATTACTAAAAACTTGGAATTGATCTCTCAGATCACATAGATATTATTTACTCAATTATATCTACTTGAGTAATTCATTAATATAATCATTAGGTGCACTTCAATCATTCATAGCTAGTTTATAATTAGACTTGCGATAAATATCTATTTTATCCCTCTAAATACATTTTTTCTATAAGCATTTAAAATTCTTATGAATAACTTATCTATGATCATATCATTGGATATGTATCACTATTTTAGCTCTAGAATCGTTAAACAAGAGAATTGTTATTTAAGAATAGACAGAGTATATACAGAGTGGATTCAAATTTATGAGAAAACATCTAAGTCCATCACAACTCTTAGACACAAAGATACAAGGCATTTTAGCCCAATAACCTAGTGTCATTGAGTAAGTTTGAAAGATTCGAGACCTAGTATACAATTGTGGCAAAAAGATACCAATTCTTTAGGACTCACACCAATCTCACAAACAGCAAAAATAGTAAACAAATAATATAATGCAAAGTATATAATCTTAAAGAAAGAAATAGTTAGAAATATTAAGCAATCTCATAAAAGCAGTTTAATATTTAACAAACATCACAAATCAAAATATAGATAGATATAGAGAGCATGAAATATAAAGAAAGTAAATATAGAAAGTAATATTTTTCAATCATAATCAAATCTTCTCATTTAAGAACATATTGAATAAAATCTTAATTATACTAACACTGCATGTGATCATATAACACATTAATATAACGTGATAAATCCACATATGAACCACACATATGTGATAACATCCACAGATTACTTATGAAAACCACTCGACAGTAAATAATTCCCTATATAAGCAAATTAATAGTTCGCAACCTAAAGACAATATTATCTGGCTCTTCTTTAAAGCTCCACCACCAAGGGATGTGGTACAATCACCAATAATTAGTATATATGAATCTTAGGGTAATGACAACCCCATGTACGTGTACATAAATGCAACCTACAACCATCTTAATTGATTCATATTATAATTAATCCAACATAAATGTTTTTTTATAAACCACTCAACGAATCACCAATACTAAAAAACCCTCGTAGTATTGATGATACGGAATTTAGAAAACTATTTTCAAATTGAAAATCTAAGTTTTAAAACTACCAAAGTTTTCCTATGTTTTCTAATAGTAATATCTATATGATGTACTATCTCTCAGATTAAAGGATACTTACGTTCTATATGCTTTCCTTTCTAGTGGCTTATGGGTTCTTTGAAATTAGCCACTAACTCACTATTATCACAACAAAGTGAGAGAAGTTGATCCATATTTGGAATAACTTCCAAATCTATCAAGAACTTACAGATCCATAAGCCATATTTTTGCTGCTTTGCAAGCTAGAACATACTCGGCTTTCATGGTATGGTCTATAATGCATCCTTACTTAACACTTTTCCATAATATGGCTCTTCTACCAAGAATGAATATTAACTAAGACATGGATTTATAGGAATCCTTGTCACATTGAAATTAAGGTATATGTATCCTGTGATGCTTAAGACAAAGGCTAAGAGCTTGTTCTTATGATTACAAATGATTTGTATGCCTAGAATATAGCTTTCCTTTCCTAGATCCTTCATTTGAATCTTAGACAACCACTTTACATATGATAATAACAACACTATTCTCAATAAGTAAAATTTCATCAACGTAAAACACTAGAAAAACCACTTTTCCATCCTTGATTAACTTGTATACTTAAGGATTATCAAGATTCTAATCAAAACCATAGATTTTCAAATTTTCATCAAATCTGATATTTCATGATCTTGATGCTTACTTAAGTTTATAGATGGATCTCTTAAGCTTGAAAACATTTTTCCATTGCCCTTTAACTGTGAACTCTTCTGGTTAGACCATGTAGATAGTTTCTTCAAGATAGACATTCAAAAATGTTGTCTTGACATTCATTTACTAAATTCATAATTGAGATATGTAGTAATGGATAAGAATATCCAAATGGATTTAAGCATCACTACTAGAAAGAAAAGTTTCTTCATAATCCACCCTTTCTTTTGGACAAAATCATGTGCCACTAATGCCACTAGCCTTACCTTGAAAGTCTCTACTTTTCTATCCACTTCTCTTTTCCTCTTATAGATCAAATAGTACCTAATTGGTTGTACCTCATTAGATATATCTTCAAGTTATTAGACTAAATTGGAATAAATAGATTTCATATCAAGGTTTATAGCCTCAATATATTTATCCTTATCACATCTTCCATTGCTTGTTTATGAGATAATGGGTCATCAATATGACTATCAAACATAATCATTTATGCCTCTCCAGCCTCTATATAGCGGTCTAGCAATCTAATTTCCCTCTCACTATGATGGTGCTATGGTTAATCGTGTGTCTAAATTGTGGTATCCTGGTTATATCGAGTATCAACTCTAACAATGAGTGATAAACTAATCTTATTAGATTATAGGTCCTCTAGAAACACTTTTAAAATTTATCAAAACAAATACCTTATTGTCTTTAGAGTATCTTACAAATAGGTATACATATGATATTGGTTATAACTTTTTAGTATTTACTCTCAACATGTGTGTTGGGAAACCTAATATGCAGAGATGTTGCAAACTAGGTTTATAATCAGTCCATAAACCCATAGAGGTCTTTGGAAAAACTTGAATGATTACATTCAACAAATACATTGTTATGTCCAAGGAATATCCCTAGAATGACATAGGTAATGATGCCTAACTCATTATGGATCTAACCATGTTAAGTAATGTTCCATTTCTCCTTTTCATAACACCATTTTATTGTGGTGTTTCAGGTGTTGTGAGCTATGATACAATACTATGCCCAAACATGTAATCCTTGAACTTAGTATCAAGGTACTCACTACCTTAATATGATTGAAACATATTTTAATGTTTTACTTAATTGCTTTTCAATTTCAACACGAAACTCTTTTAACTTTTCAAAAGTGTCATACTTTTATTGCATTAGGTAAATATACTCGTACCTAGAGTAGTTATCAATAAAGTTGACAAAGTATTTGTAACCATCTCTAGCTTATACACTCATAGGTCCATAAGCATTTGAGTGCACTAGTTTCAGTGATTACATTACCCTATTTTCTTTTATAATAAATAGTCTTTTAGTCATTTTACTTTCAAGACATGATTTGTAGACTATTAGAATATCAATATTTAGTTTTCTTAAATGATCACCCTTTACCAATTATTGGATTTTATCAAGGCTTATATAACCAAGACTTAGATGTCATAGGTAAGTATCATGCTTAAGATAAGTCTCTTGCGTTTTAGGTTTTGGTTTCTTAACCCAGAACATTTTAGCATTAAGCAGTGAGTGTTGTTATGGTTTAACATATAAAGTCAAGTTTTCAAAGTGCATTAAAAAACATTTTTTCCTTTTTGAAAGTAGTCACACTATTATTATTATGAAAAGAACTATTATAATTTTGTTTATATATAACCTTGATATTAAAATCAATTTTTTGGTAAACTAGGAATATAATAAACAATATCTAATACTAAATATTTATCTTGAAATGGAAATTGTACTTCTCCCACTACTTTTGCTAAAACAATGTTCTTGTTTCCTACTCACTTGGTGAAGCATTGATCATTGAGCTAGGCACCCAAACTAATCAACTTTAAAGAATAACATACATTGTTAGTTGCACCTGAATAACTATCAAATATAAGGAATCATATTCAGTCAAACAAGCTTCAAGAACATGTAAATCATATTTATATTTTCTTCTCTTGTTGTTGAACTCGGTTAGGAAATATAGATAATCCACTTTCCAATGACCATGTTCCCTATAGTGAAAACATTTTCTAGGCCGAATGTCTCTCTTTTAGAGCCTAGATTGGTAATAATAAAAATAATTTTCCTTTGCACCTTTCTTTTTCATGCATTTTTTCCTTTGAACATTTTAGCTCTCTTGGATGACGATTATTAACCATTAAAATACAATCATGATAGAGTTTTCATAACTATCAAGAGTAAAATTTGTTGGAATATCTTTTAGTAACCATATCACAACTATTTTTAACTATCATAATAGGTTTTTATTTACATTTAACCATCAAATATTTAAATTTTTGTGAGTGTTATTAAATGTCACAATAAATCTTTTTTTTAATATGATTTTTTATTCTAAGGGATATCTTAAAATTTTATAATTGTCCTAATTATAGTGCTAATTAACAATAAGTAAATTACTAATTATAATAAATGCATATAAAAAGTACGTAAATTCATATTTAAAAAGGTTAATCAAATATAAACACATTCATAAGCCTAAATGATAACAACATTTGCTAAATACATAATATCACATATCAAATAGATATATTAGCGGGTTAATTAATTATCATAGTTGTTATTATTTTTTTATCCTTGATTCAAGAAATAATAAAAAATTATAGGATTTTTTTCTACAAACAGTAAAAAAGAAAAATATTAGAAATATATAATGATTATTCACATTTAAATTGTTGATAATCTCTTTAAATGTTGGCAGCGTTTATTCTTAATTTTTGAAGTATCGTCTATGATAAATTAATGTATATATATATTAAGAAGACTAATTTGTCACATTTATTTCACTGACATCCAGGTAGTATATCTCACATTTTATTACAAATTCTTATCATATAAAATAATATGCTTTAAATTTCATAATTGATTTTATATTCTAATAAAGTTTAACTTACCAAAAATTCACAATCAAGCCAAGGATTATACACAATATCTCTCATATAACGCATTACAAAAAATCCATATTTAACTTTTTTATCTTGACGTGGAACATGCTTAATATAAATATTATTAAAACACATAAACATGTAAATTACATAAGTTTTATAAAATAATGTAATGTATTCATGATATTAGAATTTATTGGCCTATCTAGTCTTTTCTTAAAATGAGGTTCATCTCAAGTGATATCAATGATATCTTTACACATACAAGTAATTGTAATGATATGATTTGGAATATGTAACATGTGAATACATAAATTTATAATTTATCCTTATTACAACCAAGAGCTTAACATAGTAAAAGTGTTAGAAATTGTTAGTCACCAACTCTTCCAAAAACTTAAGCTAATAGGAGAAGCTCTTCCAAAAACTTAAGCTAATAGGAGAAGGGTCAATAATACTTGTATATATTTGGAAGAGTTGGTGGCCAATAAATTCTAACATGGTACCATAACTATAGGTGTTCATAGTCTAGTAACCAAAATTGTTGAATTGTAAGTATTTAATCTGTATGGTGCATAAAATTAAATACTTGTGAGAAAGCGATAAATGTATAAAATTATTGTTGAAACTTTTACTACTAAAAATATCTAGAAGGAACCTTGATCTAATTTAGTTTTATTTAGTTTTTTTTCTCGATAACCTAGCTTTAAAGTAACATCATTAATGCCAAAACATAGATTAATAAGTAAGGTAACAGCCAACAGATGTGTCATGTCTCTAAGATTAAACTATTTATGAAAACTTGATTTATTAATTAACTTAATTAGAAATTTATACACATATATACAAGTCATATATAAGTAAGAAAACTAATCCTAATTATACACAAAAATATATAAATTTTTTATTTCTATAATGATAGTTGCACAAATATTTAAAGATAAAAGGTATCAGGAGTACACTAACTATGATAAAAGTATACAAAAATTCATTAACTTTTTAATGAGGTACTAAAAATCCATTAATTATAAAAAAGTATAACAAAAGTCATAAAATTCAAAAAATGTCATAAATGAAGAAAAAAACACATATATGCATATTTTTTGAGTTGTTATATGTTTTTAAATCAATTTCTATGTATTTAAACCTATACAATTTCATATCTTTTGAGTTACAATTGATTTAGTAAATATATAGAAACTCAAAAATACACATATTTGTGTTCATGTTCTTCATTTCTAACATTTTTTTTAAGTTTTGGACTTCTTGTATATTTTCGTAGTTAGTGGACTTGTAGTATCCTACAAAATATTAATAAACTTTTGTATATTTTTACCATAGTTAATGTACTTTTGCTACCCTTCATCCAATATTTGATGTATATGTATATCCAAGACTTCAACAATATACCTACTGATATATAATGTAACGTGTCATGAAGAGAAAAGGTGTGTAATGAAATTAGTTTTAGTCACACTTGTAACTATTCAAATTTCACATCCTTGAGAACATTTACTTGCATGAAGCTCATTTTAAACATATGAATAAAGGTTACCTCACAGAGAAGAATTTAAAACAATTAATTGCTTTCACCCTTTCATCTATATATCAGGAGAAAAGTAATAGTGAAATTGTGAGATTGTAAGTTGTAACAAAGAGGTATGGAGTAATGCATAGATATTCACTAAGCAAAACCATAATTTCAAGTCCAATACCATTCACAACCCACCATGTTATAGAGAAAGGCTAGCCCGTATATATATTAATGCATACAAAGAGATGTATGATGAAGAGAATGGCTAAAATGTGCAAGCATTTCTTTGCCTTTTCAATCAGAAAAAGTAGAAATCCAACTCTGCATTAAAATAAAGAGAAAGACATACAAATTAAAAAGAGCAACTTTTGAACTCAATCTAGTAGCCAGTGGCCTCAAATAAGCATAATAAAATTTACATGCCTTACACAAACAAGATATTAAATTAGGTAAATCATAAGATTACTCAAAAACTAACCGGTTACCATTTAACAAGATCTATATAAGAAAGAGTTGCACAGAAACTAGCGATGGGGACTAGTGATGACTATGCAAGCAAAGGAAGGAAACAACTATGTGAACAAAGGAAGGCATTACTTGGAGTGTTATGGGTAGGTTATGTGTGTTATTATAAGTAAGGCATTTGAGTGTGTTCTATTGTGATGTTTATAACCATTTGGAAATTCTTTTAAAAATTTATTGTGATGGTTATAAACTTCACTATAATATATGTATGTAACTTATCACCTGTTTGTTATTATCCAAGTATTAGATACGCAACCCAAGCGACTTACGATACCACTCTCATATTATGTGTGATGTTTTCATATGGTATCCTATTCATATATCTTTAGAAGCAATCGATTCATTCCTAATCATGGAACCTTGTGTAGGCTTCTATCAGACCTCATGCCTGTGACCTGGTGAGCAAGACCCAATCTATTGTTCAAGATCGGCATAATACGACCTGGTGGGAACAACCTCATGACTACAACCTTATTAGGCTCTATGCATAAGAACTTATAAACAAGACCTGATGAGTACAACCTATTTTAACTAGAGGCATCTTATATGGCTTGGTAATAATGACCTGTTAATATTTGTAATTTATTATAAATAGATTAGTTTCGATACCAATAGGAACCAACCATTATAATAATGATACATGCCCATTATATATCTATATATACCTCTTTAATAAGATGAATAAAGGATCTAAATTTATCATCTCTCTAACATCTCTAGAAATTCTAATACACTACCTCTTTTCCAAATAATTGGCACTTATTATGGGACCTTAAATCTTTCTAGTCCTTAGTTAGCATTTGAGACCTTACATATGACATTTGAGGAGAATCAGCCCATGTTATAGGAAAATTCACTTCTATCATCATGACTAGTCGTCATATCTACCCCGATTTAAGAAACAATCATGTTCATCCAATCCTTGAGTTTAATATTAATGATCACGTACGTCACATCTCATTTATAATCAATTCACATCATGGGTTAGGGTATGACCTTGTACGACCTATACCACGTAAAAATGGGCCCTAAACGACCAGAATGATTCTATACAAAGCCAATTTAAGTAGTCATAACTATGACAGCACACCCCTTAAAAAGGATGTTAATATGAAAAGACTACAATGACAAGTAAAAAAATTACAACAAGCTATCTTTCATTAAGTCATAGAATAATAACATGGAACTCATATCACTTTTGATGCAAGACAATTATGAAAAGGTTGAAAATTATTTTCAAATAAAAACTCATCATGTAAGATCGCAACACTAGGTAAGATCTAGGCAAACTTCTTATCAACCAACGAGATATCCCCAACCTAATTATACCTTTCTGTGGCCCACACATATAGCTCAAATTCAAGAACTAACACATGAAACCCACCAATACCTAGTGCAAACCACCTCTTAGCATTTACCAAGATCACATGGTTTAGATAATCCTATTCAGAAGGAGTACCTATTCCACCTTGATCCTTCCAATAATTTAGATAGGAAATTTAAAAAGATGGAAGAAAAAATGGAAGGAAAAATAAATGATAAATTGAAGAGACAAGGAAAGTTGCATCCACTAAATGATGTCAAGACTGTCTGTGATCAATTTTCTTCATCCCCTTCTCAAATGATATCAAATTAGCGATACCACCGTCCAAGCTTTCTACTCCTAAGTATCCCAATTACAAGGGGGAAAACATCTCGTAGCACCTATTATCCACCTCAAAATAGCCATGGCCATTATAAGCATGCTAGAAGATAAAAGAGAGGCCATGCTTTGCAAGTTATTTTCCACCGTCTTTTAGAAAATGGCACAATAATGATTTATTGAATTACCCCCTAAGAGTGTAAAGAATTTTGATAACCTGGTGAAAATTTTAGTCAACAACTATGCATGTAACAAGTTCATTAGAAAGGAGTCACACCATTTATTTTTGATCATCTAGGAAAATAAAAAAATGGTTGAGACCTTTCTAAGAATGTTTAAAATATAAAAACATTGAGATATCTTAATGCCCCAACTCTATCACTATATAGGCTTTTTGAAAAGGAATTAAAAGATACACTGGTCTATTCATTGAGTTGAAAAAAAAATTTGCAATCCTTAAACGCATCATATGAAAAAGGTCAAAAGTATGTCAGTGTGGAAATAGAATTGAAGTCAACAAAGAGCTCATTGAACCAATTTTTGGATAAGCCAAACACAAATGGGAAAGTGGAAAGAAAACCTTATATGGAGAGACGCCTCAATCCACCCCGTAAATAGGTGGTAGCACCTAGGGGATGTCTTGGAACATAAGGGAGAACTTTATCTCCTTTTTAAGGTCCACCATTGTGTGTATCATTGACTACAACCTATAAGAGCCCCATTTAGGGACCCCAATAAATATTACATCTTCCATAAAGATATAGGTCATTGGACCAAAGATTGCAAATGTCTTAAGTGAGAAATAGGACATCTTTTATCCAACAGACATTTAAAGGACTTGGTAGATGAATATAAAGGTCCAAGAAGAGAAAACATGGGATTGAATAATGGAAGAAAATTTGTACCACCCAATCCTTCTCTAGGGTGAAACAATAGGCATAATCATCCCCCACAAGAAGATTTGCATGTAATTCACACCATAAATGGTGGACCAATAATGGCAAGCTCTACTCACAATTCAAAAAAGAGGTATGCTCTTGAAGTTAGAGATCCACATCAACTTGTTTATAGTTTGAAACGAGAGGGACCAGTGTTCCCTGTCATTTTCAAAGGGAGGGATGTCTTACCACCTCATGATGATCATTTGGTTATCACACTATTACAAAAAGGGTATTTAAGTCGATATGTAAAGTCAGTTTTTGGAAAATAATCATGGGATTGAAATTTTGTTTTCTTTTTATTTGCACTCAATCCCATTCATTGAAATTTGTCCCAAACTTCTCCAAAATTATGATTTTACCTGAAATTGCACTTTAAACACGAAATACCCGTGAAATGACATTTGTGGATTAAATAATCAAATAAACACAATTTTCACACAAATATCAACATTTAAATCATAACAAAAATGCAATAATTTGACTCTTATCAACAACCCCCAACCAGCTTCTTGCTAGTCTCTAGCAAGAAAAGCGATCTATGAATAATTTCAAAGGAGACATTAAAAGAAAAATTCAAAGGAAATTTATTCTATTTACAACATTACATTAAGCGTATGCAATAAGCCTTTAAACCCCTAGGTGGCCCTAGTAGGACGAGTTGTAGTCTCGTGAGGGCTTCCAGTGATGATACCCACAAACATCTTACCTATAACTATCCTAACTTAAAACAATAAAATCACATAACAAATAACTTGCACAAATGTCTCAAAAATTGTAAATAATACCCAACATATAGAATAATTAAATGTCACCTAAGCTTTAAGAAATCTCAAATGCCAATTTCACTTTTGTTATTGACTCTTAAACATCCATCAAACCACAAACCAATAGCCATAATGCCCAGATAATATTATGCACAACATCCACAAACAAAAAGGTGAAATCTCAAACTCCATAGGCTCACTTTTCAAACCTCTCTCCACTAATGAAGAAAAATACACCACTTCGGATCAATAGGACTTTATGAGGCTTGTAATGTTAGGCTTAGGTATTTGGTTAAGAAAGAACGGGAAGTGTCAAAATACAAATAAGGGCACTTATTAGATTAAACACAACCAATTAAGTAAAAGAGTAACACCATTAAACCAAATTGTTTCTTCCGATCATAACCCATTTTTCCAAAGATAAACAAAATTCTTCCTCAATCTTTCTCCTTAGTACATCCATCACTAACACTCTTTTATTTATTAAAATTTTAAGGCTTTCTTCTTCTTCTTTTTTTTTTACTCAATTGCTCTTGAAAAGCCAACCACTTTCTTCCAATATATGGATTTCTTTTTTTTTTACTCCAATTGCTCTTGAAAAGCCAACCACTTTCTTCCCATATATATGGAAGATTTTTTTTTTACTCAATTGCTCTTGAAAAGCCAACCACTTTCTTCCAATATATGAATTTTTTTTTTGCATCCTTACTCCAATTGCTCTTGAAAAGACATAATCCCCAACCAATTTCTTCCAATATATGTGGAAGATTTCTCCAATTCCTCTTGAAAAGTTTGTGTTCAAAATTAAGTGCTCTTAACAAATAAGGTAGGAATTATATATATATATATATATATATATATATATATATATATATATATATATATATATATATATATATATATATATTGGCTCAATAGAAGGTAGGTTATATAAGGCAAAAAGAAAAAAAAAAAGTAAGGCTAACAATATATTTAAATAGGCTCAAAGAGGTTACTAGTGATATAAGGATAACAAGGTAGGCTTAAAATGGGACAATCGATCCAAAAATGGCCTACATCATATCCTAAACAGTGCAATTCCAAATTATTTCGCCTCAAGAGGTTTTCAAATGAGTTCTAGAGTTTGTTGAGATCACAAAAATATCCATGAAAAATTCGCACATAAGACTTCTCTAAGAATTTGGACTAATCAATCAAATCATACCACATACCAAAAGAGTCGCCAACTAGGTAAAATCAACATTTGAAATTATCTTTAAACCGAAGTAAAATTTAATGTCTTCTAAAAGCTATTTATTATCACAATCACATTATTATCATCAACGTGCAAATTAAAATAAGTAAAATACAAATAAAATAAAATAAAAATAAAAATAGAAATAAGACAATAAACAAATAAAAGAAATTAACTCAAAATTGTAGAAAAATAAATGGAAAATCAAAATTAAACACAAATAAACACACAAGCAAAACTACTAAAAATGAAGGGAAGAAAAGATTTACCATTTACCGCACACCCCCAACCAAAACCTTACATTGTCCTCAATGTAAGAAAAGAAAGAGAGATCTCCTTTCCGCCGGTGGTGAAAGTAATAAATTTTTTTTTACCTGATGGGTTGCCTCCCATTAAGCGCTTTAAGTTATAGTCATTAGCTAGACTTTCTGTCATTCTTTACTACGGTTGTTGTAACTCTAGAGAATCTTTCTGCTTGCTGAATTCTCCGTGAAAATATGACTTCAACCGTTGTCCATTCACTTTGAAAGTTCCCTTTGTTTCATGGCTGATCTCAACTGCTCCATAAGGAAACACCTTGGTTACTAGAAAAGGCCCTGACCAACGATATTTTAGCTTTCCCGGAAAAAGTTTGAGACGGGAATTATAAAGCAACACTTTCTGTCCCACCTCAAAGTTCCGCCTCAAAATGTGCTTATCATGCCAAACCTTCGTCTTGTCCTTGTATATTCAAGCATTCTCATAAGCATCATTCCTCATTTCATACATCTCATTCAATTGCAACACCCTCTTTTCGCCTGCTACCTTAAGATCAAAATTAAGAATTTTAATTGCCCAATATGCCCGATGTTCCAATTCAACTGGAAGGTGACAAGATTTTCCATACACCAATCGGTATGGAGACAACCTGATAGATGTCTTGAAAGCTGTCCTATATGCCCAAAGTGCATCATCTAGTTTCCATGACCAATCCTTGCGTGAGTTATTTACGGTCTTTTCAAGGATTCTCTTCAACTCTCGGTTTGACACTTCAACTTGTCCACTAGTTTGAGGATGATAAGGTGTTGCTATCCGATGTGTTACTCCATATTTCTACAACAAAGCCTCAAATTGGTTACTGCAAAAATGCTTACCTCCATCACTTATAATTGCTATAGGTGTGCCAAATCTGGAAAATATGTTCTTCTTGAGAAAATTTATCACAACCCTAGCATCATTGGTAGGCAAGGCAACCGCTTCCACCCATTTAGAGACATAATCTACACCAACAAGAATGTATTTATTAGAATGAGATGAAGGAAAAGGCCCCATAAAATCAATACCCCAAACATCAAATAAATCAATTATTAAAATATTATTTAAGGGCATTTCATGTCTTCGTGAAATATTTCCACTCCTTTGGAAATCATCACACATTGAAACAAACTCGAAAGCATATTTAAACAATGAAGGCCAATAAAATCCGGATTGCAAAATTTTTGCTGCAGTTTTTGTTCCACAAAAATGTCCCCCAACTTCCTTCGAATGGCAATGTCGAAGAATGCTTTCCATTTCTTCCTCTGGCACACATCTTCTAATAATTTGATCTGCACAATGTTTATACAAGTAAGGTTCATCCCAAAAATAATGTTTCAGATCAGAAAAGAATTTCTTTTTTTGTTGATAAGACATGTCAGGAGGTAAAATTTTCTTGACCAAATAATTTGCATAATCAGCAAACCATAGAGCCGTTCGGATAGCAAGCAATTGCTCATCCGGAAATGTTTCATTTATTTGGTCTTCAACCTCAATGTAATCTTCTTCCAACCTGGACAAATGATCAGCAACCAAATTTTCGGTCCCTTTTTTATCCCGGATTTCTAAGTCAAATTCTTGCAAGAGAAGAATCCATCTTAGTAATCGCGGTTTGACATCTTTCTTGGATAGCAAATACTTAAGAGCAGAATGATCAGTATAAACAATAATTTTAGACCCAATTAAATAAGATCTAAACTTATCAAATGCAAACACTACTGCCAAAAGCTCTTTCTCTCAGTTGTTGCATAATTAAGTTGTGCATCTATCAATGTCCTGCTTGCATAATAAATCACATGCAGCAACTTATTCTTCCTTTGGCCCAAAACAGCACCTATAGCATAGTCACTAGCATCACACATTACCTCAAATGGAAGACTCCAATCCGATGCACAAATTATAAGGGCTGAAGTGAGCTTCTCCTTCAAAAGGTTAAAAGCTTGCAAACAATCAGGAGAAAAATCAAATTGTGCATTTTTAACTAACAAACTACAAAGAGGTTTTGTTATTTTTGAAAAAAATCTTTAATAAATCTTCTATAAAACCCAGCATGTCCCAAGAAACTTCTAACACCCTTTACAATTGTTGGAGGTGGTAATTTTTCGATCACTTCCACCTTTGCACGGTCCACTTCTATTCCCTTTGTTGAAATCTGATGGCCAAGAACAATTCCTTCTTGAATCATGAAGTGACATTTCTCCCAATTTAGCACTAAATTTGTGTCTTTACAACGCTGTAAGACTAAAGAGAGATTATGCAAGCAATTATCAAAAGAATGGCCAAAAATAGAAAAATCATCCATAAAAACCTCAATAAACTTTTCGACCATATCAGAGAAAATTGCTATCATGCATCTTTGGAAAGTTGCAGGTGCATTAGATAAACCGAATGGCATCCTTCTATATGCAAAAGTACCATAAGGGCATGTAAATGTTGTCTTCTCTTGATCCTCTGGTGCAATTTCAATTTGGTTGTACCCCGAATATCCATCAAGAAAACAATAATAAGCATGTCCAGCCAATCTTTCCAACATCTGATCAATAAATGGCAAAGGAAAATGATATTTTCGGGTAGCGTCGTTCAACTTTCGATAATCAATACACACTCTCCACCCAGTCACTGTCCTTGTTGGAATAAGCTCATTGTTTTCATTTTCTACAACTGTGATTCCTCCTTTCTTTGGTACACAATGAATTGGGCTTACCCAAGCACTATCTGAAATCGGATAAATTACCCCGGCATCCAAAAGCTTAATCACCTCAGCCTTGACCACTTCTTGCATTGTTGGGTTTAAACGCCTTTGTGGCTGAATTGTGGGCTTGTAATCCTCATTCATCAAGATTTTATGCATGCACACAGAGTTGCTAATCCCTTTGATGTCCGCCATTGTCCATCCAATTGCCGTTTTGTGAGTCCGAAGAACTCCTAATAGCTTGTTTTCCTCTTCATCATTCAAAGAATTGTTAATAATAATAGGAAAAGATTTAGAGTCTTCAAGATAGGCATACCTTAGATGGGATGGCAGTGGCTTTAGCTCAATCTTGTTGGCTTCCTTCTTTACCACTGAGGTTGGAGCTTCATTTGTTCCCAACTCCTTGAATGTTCCATCACTGGACAAATATTCATCAAGTGCTGCCAGTAATTCGGAACATTGTCTCACTCCCTCATCATCCTCCTCAATTGTTGCAGATTTCACAAGGCAAGCTTCTAGTGGTAGCAATGGAGTTCTCTCCTCAAAAGTTTCTGAGATTAACCTATCAAGAGTGTTAATTTGAAAACACGAATGTACCTCACTTGGAAATTTCATTGCTTCAAAAACATCAAAGGTCACTTGTTCATCTTGCACCCGTAGAATGAGCTTTCCTTGCTGAACATCGATCAATGTTCTTCCAGTTGCAAGGAATGGTCTCCCCAATATCAACGGTACCTCTCTATCTTCCTCCATGTCAAGCACCACGAAATCTACAGGGAAAATAAATTTGTCAACTTTAATTAAAACATCCTCAATTACCCCTCGAGGATATTTCACCGATCGATCCGCTAATTGTAGAGAGATTGAAGTGGGCTTCACTTTTCCCAGGCCTAGTTTCCTGAAAACAGAAAATGGCATCAAATTAATACTTGCTCCTAAATCACATAGGACTTTATCAAAATTGCAACTTCCGATAGTGCAAGGTATAGTAAAACTCCCTGGGTCTTTCAATTTCTGTGGTAGTTTTCTTTGAAGAACTGCACTGCACTCCTCATTTAGCATGACAGTTTCATAATCTCCCAGCCTCCTCTTCTTTGATAGAATTTCCTTCATGAATTTTGCATACTTGGGCATTTGTTCCAACATCTCTGCAAAAGGAATATTAATATGCAATTTCTTAAAAATTTCTAGAAATTTATCAAATTGATTATCAAGCTTTTTCTTATTCAATCTTTGAGGACATGGGATAGGAGGCTCATATTTCGCATTTGGGGAAGGTTGAACATCTTGGGATGTTGATTGCTTTTCTTTAGATTCTTCCATCTTTTTCTCCGATTTCCTCTGATTCTCAAGTTCTCTACCGCTTCTTAATGTTATAGCCTTTGCATGCTCTTTGGGATTTATTATGTCACTAGGCAACGATCCTTGAGACCTTTTTGCAATCTGCTTTGAAAGTTGCCCCAGTTGGTTTTGGATATCCCTATTAATTGCCTCTTGATTTCTGAAATTTGTTCTTGACTCCTCAATGAACTTTCCCAAAATTTCTTCCAAATTTGTTTGTTTCTTCTCTTGGGGTTGGTAGGAAGATGATGACGGTTTGAATACCCCTTGGTTATTTCCCCATGACAAATTTGGATGATTTCTCCAACCTGGATTGTAGGTGTTCGAGTATGGGTTATGTTGAGGTTTTTGGAAATTTGAAACATAATTTGCTTGCTCAGCATTTTGTGAAGCAAATGGATTTCCAACTTGGCACTCGATACTAGCATGATTTCCACCACATAAATCACATTGTGCAGTTGGTTTGGATTCGAATTTGGATGTCAAAGAATCCATCTTTCTTGAAAGAACATCAACTTGGTGACAAAGCATTCACTGAATCAATTTCATGCACTACTGCTGATCTTTTTGCAATTACCCGCTCTGAATGCCACTGATTGTTGTTTTCTGCCATAATCTCTAACAACTCATGAGCATCCTCCGGTGTTTTTCCCATTAAAGACCCTCCAGCTGCAGCATCAATCATTGCACGATAGTTTGAAACCAACCCATTATAAAATGTAGAGACTTGCAGCCAAATTGGTATACCATGATGTGGGCACTTCCTCAACATTTCTTTGAATCTTTCTCAAGCTTCATACAATGATTCTTGGTCATACTGTGTAAAAGATGTGATTTCATTCCTTAATTTTGCCGTCTTAGTAGGAGGAAAGAACTTGGACAAGAATTTCTGAACCAATTCATTCCATGTTGTAATTGATCCTGGTGGTAATGAGTTTAGCCACTCCTTAGCTTTATCCTGAAGTGAAAAAGGAAAAACCCTCAATCTTACAGCATCTTCGGACACACCATTTATCTTGTAAAGATCACACACCTCCAGAAAGTAAGCAATATATGCATTTGGATCATCCTTTGACATTCCCCCAAACTGATTTGATTGAACCATTTGGATAAAGGATGGTTTTATCTCAAAGTTATTCGCTTGAATAGTTGGCCTCCTTATACCCAAAATAGTTCCAGCAACATTAGGCGCAACATAATCCCTCAAAGCTCTACGATTTCCACCTCCCTCAACAAATGGTGGATCCATGGCTAATTGTCTATTAGGAGCTGAAGTTGAACGTCTTCTCTCTCGGTTTAGACGCCTATATGTTCTATCAATCTCCGGATCAAATGGAAGAAGGTTAAGGCTTCTTGTACGTCTCATACAAAAATCCTACAACCAGAAAATCAACTAACACAAAAACAACACAAAGTTACCTTTTTTTTATGATAAATAAAATAAAACAGCAAAATAAACAAAATTAAAAATGAAAGAAAGATAAAGCAAATTAACTTCAAATTAAAACTAAGATTAGGTAGTATCGATATTAATAAAATCAAACCATTCCTCGGCAACGGCGCCAAAAACTTGATGCTTATTTTCGCAAGTGTACGAATCGTTCAAGTAATAAAGTGTACAAAAGTACGGATATCGAACCCACAAGGAAATGCGTCACTAAGTACCGAAATTGACTAACCTTAATTTTATTTGAAAACCGAATTGTTGAAATTGTTTTAAAAGCAAATTAACATAAAACTAAATGCAAATAACAAAATTTAATGTTGTTCACAAATGATTAAAAACGTTAAGGCATTTGATTTCGCTAAATCAATTTAATCCAATTTCAAGTCATGTTATATGAGAATCAAAGCTAAAAGTGATGGTTGAAAAACCCAAACTTATCTAATACTCTCTCTCAAGTTATATTAGAATTACTTATCTATGAAAACCAACTATATTTCTATGAAGATTTAATCACAAATAAGCACATTATGATTTATGGAATTTCTGGAATAACCACATACATCATGCATTAGGTGTCAAACTCGCATTCAACATACGGTATTTATCACAAGAAGCATTCATTACACATCTCCTCTCGGTCTCAATATAATGCAACAAATCATCTAAATCTTGATCAGAAATTTAAAAGCATTAAGCATGGAAATAAATACTCGACTTGAAAACAATGAATTCATATAACCATAACAAAAGAAATTAGATTTCCTTGATTTAACTACATCATAGCCTTAGCAAAAACGAATTAGTTCATAACGAAAATAAGAACAACCATTATTTCAATTGAATTCATGAATAACAAATCTGAATAAAATGCAGAATATGAAGGCTAAGGAGAAGAGATGAAAAACTCTTGAAGATGAAGACTTGGTAGCAACAATGGTGATGATCCTTCAAGCTTCTCCAAACTTTCTCTCCAAAATTGCCTTTTCTCCTCCAAAAATGACTCAGATTTGTTCTCTCTGCCATCCCCCTCTTTCTCCATCATATTGTATATATAGATCTAGGGTTTGGGGGGCAATTTTGGAACAAAATAACCAAAAAAATCTGTTTTTGGACGAAACTCGTCGGCGGCGACATTATTCTCGCCGAGGCGAGATTTCTAGAAAATAAATTTTTTTGGGTTTTTGATTTTGGCCGGCGGCCAAAATAATGTGGCTGGAGGCTAGATGCATTTGGCCGGCGGCGAGATAAATTTGGCCGGCAGCAAGATGAATTTGCCAAATTTTGTGCTCTCGGGAAGATTTTCGTCGTGCTTTCTGTAGGATTTTCGCCGTGCTTTCTGTAGGATGATCGCACTCGATGGGAAAAATTATACTGAATCATTTTGGTAAAAAATAATGAGGCACAATCGTACATAGAGTAAGTGATGTTTAACCTTTCCATTTATGCAAAAATTATATTTTATTTAATTATTAATGATGATATCTACTTCATATATCTTTAATAAAATTACAGAATGCATTTAAACTTATTGAAGATCGATCCTCGTTATAAAAAAAGGAGAAAAATGGTTGTATGATGAATATAAGCGAGAGCTTATTAATTTTTTTTAACTATGTAAGTGTCACATACAAAAATTCATTAGTACTTAGATCTATGCAATGTTTTAAAACTTTACTTTAAACACATTTTTTGTTTTTTTATTCATAGATTTGAGATGAACTCAAGAAACCCAATCATAAAATAACATAAAGTTTAAAATGGCTTGCACATGGTCCAAAATTCGATGTCAAATCATTTTCTAGTTTCATAATAAATGGATTGAGATTTACGACTCAAGCTAAGGACAAAGTTCGAGTAAATTAGAATAGTGGTATGAAGATGGTTGCACAAACTATGCAATTTTTCAGTTCAAAAAATGGTAATTCTATAATTTCTGATAGAACATATTATGGTATAATTCAAGATATTTTGGAATTGGATTATGAGGTCTTCCATAAAACAGTTTTCTTGTGTGATTGGGTCGAAGATGTTATCAATGCTGGATATAAAATAGATGATTTTGGATTTACCCTTGTAAATTTATCCAAGATAAGTCACATTGATGATCCTTTCACATTAGCACTTCATGCAAAACAAGTATTTTACGTAAGCGAACAAATTGACACAAGATGATCTGTTGTGTTAATGCCTTCACAAAAAACATTTTACATTTTGTGATGCTTTAGAAGATAACGATCCTATGCTTGATACATTAACCAATATTAGTAATTTCTCAAACAAATTTCCTAATGTATGTGATGATCTAGTTGATGACGATGATTCTTCGCCATGGGCTCAAAGTGATTATGAAGGAATATATGTATATGATCAACAACCTAATTAAACATAATGTGTGTTTAATATTGTTGTAATAACTCTTGGATTTTTATATATATGTATGTTCCTAAAATTGTCAATTAATTTATATTTCTTTGTTTTTTGTAGATATTTCATGGAACCTCGGGTAATAGAGCTTGTAGATCCAAATGATCCATTGGGGCATTTGAAAAGAAGGGGTTAGGGGAATATACCTGATGCTCCACTTAACCCAGATGATAGAGTATCCGTTCTATTTTATGCTACTGGTAATCCAATAGGAGAAAATGGCCAACAATTGAAATCCTCTATTGGTAGACTTGTGAAGTCCAGTATACCAATCAATATAAACGATTGGAATCAGGTTGACTAAGATGAAAATTTCAAAATATGGAAAATCATTTGTGTAAGTCTCTTATATTTTATAATCAATTACATATACTATATCTTTTTGTATTATATCTAATCTTTTGTAGTGTGTTTTTACATAATCGTTACAAAGTCGATGACACTTGGAAAAGCAAGTATTATAAGATTGTAAATAAGGTGTGGAAGGAATACAAGACTTTTAGATTGGCAAGAAATTATGTGTTTCCATATTTGGAACCACTTAATGAAGTAGAGCTCTACAAAATCCCTGAAGGACACCGCTAGATTACACCTCAAGTTTGGAAAGACTTCGTGGATTATAGACGTATGGATGAATTTCAAATTATTAGGGAAAAACATCATAATATACAAATGCATAACATTCTTCCTAACCGTACTGGGAGGTCTTCAAATCCTGAAGTTAGATATAGAATAGTATTATTAATTTTTGTTAATTTATAAATATTTTTATATTTATTTTCCTCAATTTAATTTCATGACATGGTTAATAAATTTTTCATAATTTATGTAGGAAGGTGAATTAGATAGATCGGTTACCCGATTTGAATTGTACATAGAAACAAATACTCCCAAAACAAAAAAGTCAAGACCAATGACTAAGCGAGGAGAAGAACAACTAAATAATTTGGTTAGTAATTTCTATTGACACAAAGTCCATATGATTTTTAATAATTGATGTAATAATGCATGATATGTTTGTGTGCTTTATTATTTGTAAAGAGTTGTTCAAGAACAAATATCCAAGGTTGAAATAATCAAAGAGCTTGGGAGAGATGTTATATATCATGCATTCGGGCGCAAGCATCCTGGTCATGTTAGGGGAGGTAGCCAATATGATGGTTATATGGAGTATTTTAACATTTCAAAACAAAAGCCTCAAACGATTAGTAAGGTGAAGTACAATAAAATTGAAGAAGAACTCAACTCCTTTAAGGGCTCAATGTTAAGTGAGATTGCCACTATAAAAGAATATCAAACACAACACATGTTAGGTATGACATCATTCTACAATTAGGGCATGACATATTGGCCAAGCATGCAACCATCCATGTCAGGCATGCCACCCACGCAATCTCATGGCGCTCAAACTATATCCATTATGGGATATAGTCATCCTATTGGTCCTCCCTTTATGTCAGGAATGCATATGCAATCAAGTAGTGGTTCATTTTCTCCAATGTAATCTGCGCATTCTTACCATCAATCACATCACAATGAAAAATTTTGGTGAGAATGTACATCCAATAGCTACCACGCATGGGAGTCCTCTATTTGATGAATCATATGTGGTAAGATTTTAATTTATAGTATAGATAATCTATTATTTTTATTTCTTATTATATGTTTTATTTATTATATATAACACTTAAATTTTTTACAGAATATGAAATGTTTGTTGAAACATCCTTCATCAATGGATTTTGTCGCTATTGGAACGGTGCAACAATTGAGCAATGATCGGATGATTCATAATTAATATTCTCCTAATCATTGGTGAATAGTAATTGATCAATAATTGCTCCATAATTGTCCACTACATGTGCCTTCTGATGCTACCACAATCCAAGAGGCAGTTGGATAGTATGTGGCTTGGCCGTCGATTCAAGTTGTTCTAAATTTTGACGTGGTACTATTTTTTTAACTTAAAAGATAACAATTGTTTACTACTATTATTTTATTATATCTTTTATTGTTACTAACTTACATAATACTTTTTCTTTAGTCTATTATACCAGAACTCTTAAATGCGGCACATTTAAGAGATACGAAGTAAGTATCTCGTGCTAAATCTATGTCTAGTGGCCAATCATCGCACACTAAGTCATTCAAGAAGAATCCTTAGAAAAAGTATAGTTATGATTATGCTTTAAACTTTAGCAAAAATCTTGGCACTTTAATGACTATTGTTGCGAGGGCATTTAGTATAAATGATGAATGGATTGTGCCACTTCTTATAGAAATTTTTGGTGTAGACCTCGGCCAAACTTATATATCGATTGAGTGCATATTGCAACTATTTGAATATCAAATGATCGATTTAAGTATAATTCAAGTGTGGACAAGGTGCGTCCTCGATCTGTTCATTTTCTTCCATTTATGTAGAACATATATAATTATATTTATATTATCTAATTACTTATATATATATATATATTTATATAGGACGTGTTATTATCGACTTCAACATAATTACTAATCACATTTAGCAATGTTCTATGATTCTTCATGTGTCAATCAATATCAAGAGAAGGATGTAAGCATCAGAGCTAAACAATTATGTGATAAGGCATTAACGCTTAACAGAAATCAAAAGTTGATAATCCTTTGGCCACTAAGGTTTGAATAAGGCCAAGATCATTGGATGTTAGTAATCCTTGATCTGTTCAATATTCATGCTTGGTACTGTGACTCAGCTTCCATAGAACTAAGTAAAGATACAAAAGCAGTTGTTTAAATTTAAGAGTTATTGCTAGCTATTGGTTTCTTCTATTGTTTTTTGTAATATTTAATAAAAAAAACTAACTGTTTTAAACCTTGATAGGGCATGGAAGCTGTAGAACAAGTTTAGGGGCATTGCCCTTAAAAAATCTCATAAGCTTATATGGCAAAACATTATGGTATGTATAAGCAAATATTAATAATTTTATTAATTTTACTATTGAATAATAAAGATGTTCGAATATGAAAAATCATGTACACTTGTTTTTTGTAGGTTCCACAACAAAATAATGGAGTCATGTGTGGTTATTATGTCAAGAAGTTTATGAGCGAAATCATCACAAATATCAAAATTCCAATTGATGATGTGGTAATATCTTTTACCTATATATAGAATTTTTTTAACATATTTGGGTTATTTTTTGTAAATACATGAAGTTACACTCTTATTTTGATTTAAAATACATGTAGTTCTTTGGTTGGAACAAGACGAGATACAACCATCAAATTTTTGATGATTTACGAGAGGAATGGATAGAATACATGGTTTAAATTATATCATCACAAGAAGAATCAGGAGAAGATTATGATGATCTTGAATAACATATGACAACATAACAATAATTTTTATAATGATTTAATTTCTCTATTCCTGTGTCTGAAGTCCCTTGTTTGATGGATGTTTTATTTGATGCATGGTTATGTGCTCATGTATTTAGGGGAATGCATTGTTTTATGGACCTATTTTTTGCCCAAACTTCATCTCATCTCTCTTGTCTACTTTCCTTATGACAACATCATGGTAGCACTTTATTAATCATTTGTCTATAAATATGAAACTATCTGGAATCTCTACTGGTATTTTTAATGTTATAATGAGCTCTAAATATGAAGTCAAGTGTAACTCCTATTTTGTTACTGGGCTTGTATGAGTTTTGGTGCCCATAAACATATTACAAAATTGTTCCATACATTTAAGGGCACCAAAACTCATACAAGCCAAGTAACAAATTAGAGTTACACTTGATTTTATATTTAGAGCTCATTATAGCATTAAAAATACCAGCTTGATTCAAGATAGCTTCATATTTATAGACAAAATATTAATAAATAATATGAGTTCGAAGGGATAAGGCTATTATTATATCACTCAGATGTCGTTGTGGTAATCTCTTTTTGATGATTTACAAGAAGAATGGACAGAACATTTTGTTCAAACATTAGGAGAAGAATATAATCTTGAATAACATAGGACAATACCGCTTTAATATTTATAATTTTTTAATTTCTCCATTCGTATGTCTCTTAAATTAAGACTGCTTGTTTGATGGATGTTTACGTGCTCATGTATGTAGAGGAATGAATTGTTATATGAACCAGCTACTTTTTGCCCATTTTCCTAGTCACTATGCTGGTGATTCTAAGCCAACCAAGCTTGCTCGCACAATCCAATTACACTTTGATGACATTATTTTATCTTTAATTTAAGTTAACTATATTGGTTTTTTTATGCTATATTGAATACAGGTTAGTAGAGTGAAAAATGAGAATAAAAATAAAAAAATCAATACATCGTAGTGTCGATTCAACACGTGAACCAAATTTACACGTAGCATCAGTTCACACGTTGAACCAACTTTATGCGTAAAGTCAGTTCATGCGTTGAACCGACTTTACATGTAAAGTCGATTCAACGCATAAACCGACTTTAAATTTTAAGTCAGTCAATTTAAAGTCAGTTTAGCAAACCGACTTTAATAGTCCATTTTGTAGTAGTGTCATTATCAAAATCACACATTATGAAGTGTGTATAATTTTGGTGGATAATGATAATTCTTTTTTATTTTTTATACTTGTCTACACTGTTGGACATGGGGATAGACCTTAAGGAAATTACACAACAACAAATGCACTTGGTGGGTTTTAATGGCAGCATAACCATGTCTATGGGAACAATACGATTCTTGGTCTTCGTGGAAGGAGCTATCGCACTTATAAATTTTATGGTATTGATTGCCCCCACTCTTATAATGTAACTTTGGATGAGAGCTATCCTCTCTACTTATCATCAACTTATCAAGTACCCTACAATAGATGGGATTAAAGAAATAAGATGAGAACAAGAAAAGATGAAAAGTTGTTACAATTCTACCATGAAAAGTGCATTTCATTCCAATTCAAAATAGTAATCAAAGAGCAAGCCATATTTAAGCCCAAAGATCACACACCTAGTCAAAAGTCAGTGATATGAACTAAACGTTTAGGACCTAGAAAATTTTCAAATTATATAAAAAAGGGCTTCTTCACAAATTAATGGATATTACTCACCATTAATTTGAGGGGAAAGATGCCACAAGGAGGTGATGATTCCTTGATAAGTATAGCATAAAAACACCCTAACAAGTATGGATATTACTCACCATAAATGCTTGGATGATAAACAATGCCACAAAGGTTGTCAATCCCTTTATAAGTTACTTGAAGAGAAAAAGAGCATGAATGAGCTCTCGAATGATTTGAAAAATAAAATATCATTAATGTATCCAAAATTGAGGAAACTTAATTGCTATTAAGTATTTATAGGATACAAGAAACCCTAGAAAGTATTACATCACCACCCTTGATTTCATCCAAGGGTTGAAAAAGCAACCAAAAGTGATGCAGTAAAGGTGCAATGTTGAGCAAAATGTGGGGTAAAACATAGAGCAAAAGTGGGGGTAGCTGAGTACAAAGAAATAAAATAGTCCTTGATTTCATCACAGCCCTTGATTTCATCCAATGGCTAAAATAAAACAATCCCAACAAAACAGTCCAAAATGTGCGACAAAGGTGAAATGTGCCTAGTCCAATTTTTCCATGCTAGGCTTTTACCAATCTTTGCACTCCCATTTTGGCTCCTTTGGTCTTGCATGAGCTCATTTAAAGCCTTCTCAAGTTGTGCCCTCCTAGACCTTGTGATTGGTCCACTTGAGATTTGTGTGGCTCTATGATTCTCATCATTCCCCCTCTCTTCAAGAGTATTCATCCTTGAATCATCACCTACATAATCAAAAATAGAAAGATCAGAAACATTAAAGGATACATTGGCATTATACTCACCAAGCAAGTCTAGCTTGTAGGCATTGTCATTGATCCGTTCGATGATTGGAAATAGACCATATCCTCATAGTAGATACTTTGATTTTCTTTGTTCTAAAAAACACACTTTTCTCATATGCACCCACACTCAATATCCATGCTCAAAGATCAGCCTATGACACCCTCTGTTGGCTTGTTTGGCATATTATTCAATTCTCCTATCAATATTGAGCCTTGCTTTCTCTTTTCAAAAGTTTTTGCAAATTTAAGAAAAGACAATAATGGAGTATGAGTCAATTTTTCCTTAAGTAGTTGGAATGCCTTTTCTTTCTCTTCTCCCTATTTGAACCCAACATTCTTTTTGATTACTTTGGTTGTCGGTGTGACTATGCTAAAGTCTTTCACAAATCGCCTATAAAAGCTAGCAAGTCCATGAAAACTTCGAACATTACTTACACTTGTTGAGCTTAACCACTCTTGGAGAGCTTGAATTTTTTCTTCATTAACCTATTCTCCTTGCACACTCACAACAAAACCCAGAAAAAAAGCTTATCGGTGCACTTATAAGCACTTCAAGAACATATCATAAATGTATCAAATGATCTTCCAAATTTTTGTTATAAAATAGAATATGATCAAAATAGGCAGCTACAAATTTTCCAATCAAAGCACGTAAAACAAGTTTCATTAATCTCATGAAAGTAATAAGAGCATTAGTTAAACCAAAAGGCATGACTAACCACTTATTTAAACCATATTTTATCTTAAATGATGTTTTCCAATCATCACCATTTTTCATTTTAATTTAGTGATATCCACTTTTTAGATCAATTTTAGAAAAGACACAAGAACCATGCAACTCATCTAACATATCAACTAAGCAAGGAATAGGATGACGATAATTTGCCGTGATATTGTTGATTGCTCGACAGTCTACACACATCCTCCATTTCCCACCTTCTTGGGGACCAAAAGTACTGGAAGAGCACATAGACTTATGTTTTCTCTTGTGTATCCCTTTTCCATCAACTCACTAACCCGCGTTTGTAGTTTCTTCGTCTCCTCAGGATTACTCCTACAGGCTGGTCGGTTTGGAATGTTTGCACATGTAAAAAATAAATTTGATGTTCAATCCCTCGAATAAGAGGTAATCCATTAGGAATTTTCTCACGAAAGACATCCTCAAATTTCTACAAGATAGAAACAATTGAACTAGGCAAAGCATCATCAAGTTGTTCAATATTCAAAAATGCCTCATTGTAAAGAAGTATAATCATTGGTTGATTAAGGAATATTTATTTCCTAATTTCACTCACTTTTGCATAGACATTTGTTTTCCTCTCTTCTTTTTTCTCAAATTTTTCAATCTCCCTTTCTTTTTCTTTTTGATTTTCTCTCAATTTATTTTTATCACTCTCTTTGTCACTAATTTTATTTTGTTCACTCTCTTTTTGCAACCTCACTTGACCCTCATAAACTTGTTTTGGTGTCAAAGGTTCAAGAGTAATTTTTCTTTGATTGTGAACAAATGAATACTTATTGGTGAAGCTGTCATACTTGACTTGCCTATCAAATTGCCATGGTCTTCCAAATAACAAGTGCCCCGCTTGTATGGGAACCACATCACACAAAACTTCATCTTTGTACTTTCCAATGAAGAATCTCACTAATACTTGTCTATTAACCTTCACTTCCCCACTATCATTTAACCATTGCAACTCGTAAGGCTTATGGTGTTCGAGTATAGGAAACCCTAATTTCTTAACTAAGGTAGTACTAGCCATATTGGTTCAACTTTCCCCATCTATGATAACACTACACACCTTCTTACTCACATGACACCTTGTGTGAAAGATATTGTCTCTTTGTTGTTCAATGTCATCCTCCTTGACTTAAACACTCAAAGATCGTCTTATTACATTTGCTTGTCAATTAACCCCTCTAACATTGGGTGGAGGTGTTTCTCGTTGTAAAGCTACTAAGGCATTTTCTTGCCTTTCTAATCTTTCATTCATATCGACCATCAAGTTGCTTATCCTCTCAAAGGATTGTTGCAATGCCCTCATCATAAACATCATATATGGTCTTCCTTCGGGACTACTCCTATTGGACATTTTTTCAATTCTACACAACAAGAGGTTAGTGTAATAAAATAGAACCGATGTAAATTTACTCAATACCTCACGTGTTTAATGCTCAAATTGATCACTCAAACCCTCTTAGCTCCTAATCAAATCAACCAAATAAAGGAATTCCAAAAAATTGTAGAATTATCAAGCACCCAAAAAGGTAGTTCACAATATCCCACTTGTTAAAGTACAAAGGTAACTAACTCAAAGTGTTTAGGATCCTAGACTCCACAAGAGAAATCAAAAGATCAACACTATTGGAAGAACAACAATTTACTCAATAAACTCATTACACAATTGGGAATTTATAATAATAGGGTATTGTTCTTGAAACTATGACTCCAAACACTCACTAAAAATTAGCATATGTAATTTGGCCTCTTTTCTTTGTCTTTCTTTTTTTTTGAATAAATTTTGGCCACTCTTTTTCTATTTTTTTTAACAAATATGCTAATAACTTAAGAGTAAATTAATACAACACCTTCAATATGAGTTTGAAGAATTTTTACGATACGTAAAATAACACACACACAAAGGGGGAATGAAATTTCTGCAGGAAGTACCAAAAAAATAACAAGAAACTACCCAAAAACTTCAGAAAATATTAGATACTATAAAATATGCAAGGAAAAATGCAGAATAGTTTCAGAAAGAACAAAATTTTCTAGGAAAATGAAAAATAGTTTCAGAAATAGTAGGACATGCAAAAAATGCATAATAGTTTTAGAAACAACAAGATACACAAGGTTACTGTGGAAAATTTTTAGACACAACAGAATATGCAAGGAAAATGCAGAAAAAAATGTGGAAACAAAGAAGAACAATTTTATCGCTAAATGGGCTTAGGAAACCACAAATGAATCTGAGAATCAAATGGCAATTCTAATCGCAGTAGCACTAACCTCAAACCTTTAGAAAGAATATGTAGATTACGCTAGCAACATAAGGAATTCTGGGGTAGAAATTGTTATATTCACTCCCATAGGAAGGCTAATAGAGTAGTATGTCCATATCACGTTTTAGAAAACTAACAATGCTGCGAAGTATGAAGCACTCCCATTGGTGTTACAACAATTAAAATCATTAAAATCAAGAAAGGACTTAGTCCACAGTTATTCAAGACTTGTAGTGAATCAAGTCAACAATCCATTTGAAGTAAAGAAAGAAAGGATGAAAAGATATCTGGAAAAGGTAAAGCAAGAGATCTTAGATTATGAAACATTCAAGATCAAACAAATACTGAGAGGGGAAAATATGCACATAGACCCCCTGGCCATCATTCAATGGGTATTCTATAAAAAAACTATGGTAGAACATAGTTAAAAGTGTTTACCAAGTCAAGAGGCATAGGTGATTTTCGGAGAGTTATACGAAGGGCTATGTCATGCCCATTTAGGAGGGAGAACCTTCTCTCAGAGAATCATACGATAGGGTTATTATTGGCCTATTCTTATAAAGGATTGTATCAACCATACCAAGAAGTGAAATTAGTGTCAGAGACATGTCAATATCCCTCATCAGTAAACTAATGACTTGAGATCCATAGCCACCCCTTAGCCGTTCCAAAAAGGGGGTTTGGACATAGTAGGCCCATTACCTCTTGCTCCAGGCTAAAGGAAATTTTTGATCAATATGAAAGATTAGGTCTCAAGATGGATAGAAGTTGAACCATTAGCAAGGATCCAAGAGAGTGATTTTTGCAAGTTTATCAAGCGTAACATAATATGTAGATTCAGTTTACCCCATGAGCTACTTAAAGATAATGGCCAACAATTCACAGGTCAGGGTTTAGTCTCCTTTTATGAAGAGGTGGGAATAAAATTGTCATATTCTACCCCTTATAGACCATAAGCCAATGGCAAAGTGGAGTCGTCAAACAAGACTCTTATCAATATATTGTGAAGGTGGCTGAAGGGAACTAAGGGAAAATCGATTGATGAATTACCTGACATTTTATGGGCAATAAGAATGACCCCATGAATGGCTACTTAGGAGAGTCCATTCTCTATTGTATATGGTATAGAAGCGGTACTACCCTATAAAGTACAAGAATATACTCTTCAATCTAATATCACAAAAGAAGACAATGATTGTCTTAGAAAAAAGACCTTCTACTGGCCAAAGAAAAAAGGGAGAATGATTTGATACAGATTAAATCACAAAAATAGATAGTCTAAAAACTATATGAAAAATTCGTAAGACTCAAGATTTTTAGTGTAAGGGATTGGGTCTTACATAAATCATTAGAAAACAAGGTTGAAACCACTTACGAACAATTTATTGCAATATGGAAGGCCCTTATCAGATATATGATATCACTTTGAGGGGTTCATATCAGATTAAAAGTCATGAAAGAAGAGAGAAATTCAGCTAGAATGGAGAACACTTAAAGAAATATTACATGTAAAGTATTGTAATATTATAAATGAAAGCATTTTGAACTAATTTTTCAGGTATCTACTCTTATCTTACAAAAATTTAACGTGATAACCCAAAAGTATGGAGTAAGGTTTCCAAATGGATTCCTCCACTTGGATGTGGGATAAGAGGTATGACATCTGTCCTAAGAAAAGGTCTTGAGTTCATAAGTGTGAACCCCTTTTTTAAGAAGCGCATGTAATGGTTGGATCTAATTTTACCCTCGTATGTCTCTTGTCTTGCAAAACATTAACGTGATAAATATCAAGTACGGATTGATTGGCCAAATGGACCCCCACTTGGGATGCAGGATAAGAGGCATGATACCCATCCTAAGAAAGGGTTTATAATTCATAAATGTGAACATTCTCTTTAGGAAGCGCATTAAAGGCTGGATTCAATTTCACCCTTATATGGCTTCTATATTTTGAAAAATTAACATGATAATCCCCAAGTACAGAGTAATATGGAAAAATGGACCCCTATTTGAGATGTGGGAAGAAAAGCATGATGCCCATCCTAAGAAAGGTCTTAAGTTCACAAATTTAAACCCCCTCATTAGGAAGCACGTGCAAGGGTTAGATTCAATTTCACCCTTGTATATCTCCTATCTTGTAAAAATTTAATGCAAGTACAGAGTGAGGTGGCCAAATGGACTCCTCAACTTGAGATGCGAGATAAGATATGTGATGCCCATCCTAAGAAAGGGTCTTGAGTTCACAAATATGAACCCCCACTTTGGAAAGCATATGCAAGGGTTGGATTCAATTTCACCCTTGTATGTCTCCTATTTCATAAAAAGTTAACATGATAACCATCAAGTATGGAGTGAGGTGGCCAAATGGACCTTTCACTTGGAATGTGAAATAAGAAGTGTGATGCCTATCCTAAGAAAGAATCACGAGTTCACAAAGTGGACCTTTTGTTTGAATACCAGAAATAGTACTTTATTATTAGACTATGAATATCAATAGTATTTTATTGCATTACAAAGAAAAAGCAATGAGTTAATATGACCAGCCCCAACCATTACCTATTATCTTCAAGAGTAGGGATGTGAAGTAGTACTTTCAAAAATAGATTATTTGTGATTCCACTTCTCCAACGCTTTTTGTTTCCAATACTCATCTAATTTATGAAGATTATCCCTTTCCTCTTTGATTTTATCCCATTGAGAAAGTGTTTTAATCAAGTCATTACGCACATCCTTCAACTCTTGTCCCATAAACTTATAGTGAGCCTTGAGTTGGCAGATTTCTTGATCAACAAATTTGGACGTCCCTCGAGAAGTCTCTACTTCTCATTCTAAATCAATGGCAAGTGATAAGGACTATATAATATGAACAAAAAATTATGAAAATTTTAAAACACAATTAGTTAGACAAAAGACTACTTACATCAAGAACACATCTTGCCATTAAGTGCTATATAGTCCCTTATTCTCTCTTATATGAGGCGTATATAGCAGAACGATCAGTAGGCACCTCAAAGTGATGATAGAGGTTGTGTTAAGCAATGGAGTTGCCAAACATCCCATTAGCAAATAGGTTTCCCAATCCCCTATCTCCACCCTAATCAGAAGGAAAAAAAGATTGCACTCATGTATGGGCTAATTTGTTCCACCAACAGAAGTAGTCCATACCGAGTTCTAAACATCGACAATTGGTCACTATTTACCTTAATAGTAAGGCTTGTCTATTCCAGAATAGTGGGGTGGTTAAGTAAGCTTGCATCATTTCCCAACTCAATGCTATAAGAAGGGTGGATATGAGAGTCATCCTTATCCAACTCCATCATGGAAGTAAGGTTAGGAGAGCCGACATTCTACTCCATCAATGAGATGGGTAGTTATGGTGTTTGATTCACCTCTTCGCTAAAGGATCTTGAAATAGGGAGACCTTTCTTATCTTGTGGAAGGGCATTTGGAGTGCAAGAAAAGCATGAACCTGTTTTTATCAAATCATCAAGATCGACCTTTGAATAATCCATGGGATATGATTATATAGCCTGATTTATAACTAATATGAGCTATGTTTTAGCCAAATACAGACTAGATTGAAATTATTGGACTCAAATTCCATACTAAGGAATCAAAAATAAAATTGATTGTAAAAATATTTCAAAGGTGAGGAAATCAAAATGACAGAATTTAACATATAAATAGAGGAGGAATGTTACTAAGTACATTAAATATAGTATTCAACGACCATAAGAAAATCCAAGTGATAAATCTATATTGTTCAAGTACAACATAAATGCTAGTTGTACACACTTCAAAACAAATGACTAGTGCATAAAGAATATTTACAAAAGAGTCACCAATTACATAGAAAAAAAAGTAGTCCTAAGATAGGAGGCTATCAATTGCTCTATTATTGATGGCGATATCATAAAAGTAGAAGGTTAAACTAAGAGAAGCTTGCAAGAATAAGAAGTAAACAATATCCCTTAGGTGTTCCTTCTTCAATCTATCCTTCCCTATGGCCTCCTTAACTTGTCTTTTCTGAATGAGGTAAGGGTAGCGGGGTGCTAGCAGGAAGTGCTTTGGTCCTAATACTCTGAAAAGATCATATTAGTATTAAGTAAGGAACAGTCAAGTCTAGCTTTACAACCCGAGTCTTCAAACTGCTTATCACAAAGCTCACACTATTCCTATAAGCTTTAGTACACTCCACTTTTAGAGTCTCCACCAAGTCAGATAACGAGCTCATTTGTTCCTACCGTGAGGTTATTTAATTTCTAAAGGCGAGTTGGAAACACTTGAAAAATCTATGTTTGCATAGTCCATGCCTACAAATCATAAAAAAACTTAAATTAGTTTATAATATAGATCATAAAACTTTTGTACCTCACCACAAAAAATGACGTTTGTACTCTTTGTTCTAATCCCTTTATACACCAGAGTCCTTAAAACCATTTGCGTGAAGATATGTTCATAAATCTTATTATTTGTGTTTTGGAGCTTAATCTTCCAAATTTTATTTTTACCATCAGGAATCAATTTACTGATTAGCTCACTAGCACAAGGTTGGTTGGTTGGTACTAAAATTGTGGTTCCACGAGAGGTAGACTACAAACTTTGCCTTATCATTCCAAATATCTTTAGTGATGTAAAAGTATTTGTCTTCCCACCCTAAGGCACTATCAAAGAGTTTCAAATGCGGCCCATACCCAACGAGAGCTAAAAAGTATGTGATGAGTGCTTAAAAAGAACTAAAATTATCATGATTTAAAGTACTTTAATTGATTAAATAGATTTATATTAGTATGTTTTTATCATGTTTTTATATAAATTTAAATTTTCGGAATTACAGGTATTTTTGTTCAAAAATAACTTAAAGACATGAAGAAAAATACAGGAGGTAATACATCACAAATATATTAAGAAAAGAAATGAGGAAAAGTTAAAAAGATGGAATTTTTTTTTGACAAAATGGATCAAAATGTCAAAATGGCCGAAATCATGCTCACACCAGCATGTGTAGCCTCTGATTGTGCCAAGTCTCGTGGGGGCATCTACCCATCCATACTGAATCCCGCACGTAGTAGCCAATCCACACTGAGTCCTACATGCGCATATGCTCACAAGTAGCCGGTACACACCTAGTCAGCACACGTAGTTGACACACACCCAATCAACGCACGTAGTCAGCACACGCCCAACACATGCCAGGCACACTTCACGTAGTGTCCTGCACATGCCAATTTCCCTTTTGTTGAGATTTTTGCACCCCACACACGTGTCAACTTATCCAAATGCGTCCAAATTTAAATTTTGAAACATTTTTCCCCTTTTTTTGGCTTTTTCCTCACCTATAAAAACCCATCTTCCCCCATTCCAAAACACACAATTTTCTGAGTACTTTCTCTCTCTAGAAAATTTTCTTTTTTTAGTTTTTAGTTTTAAAGTTCTTCTCTTTTTAGAAAAGAATAGCTATGTTTTATAGATTTTTAGTTTTTTTATTCAATAAGTGAAGATGCAAATACGTTTAGAGGTTTTCCAACAACAGAATTAGCATCAAACTATTGTAAGGATCATTTTAATGGATTATTTACAGTTATTTTTTTGTGTTTTATTCTTATATGTTATATTTAATTTATCTGTGATTAAATTTAACAGGACTGACTGTTTGTAAATATGATATAATTATAACGTTGTTATGCTTGTGAAATATTAAATAGGTAAAAAATTTCTATAAAATAAATTGATTTTATTTTTATTCAAGATTTTATATTAAAGATGTTAGAGAGAAATATATTATTTTTCATTACAAACTTAAATATGAAAATTAGATTATAAGGTTTAATTATATAGTCTAATTTAGAGTAGTGCTCTTTTATTTGTTGGTACAATCGCCCAGTAGTTAGAATGAAGTTTTATTTCAAAAAATTTATAAGAACTATTATTCGAAAATGTATTAACAATATATTTTCAGTCATGGTTTTAAAACTTGAAAGTTAGTACTCAGATAATTATATTATTAGGTTTAATTTGGACACCTTGAATAAAGTTTAAAATGTCTAACCCCAACAAAGGTGACATTTAAATCGTTTATTTTTCAATCTCTTAGAAAAAAAGGAATTAATTTACTTAACTAAATTAGTTATCGACCCACCCATAGGTGTTAATTGATTTTTTTTAATTAACAAATAATATCTAGCCCCACCAAAGGTGGTATTCATATAAAAAAAGAAAGAATCAATAAATAGCAATTTATATATTTAATAACTTAAATAATATAAGCAAACATAATTAAGTTAATTATTATATTCTTAAATACTCACTTGTTATAAATAATAAAATTTTGCATTATTATTTATTTAGTCTATATCTATATCTATGTTTATTTTTTTATGTTATTATATTAGAAAACAAAACCAAAATATTGTGACAAGATGCTTAGGATTTATTTTTCGTTTTTAGGATTTTGAATAATAAATCAAAAACCACATATATTTCTTCCTTAGATCGACCTAAGGAGTATATTTATCATTTTCTATGAAATTATTTGTACACTTGCGAGAGTTTTACAAATATAAAACAATAAAATTTTGCAAGATCAGTATTTGTAATGCTAGTTTTGCGACTAATCAAGTTTTTGGTGCCGTTGATAGAGAAAGAATAACGTTTTTAAATTATTTATAAAAAAATTAAAAATTTTAGTGTTGTAAATAATTGTGATTTTATTTATTTATTTTGAGTTAAAAAAATTTTCAAATTAAAAAAAATAAAACTATTCTTGAAAATTAAAACAAAAATAATTAAATTAAAAATTAAAAAAATTATTATAAAAAAAATTAAAGTATTCTTTAACAGTACAACAAAAAAATTTATAATTAAAAGTTAAGATTTAAAGTTATAAAAAAAAATTAAACTGTTCTTGAACGGTAAAAAAATTAAATTTTAAATTAAAAATTAAGATTTAAAATTTAAAATTTAAAATAAAAAAAATGTTTAAATAAATTAAATTTTTTTATATAAATAATGAGCTTTAAAATAATTAATTAAAAAAAACTAATTAACTTAGATTTTAATAGCATGAAAAGTAACGATCTAAGAGAATTCTTTCTCGAATACTAGTTCTTGGAAGCGTTGCTTTATCTAGGAGGATTTTCTCACCATTTTTTCCTGGGAGCTCTCTTGATCAATACTGATCATATTATTTAACTTAGAAATTAGCTTAACTTATTTGTTTTGTATTTTTTTATAGTTATTTTATTATTCTTTTCCTTTGGTAGGTGTTTAAAATTTACGTTTTCACTAGTCTATACATGCTAGAAGATCCTTAGGAAACTCTCTTACACCATACATAAATAATATTCATAAATTTAAACAACTGTCCACAAGGTTGGATTCTGACCATCAGTCTATTTTGAGCCAAACACAAAACCAAGCCTTAATCCTCTACCGAAACCAATAGAAATGGAAGAAAACCCACATCTTAGGGAAACCACCATGAAGGATTTTGCATGGCCAATAATTGGCACGAAAACTGCCTCTATCTAGCTGGGTGAGGTTGCTCAAAATTATGACTTGAAAAGCATTCATTTTTCCATGCTTCCTTCATTCTATAGGCCGCCTAATGAAGATTCTCTTTCCCTCATTAGGGACTTCTATGCCACGTCCAAACTTTCCCCCTTGGTATTCTATACCACATCCATGGGAAAATTCTATTCCCACCAAAAAATATTAGAGTTGAGAGCAAAGATTATCACTTTCTCTCAAATGGAAGGAGAACCATTCCATGAAGCCTAGGATAGGTTTAAATTATTCCTCACTCAATGCCTCCATCACAGCTTCCCTTTGTAGTTACAGAACTAATTCTTTTACGATGGACTTACATAGAAATTTCAGTTCATTGTCGACAACATTGCTAAAGTAGTTATGGGAGAGAAGACAACGTTAGAGACAAAACCTCTTTGAGATGTTGGGTGTGAATTCCCAATAGAAAATATCACTAGTGAGAAGAGATGGAGTTCATGAAATCGATTCCAACAATGAAGTTCAATAACAACTTGTTCAATTGACCAAGCAAGTTGTCCTTCTCACTACACAAATCAACACCAATAATGAATAATATGGTTTGTGCAGCAACATTGGACATGGTATTAAAGCCTATCCATATCAAAGAGAAACACTAGCTGGACCTGAACTGGTTAATGTTTTGGGAGCATATCAACTGAGACTAAGATTTGACCCTAATTCAAGTACCTACAATAATGGGTGAAGGAATCTTCCCAACTTCTCCTAGGGGCAAAACAACCCTCCTTTTGCCCAAGGCTTAAATAAGCCAGGCCAGCAAATCCACCAACCCATTTTAAGAAGACTTTCTAGTAAACCAACCTTAGAGGACAACCTGAATTAATTTATTCAAGTCTTTAAAGATAACCAATTTAAAACTAATCAGCAATTTGACTCTGTGGAAGCTTCTATCAAAAAGGTGGAAATCCAAGTCGAATAGTTAGCTAAGAATTTGCAAAAACAAAGCAAAGGCAAACTGAATGATCAAAGTGGATCAAATAAATTCAATGAAGAGGAGACATTGAGTTTGTCATTCTGAAATCTCTAAGCAACGTCTTACTAGAAGACGAAATATTTAGTCTTGAGTAAGAGATCACCCATTATTGTATTTTCCTTTTTTTGTTTGTTTTGTTTTTATTTTAAGAATGTGTGTAATAAAATTCAAATGAAATAATAGAGATTCATTCTTTCAAAATGATGTTCATTCTTTAAATTTTGGATTACAAAAAAAACTTAATTCATTAACTTAATTAATTTAGATTTTCACTTAACTTAATTAACTTAGATTTTCAATAAAAATAAATGAAAATAAATAAATAAATAAAAATTTAGGTTCCATGCGTCTTTCGTCTTCTTTAAACCTATATATTTTGTTAAGTGAGAAATTTTTCTTAGATAAGTCTACTTTTTTTCAATTTGGGAGCTAGATACACAAAATGAGGAAGACCTATTTCAACTACAGGTAACCATGGAAGATGCTGGAGATGGGAAAAAAATGATGAAGGATCTATGAGTTGAAAAAGATTCATTATTTTTTGTTGCCTTCCTTTTACGGTATCCCTAATAAAGACCCTTTGCATTTCATTAAATAATTCTATGCTATTGTCCAAACCTTTCCACTGTAGAGAATTAATGAAGACTAGCTTAGGATGAGGTGTTTTCCTAACACCTTCAAGAATAAAGCTTGGTCATGATTCATTACTTTACAACCGGGTTCTCTAACAACTTGCGAGGTAGTCAATGAAAATTTTATGGGTAGGTTCTATTCCCATCAAAAGACTACTGATCTAAGGACGAAGATAGCAACATTTTCTCAAATGGATGAGAGCCCTTTCATGAAGCTTGGGAAAGAGTCAAACTCATTTTCATTCAATGTCCTTATCATAGCTTTTCGTTACAACTATAGAACAAATTCTTTTATGATGAATTGACACTCTAGAGACAATATATAGTTGATAATGTTGCTAGAGGAGCTATCGGAGAAAAGACCGTAGAGGAAACCTATAGTCTCTATGAACTGTTGGGTTCTAATTCCTAACAAATAAGTACTAGAAGAAGAAGAGCAGGAGCTAATAAAGTTGGCTCCAGTAATGAAATGACCTTGCAACTTGCTGAATTGACTAAGCAAGTGCAACTTCTCACTACCCACCAAATCCAAATCAAGAGGTGTGTGAAGTGTGTTTTTCAATTGGGTATCATGCTCGTAATTATTCATATACTTGTGATTCTAGTGTGGATGCTATAGAGCAAGTCAATTCCTTTTAAAGGTATCATCCAAACACTAATAATCACCCTAACCATCATTGGACACCAAACAATTACCAAGCCTACACCCAAGGTCAAGCACTAATGCCATATAAAAACCACCATTATCCACCAAATCAATCTTTTAAGCCAACCTTAGAGGATAGCTTGAATGCTTTTATTCAAGTTTGTCACAACAACCAATTGATGAATACTCAAAGGTTGAGCACCATTGAGGCTTTGGTTAAAAGGATTGAAACTAAAGTTGAGCAACTAGTAGAACAAATTCAAAGGCAAGAACCAGGAAAGTTGCCCAATCAATCGTAACAAGCGAAGGATGTAAGAACCCTTTAAAATGGTAAGGTATTCAATACTAGTTTACTTGAAATCTCTAAAGGAGAGATAATTGCTAAACTTGACAAACCTTCAGAAAAACTCATTGGGGAATCATCTAACATCCCAAAATTCAAAAGACAATAAAACCACACCAGCTACAAGTACATTTTCTACACCGGTTGAAAGAATCCAAACAAGATAAGCAATTCTATGATCTTTTTAATATGCTTTCTAAAGTAAATATAAATTTATCATTCTTCAGCACTGACTTCCCCCCAAATTGAAAGACCTTGGAAGTTTTATTATAAACATAACTATAGGGGATAGGAAGATCACTAAAGCAATGCTTGATTTAGGTGCTAGTATAAACTTGATGTCTTACACTATATTCTTATAGCTTGATTTAGGAGATTTAAAACCCACAACTATGTCCCTTCAACTTATAGATAGATCTCTTAAGTATCCAAAGGGAATAGTTGAGGATATACTGGTAGAGGTAGACAAACTGATAATACCTACTGACTTTATGGTTCTTGATATGCAAGAAAATCCAACCTTGGACAAAGAGCATACAATACTACTTGGTAGACCATTTATGGCAACTACCAAGACTATTATTAATATCCAAAATGGAAATTTGACAATGACAGTCTTAGGAGAGCCTATTCATTTTAAAGTTTTTGATTCTTCACTTTTTTCCTTCTATTTCTACCATTGATGAAATATTCGATGTTAAACCTTTGGATAATCTTGTCCAAAGCACGTTTTCCCAAACTAGAATAGAAGATAAGCTTGAAATTGTTCTTACACTTGAAGAGGTCAAAGAAGATTTAGGTAAGGAAACTAAAGGGTACCTTGAACAACTAGAGAGTGATGAACTAATGACAAAATCTAGTACACTCTTAAACCTACCCAGTTCACCATCTAGTAAAGAGGTCAATCCAACTAAACCTAAACTTAAAGACTTACCTAAGCACTTAAAACACATGAATCTGGGAGAAGGAGAAACTCATCCAATGATAATTTTGTCAACATTGACCAAAACCCAAGAAAAGGAACTTATAAAAGTGCTTAAGAAGTTTAAGAATGCAATAAGTTGGAGTATTAGGGATATAAGAGGCATTAGTCCTACCATATGTATGCATAAGATCAACTTAGATGATGGTGCTAAACCCGTACGAGAGGCCCAAAGAAGATTAAACCCAATTATGTAAGAGGTAGTTAAGAAAGAAATTCTTAAATTGTTAGAAGAAGGAATTATCTACCCTATTGTCGATAGTAAGTGGGTTAGTCCAGTGCATGTGGTACCTAAGAAATTTGAGATAACAGTTGTTAAAAATGACAAAAGTGAATTAGTGCCCACTAGAATAATCACTAGATGGAGGATGTGCATAGATTTCAGGAAACTAAATTTATATACTAAAAAAGATCACTTTCCTCTTCCATTCATTGATCAAACCTTGGAAAGATTAGCTCGGCACAAATTTTATTGTTTTCTAGATGGATTGTGCGGATATTATCAAGTACCCATAGCACCAGAAGATCAAGAAAATGTCATATTTACATGTTCTTTTGGGAGATTTTCCTTTCGAATAATCCCATTTGGGTTATGTAATACCCTCGCCACGTTCTAGAGATGTATGATGTCTATCTTCTTGGACATGGTGGAAATATTCATTGAGGTTTTCATGGATGATTTCTCTATTTTTGGAAATTCATTTGATGATTGCTTACATAAATTGACTTTGGCTTTAGAAATATGCATTGAATGCAATCTAACCCTTAGTTGGGAGAAAAGTCATTCTATGGTTCAACAAGGGATAGTGTTAGGACATATCATTTCAAAAAAAGGTATTGAAGTTGATAAGGCAAAAGTTGAACTGATTTCCAAATTACCTGCCCCTACATCTATTAAGGGGATAAGAAGCTTCTTAGGACATGCATGATTTTAAAGAACGATTTATTAAAGATTTCTCTAAAATAAGTCATCCCTTATGTAACATGTTATAAAAAGATATTTATTTTGATTTTAACGATGATTGCTGATGAGTGCTCAAAAAGCACTAAAATAACCATGATTTTATGCACATTAATTGATTAATATATATATATATATATTTATATGTTTTATCATATATTTATATATATTTGTCTTTTTCGGAATCACGGGTATTTTTATTGTTTTTCAAGTATTTTGGCTTAAAAACGTAACTTAAAGACTCAAAGAGGAATACTGGAAGCAATACATCACAAATATATTAATAAATAAATGGGAAAAGGTCAATAAATATGGAAAAATTGGATAAAATGGGTCAAAAAGGTCAAAAATGTCAAAAAGGAGAAAATCGCGCCGTAAGGCCTCCCAGCCACGCTGAAGCCCTGCGCGCCGGCCAGACCACGCAGACGCCCACGTCAGCGCGCATCGGCCAAGCGCCAGTCCCAATTCCGCGGCGCGCGCTATCGCGCCATCGGCGCGCCGACGCCCATTTCGCCCCATTTTTCACGTGCGGTAGCCCATGACGTCATCTTGGCGTCATCAATGACCTCAGCATTTGCACTACGCGTTTTCACATTTTTTTAACATTTTTTCAATCATTTTTTCTCTCCATCCTCACCTATAAATACCCCCCTTCCATTCACTTCTAAACACACCTTCAAAACACACTTCTCTCTTCTTTCTTTCTCTCTTTTCTTAGATTTTTAGGTTTTTTTTGTTTTTCTTAGTTTTTAGTTAATTTCTCTTAGTTTTAGAGTTCTTCCTTTTTTAGGAAGAACTAGTTATGTTTTTGTAATATATTAGCTTTTGATTCAATAAATGGGAGTGCAAATTCCGCTTGGAGGTTTTTCAGCAACGGGAATAGCATCGAAGTTCTGTAAGGATTTTATTTTCTTTACAGTTATTTTTTATGCTTTATTCTTACATGTTATATTTAATTTGTCTGTGATTAAATTTAACTCTGCTGGCTGTTTATAAACATGATGTAATAATAACGTTGTTATGCTTGCAAAATATTAAATAGGTAAAAATCTCTAAAATGAATTGATTTTATTTTTATTCAAGATTTTATATTAAGAATGTTAGAGAGAAATATATTATTTTTCATTACAAACTTAAATCTGAAAATTAGATTTTAAGGTTTAGTTATCCGGTCTAATTTAGAGTAGTGCTCTTTTATTTGTTGGTACAATCGCCCGGTAGTTAGAGTGAAGCTCTATTTCAAAAGTTTTTATAAGAATTATTATCTGAAAATGTATTGACAACATGTTTTCAGTAGTGGTTTTAAAACTTGAAAGTTAGTACTCGGATAACTAAATTCTTAGGTTTAATTTGGACACCTTGAATAAAGTTTAAACTATCTAACCGCACCAAAGGTGGCATTTAAATGGTTCATTTTCAATCTCTTAGAAAAAGAAATTAATTTAATTAACCAAATTAGTTATCAACCCCACCCATAGGTGTTAATTGATTTGTTTAGTTAACAAAGAATATCTAACCCCACCAAAGGTGGTATTCATATAAAAAAGAGAGAATCAATAAATATCAATTCATATCTTTAATAACCTAAATAATATGAGCAAGCATAATTAACTTAGTTATTATATCCATAAATACTCCACTATTTTAAATGATAAAATTTGTATAAATATTTATTGAATCTTTGTTTATTTTTATGTTAATAGATTAAAAACACAAAACCCAAAATATCGTGACAGGATGTTTAGGATTTAATTTCGTTTTTAAAAGTTTGAATAATAAATTAAAAACCACATACATTCCTTCCTTAGATCGACCTTGGGAGTATACTTATCATTTTCTACGAAATGATTCGTGCACTTGCGAGAGTTTTATAAATAGATAAAACCAAAGTAACGGGCAGGATCGGCGATGTCGGTTCTGCCCCGATCAATTGCCTCATTGCCTTTAATACCTTGAAAGAGAAACTAACATATGCCCCTATTATTATGGCATCAAACTGGTCTTTACCCTTTAAAATAATGTGTGATGCTTCTAATTATGCTATCGGAGCAGTGTTGGGACAGAGAATGGATAAGCATTTGCATGTCATCTACTATGCTAGCAAAACACTCAATAACACCCAGATAAATTATACCACCACTGAAAAGAAATTCTTGGCTATAGTGTTTTCTTTAGACAAATTCACGTCTTTTGTAGTAGGATATAAAGTAATTATGCATTTTGATTATGCTTCTTTAAGATACCTATTAAGTAAATCGAATGCCAAGCCAAGATTAATCAAGTAGGTATTACTCTTATAAGAATTTTACCTAGAAATCAAGGATAAGAAAGGTAGTGAAAACTTAGTAGCTGACCACTTGTCTAGGTTGATTTCTGACTTCAATTCTCTTAAGGGTAAGAGTAATAAAGATATAGTTGAAACCTTTCCTGATGAACAGTTATTTTCAATAGGTCCAAACCCATGGTATACTGATATTGTAAACTATCTTGCCACTAGTGTTTTTAGACCTAACACTTTATATTAGGACAAGAAAAGATTCTTTAAAACTATCAAGGACTATTTCTAGGATGACCCTTATTTATACAAGATTGGTCAAGATCAAGTCATCCAGAGATGTGTACCTGAAGAAGAACATAAGAGCATTCTAACTTTTTGTCATGAACTTCATTATGGGGGCCATTTTGGTGGCAAAAAGACAGCTCGTAAGATATTATAGTCTGGATTCTTTTGGCCCACTCTTTTTAAAGATGCTCATATGTTTTGTGCATAATATGATATATGCCAAAGAACATGCAACATAAGCAAAAGAGATGAAATGCCTTTGACATCTAATTTAGTTGTTGAACCCTTTGATATATAGAGGATTGACTTTATGAGTCCTTTTCCCCCATCCAATGGTTTTCAATATATTTTGGTTAATGTGGATTATATATCCAAGTGGGTAGAAACTAATCCCACTAAAACCAATTATGTTAATATTGTTGTAAAATTCCTGAAGGATTCAATATTTAGCAGGTTCGAACGCCTAAAGCTAGGATAAGTGATGAGGGTAGCCATTTTTGTAATAAAATATTTGATGGAGTATTGAAAAAGTATAACATCACACATAAAGTTACTACTCCATATCATCCTCAAACTTTTGGTTTAGTTAAGGAAAGTAATAGGCAAATCAAGGGAATCCTGGAATGCACTGTGCGTCCTTCAAGGAAGGACTGGGAATTTAAGTTGAATGATGTCTTATGGGCATACTACACAGCTTACAAAACACTCATTGGGATGAGCCCTTACCAGTTAATTTTTGGAAAAGCGTGCCACCTTCCCGTTGAACTCAAACATAAGGATTATTGGGAAATTAAAGAGTTAAACATAGACTTAGATAAAGCAAGAGAAAAATGGCTACTCCATCTTAATGAGTTGGAAGAAATTAGGAACGAAGCCTATGAGAATGCCAAAATATACAAAGAGCATACTAAGTGCTATCATGACAAGCTCGTCTGAGATTGTTTCCAGGAAAACAGAGATCAAGATAAGATGGACCATTCAAAATAGTCTAAGTATTTGCTCATAAAGTAGTATAACTATTGGATTCCAAGACACAAACAACATTCAAAGTCAACGGGCATCGTGTGAAGCCTTATTTAGAAGAACCACACAACACTGTCGAAATTGATTGCATGTGGCTGGGTGATCCTTAGCACCATAATGATGTGTCTTGCTAAGATGTTAAACTAAGCGCTAAATGGGAGGCAACCCAACATTTTAGGTAATTTTCTTTTATTTGTTTTATTTATTTAGTTTATTTTAGTTTAATTGCATATAAATAATTTTAAAATTGTTAAAAATAAAAAAATTTGTTGAGATATTAGAAGCTCACAGCGATCTGTCTGTGTGAACTTTAACAATGAACATGATGGATGCATCTTCAATTTTCCATCACTAATTGTACATTCTCAAGAAATAGGTAACTTCTCTTCTATTTTCTCTTTATCTTAAATTTACAACTATTGCATTGAGGACAATGTAAGTTCTAGGTTAGGGGTGGTGAAAAGTCACCATGCTTAATTTCAAAAATTTTAACAATTTTAAAAATTTTATGTTCACATTTTCATTTCTATTGTGTTTATTTTCTTTGTATGGTTTAGTAATTTTTGGAATTTTAGGGTTATTTTTAAAAAAAATTACAAAAAGTTATCATTTCTTTAAATCAAATTTAAGTAAATAGTTAAGTCTTTTGCATTTTTAGATTAATTTTTGAAAACATATCATAGAATATACAGTAATTAGTTAGTTTTTGTCATAACTAGTATTTCTTGATAAGGTATGAAAATTATATTAAAACCAAAATCGGTGTTTAGAAATCAAATAGTGGAGACTACCCTTCTGAGATATAATTTGAGCACATTATCCTTTATTCTGAGTGATAAATATTATTTTTTCTACTCTAAACACTTTTCTTATTTTTTTCAACATTATTAGATGATTTCTATAGGATTTGGCATTGAATGTCTAGATTTTTATATCTTAATGAAGTGTTATATATTTATTTTTCATTTACTTAGATTAAATTATTTAAGTAGAAATTGATAGTTTGTGTCTTTCTTCCTTCATGCATGACTTCTATTAAAAAAGATATATCCAGGATTACCTATACAAATACAAATAGAAAAACCAAATATTAACCACTCACTTTACCATATAAAAAATGTACAATCTGTACATGGGTTCACTCTTTAAAAAAATGTATTTTCTTATAAAAAAGAAAATATAGGAAGTAATTCCCTAAGAAGTCATTGCATTTTCTTACATTTTCTAAAAAACATATTACTTGATCTTTTTATTTGATGAATTTGATTGATACATGAAAGTAATGTATAATATTGTATAAATCCTTACATTTGATTCCTTTTATGAGATCAACGTTAAAATAACACTTTGAGTTTTTCTTCTTTATACATATGTGAATATATTAGTTCATTTTTCTACACCAACTCTTTCACATATAAATTAGTATGAGTGTTTGAACCCATATTAATTCAGTGTTTTTGAGAGTATTGACTTGTGAGGAATAGAGTAAAAGCAAATTTGAATTCCTAACACTAAGTTGGGTGAAATTAAATTGATACATTTTAGATATGAAATATGAAAATAATTTTCAACTAATTATTATAATAAATCATGAATGTTTAGGAAGTTGAAATAATCTATGCTAGAGTTAACTTCTTATTTTATTTGTTTTATTTTGTTTTTATTTTTTTATTGTTAATGTTTGTGAGTATCATGACTAAAAACCCTCACGAGACTTAAACTTGTCCACTAGAGCAACCTAGGGGTTTAAAGGCTTGTTTCATAGCTAAATTCAACCGTGTCAATCCACAGAAGTTATTTAAGATAGTTTAATTTTTATTTTTTATTTTAGTTTTTATTGCTTCTCTTGCTAAGGGACTAGCAAGAAGTTAGTTTGGGGTTGTGATAAGTGCTTAAAAAGCATTAAAATTATCATGATTTAATGTATTTTAATTGATTAAATATATTTATATTTGTATGATTTTATCATATTTTTATATAAATTTGTCTTTTCGAAATCATGGGTATTTTTATTATTTTTCAGGTATTTTCATTCAAAAATAACTTAAAGACATGAAGAAAAATACTAGAGGTAATACATCACAAATAAATTGAGACACGAAATGAGGAAAAGTCAAAAATGTGAAGAAAATTTTTTTTTGGACAAAATGGGTTAAAACGGCCATAAATGTCAAAATGATCGAAATCTCGCGCACAAGTATTCAAAGTTGCCCATCTGTGCTGAATCCCACACGCAGTAGCACATCCATACCGAGTCCCTTGCTAGCATACTCTCGCACGCAATCGGCACATGCCCAGCTAACACACACAGTCAAACTATAGGGGCTGATTCATATACAATAACTAAAAATAATATTTTTATTGGGAAAGGGTACACCACAATGTTGAAATTAATAAAGCTTCTTATTTTTCTTATATGTTGAGTTCTTTTAATATTTGGCATGCTACATGCTAGACTTTGTCATGTTAATAACACATAATCAAGAACATGAGTACCTTAGAACTAATTTCTAAACTATCTTTGAAATATTTTGAAAAATGTGACTTTTGAAGTCAAGCTTAAATAACTAAAACTTCACATAAGTTAGTAGTTAGAGAATCTGAATCTTTAGACTTAATACACTCTGACATATGTGAACTTGATGGAAATTTAACAAGACATGGAAAACACTATTTTATAAATTTTATTGATGACTGTTCAGATTATACTTATGTAAATCTAATGAAAAATAAAAGTAAAGCATTTGACATGTTTAAAATATTTATGACTAAAATTAAAAATCAACTTAACAGAAAAATAAAAAGGTTTTAAAATGATAGAGACACTGAATATGATTCAAATATTTTTAATGATTTTTATAAAACTTATAGAATCATTCATGAAAAAACTGCACCTTATTCTCCTTAAATGAATGGCAAAGCTAAAAGAAAAAATAGAACTTTTATTGAATCAGTTGTTGCAATTTTATTAAACACTGGTATTGCTTCTCATTGGTAGAAAGAAATTTTATTAACTATTTGTTATATGCTAAATAAAATGCCTAAATTTACTAGTAAAATTTCACCATATGAAATTTTGAAAAATAAGAAACCTAACTTAACTTATTTTAAAATTTAGGGTTGTTTAGCCTATGTTAAGATCCCTAATCCTAAAAGAAATAAACTTGCTAGTAGAGCATATGAATGTGTGTTCATAGGATATGCTGTGAATAGTAAAACTTATAAATTCTATAACTTAAATGATCATATAGTTATAGAATTAAATGATGTTAACTTCTATGAACATAAGTTTCCCTTTAAATTGAAAAATAGTGGGGGCACTTCTTCTAATAGTTTACCTATAACTAGAACTAGTGAATAAAATGAGAAATTAAACACTGAAATTAGTAGAAGTAAATAAGCTCGAACCTCTAAGGATTTTGGGTCTGATTTTTATGCTTATACCTTAGAGGAAGATCCCCAAACTCTTCAAGAATCCTTATCTTCTTTAGATGCCAATTTATGGAAAGAAGCTATAAATGATGAAATGGACTCTCTTGAGTATAATAGAAACATTTAGTTGACTTACCTTCTGGTTGCAAAACCATAAGATGTAAATGGATACTAAAGAAGAAATTAAGACCTGATGGTACTATTGAAAAGTACAAAGCTCATCTTATAATCCAAGGGTATAGGCAAAGAGAAAATGTAGATTTATTTGATACATTTTCACCAGTCACACGAATAACTTATATACGTGTATTTTTCTCTCTTGCTACTATCCATGATTTAGTAGTGCACCAAATGGATGTTAAAACTGCCTTTTTAAATGGTGACTTAGAAGAAGAGATCTATATGGACCAACTAGAAGACTTTGTTGTCCCAAGTCGAGAAATAAAGTTTGTAAACAAGATAAATCCTTTTATGGTCTAAAATAAATACCTAAGCAATGACATGAAAATTTTGATAATCTAGTTATCTCACATTGATTCAAAATGAATGAAAGTGACAAATGTATTTATTATAAATCATAAAATGACACTTGCATATTATTATATGTTTATATGTGGATGACATGCTTATTTTTGGGTCAAATATTCATGTTGTGAATAATGTGAAAACTTTGTTATGTGCTAACTTTGATATGAAAGATCTCGAAGAAGCGAGTGTAATCCTTGGTATAAAGATTACTAGGTTTGAAAAGGGACTTTTTCTAGATCAATCTCATTACATTGAAAAGATCTTAAAGAAATATAATTACTTTAACTACAAACCTACATGTACTTCTTATGATCCTAGTGTAAAGTTGTTCAAGAACACTGGAGATTGTGTTAGACAAGTTGAGTATGCAAGCATCATTGATAGCTTACGTTATGCTATTGACTGTACTAGACCAAGCATAGCTTATGTTATGGGATTACTATGTAGGTTTACCAGTAGACCTAGTATAGAGCATTGGAATGCTATTGAAAGGGTCATGAGATACCTTAAGAGAATTATGAACCTTGGATTACATTATAAAAAATTTATCATTGTTCTAGAAGGATACAACGATGTTGATTGGAACACTCTATTAGAAGACTCTAAAGCAACTAGCGGCTATACATTTAGCATTATTGGTGGAGTTGTTTCTTGGAAATCTAAAAAACAGATAATATTGGTTCAATCTACGATAGAGCCCAAAATGATAACACTAGCTATTGCTAGTGAAGAAGCATGCTGGTTAAGAAGTCTGTTAGCTGATTCAGAAACGTTATTACAATGGAAATAGATGACAGGTACGTCGTAAGCTCAATACTATTAGAGAATTTATCTCTACAAGAGCTGTAAAAGTAAGTCATGTATATTCTGATGAAAATTTGGCTAATCCTTTGATGAAATGATTACCAAGAAAGAAGGTTTTCAAAACCTCGTAAGGAATGGGACTAATGCCCTTAGAATAAAGAGTCACTTATGATGGTAACCCAACTTATAAATTGGAGATCCCAATAAATAAGTTGAATGGGTAATAGCAAGTCATGAAGTGATATGAGATGAATCAAGCTAATAAGAAGTCTTATTCTATATTGTTAGAAGTATGAAGTCCTGAAGTGACAGAAAAGATGTGTTAATTCTTAATTCTTAATGAGTTCTATACTATATATAGAGTAGAGTATATAGCTACAGGAGAACTCTTGATAGACTCACCTATGTGAATGTGGAAGTGTGACCACTTCCTATAAAATTCTTTAACAAAATTTACTAGAGCATTCACTATACTAGGATACACGTGTATGGCCATAAAGCATGGGCTTTTCAAACTACACCTTGGAAAGGTTGTGCATGTAATGTTGTTAGATATAGAGTTCAAAACTACGAGTTACTCTAGTATAATCTAAAGTATCAACACTATGCAAAGGTTCAAGTCGATAGACACCTTTTGTTTATGCACAATTTTATACTTTTAATTGATCGGTTGCTCGATGAAAACTATTTTACATAAAATTCAAATGGAGGATTGTTGGAAATAAATTTCAATAAAAAATGATGAGAATAAGTGCCAAATTTTAGTCTTTTAAAATTTTGTCTCACATTGCTATTTTACATCACTTAGGAAATGTATAAATAAAAAATGATTAACTATTAAGTTTGGGTCCCAAAAGGCACCCACTTTTTTGGAAGGGAAGATGACTTAGGAAAATGTAATTCCACACACACGTGTGCGTCGCCATCGTTCGACCGACTGACCAAGACGAGTCCGAGTGCGTGTGTGTGATGTGAGGTGGCATTTTATTTTTTGAAATTTTTTTTATTAAAATTTTTTTCCTACCCAGATATGACTGTTGCTTTTCTACTCATATATGGTCGTTGTTTTTCTACCCAAACATGGCCATTATTTATCATAATTATCACATATTTTCTCAAACTATAAATATAGGGCCTTAACTCTCAATTTAGACAAATCATTGGAAATAGCTCTTACAAATCAAAGAAGAAGATACTAAATTAATTTTTGAGTTTTCTGAGCAACATAAACTTTAGAGGTGTAGCATTATAGACTTCATTAATATAGTGAAGTTCTGAAATTAAAAACAAAGATTATAGGTTGTTTTATCTTAGGAACGACGAAGTTATGTTTGTTTGCACAAGTTTGGGCAAAATCACGAAATATTTTTAAGAGAGTGACTTAGTCCGCGACTCAACTCGAATAGTATATTTTAATATATTGGTAATATTGTTCTTACATTATTTTTTACATACTTGTTCCAACCAGGGTTAGAGAGGGCGAAAGAGTAAGTGTGAGAGGGAAAGAATAAAAGAGAAAGAGATAATAGGGTGGTGAAGAGGTAGATGGTTGTTTTTTTAATATTTTTTTATTAAAAAAGTATATAATTTTATTTTATCATTTAAATTTTTTATTTAATTTATTATATTTTTTAAATCATAAGATTAATAAAACTTACTTAATTTTTAGTAAAATATATAAATCATATAATTAGAATATTTGAATTACCGACTACCCCATACATAACTATTCATTTTTATGCTTGAAGATATCTCTTTACATATTGCATGCAATTAGCATCCTTTCAATAAAAAAAAACATTTTCAATAGTTAATATGGAAAACACCAATTTTCAAACATGCCTGACACCTAGGACCATACAATCACCGCATGCATATACACATATTATTTTTATCACACAAGTTACATGGATTTTGTTGATGACGTTTAACACTATATCATAATATGTTCATCTACACGATAATGCAAACAATCATACTACAACGATATTATAATAATATCAAAAATTAGTGACCCATTTATATTTTTCCCAAATAAATTAAATAAGGAAAAATAAATATCCGAGCGTCGTCTTGTATGCTCCACTGGCTATCTTATTTTATATTTTTCATTTTATCCATAAAATAAAAAAATATTTAATTCATGTACAGAATTTTAATGAGTAGTTTTCTTTTTAATGTGATGCAACCTCCTGTATGGTTGTGATGTATAAGCAACCAAACTTCCAATGTCTCCAAAAATAATTTTGTAATTAAATTCAAAATTCAATCTTAATCCTATCAGGGATATGGCACCACCTATAGATTCTTTCCCATAAGTTGCAAAAATCTCTTGTTACACCAAGGGTTTGTGCATGATAATTATTAATATAACAACGTCTTTATTAATTAAACATTTCTCAAACAACCAAATCATTGTTAAAGTAATCCTAGGCTTCATACTTCTTAGATCATCGCATATGCATTACAAAAACTACGTATGTCTAAAAAATTGAACCTTTACAAATTTATAACAACATATAATTAAACTGATAATCCTTTTTTACCAATTGAATATATTAATTAATGTATTTTAAATTATTACACTTTAATATTCTTATTATTATATTGTTGAACATTTTAGTAATTTTTATCATATTTAGGTGATTAACTAAGACGAAGGAATTATTGTTTTGGCTATTTGTTTTTAGAAAACTTATAATCAATTTCAACCTTATTAGTAAGGTTGAGGTGTTTGATGAAAAAATGACACAAAAATTGATAAAAATAAATGAAAATAAAATAACTGAATAATAAAAATTAATTAAAATAAATAATAAAATAACTAAAATATACTAAATTAAAAATTAATGATGTCCAAAAAAAGTGACTAATTGCATTTTTTCTTCCAACAAATGCCTAAACCCGGAATAATACAATTAAAAAAAGCATAAACCATTTCATTAGTTATTTCACAACCTAATATCAATCATAAATTTAAAAATTATTTATATTTTAATATAATATAATTAATGATATTATCTATGCCAAATTTTTTTATGAGACTATTTGATTAGAGGTAAAGATTGAGATAACAAAATAAAAAATATAGAATACAAATGGGAATCAATATATACCTCATTTTAATAAATATATATTTATTTATAATTTTAATTTTTTTTATAGATTTAGTTATATTGAAACTCAAATTAACTCTAAACAATGTATTATATAATATATACTTTATATTTAAATTATATTTTTATTCTCTTAAAACATGAAAAAAAATTGTAAATACTATTTAAACTATCTACTTAAAGGTTAAAAATCTAAAATCTTATATTTATTTCAAATTAGTTTGCACCAAGATCTTACTAAAGTTGTTAAATATAATAAATACACATATATATATATATATATATATATATATATATATATATATATATATATATTACATATTTTATTTTTTCTCCTTATCGTACAAATATTATTTATTTTTATTATTTTTGATTTAAAATTTTCATTTTGGTCTCACCATATAATAATTATGGTTGATTCAATTTTTTATAACTATATATAACAAAAATAAAAAAATTTCTAAATTTTTCAAAAAATAATATTTAAAATACTACTTGAATTACAATTTTGAGAATCTTATTTTCATATTAAGATTATAACATGTCCCCTAAATATTTTAAATGAAAATGGAAGAGTAATTCTAAATCGGGGATAGATAATGGGGAGGTGTTAGTGCCCCTATCTTACCTGTTGATAACTCTACACCAAATTATTATTATCACAATTATACTTAAGTATGGTAACATATTAATACTCATATTAATCTTTTTGTATTCATTGTTATTCAAATTTTTGAATGATGCCTTAAAAGTATTCAAAATATCTAAAAGATATTAATTTGATCAAAAAATAAATATGTGTACAAAAAATTGAAGGTATTTTAATCATTTATAAGTTTTTTTTATTATTTTTACTCTTTTTTATTCTCTAATTTATGTTTTTTTTTTCTTTTTTCATTCTCTATCATTTAACATAGTATTTAGGTTTAAGATTTAGTGGTTTAAGTTTTGTGTTTAGAGTGAGGTTTTAGGGTTTGTGATTTAGCAGAACAAGAAATGAGATAAAAATTTATGCAAATAGGTAGAAGTGTGAGAAAGAGATAAGAGAAAAAAAAATAGAAAACTAAGGGGAGAAAGCGAAAAAAAAAATAAATAAAATAATAAAAAATTAAAATGATTAAATTTTCTTATATTTTTTGTGTACACAAAATTTATTTTTGAATACATAAATATCTTTTTAATATGAATATTTTTAAATTACAACTACAAAAATTGAATAATAATAAATACTAAAATACCGAAAAGGTTTGACCCAGGAATACTATATAAGTATATAGAATTACACTTTCCACAACTATTTGTTTTTGTTTTTGGTTGGGACAAAGGTGTTATTAGTCCCGTAATTTCTTTATAAGGGTGTTTAGTCTACTTTTTTTTATAAAAAAAAATAGATAATATTAGTTCAATAACTATTATATAAGATCATTTAAGGATAAATTGTCATAAAGAAATTCATTCTTTAATCACATGCATAACCCATAATTAAAAAGATATAATTGAAATTTAAATATTTTAATTTATATAAATAAAAAATAAATAAAACAAAGAAACAATGCCCATACCCAAACTATTCAATTTTTGTCTGCTTTTTTTGTTTTGTTTTTTAATTTTTTTAAATTAAGTGGTTAAAATGTTTGAATTCTAATTATACCTTCTAATTATCTTTATGTGTTATGCATGTCATTAAAAAATGATATTTTTTAACAATTTATCTTTAAATAATCTTATCTAATAGTTATACCTAGTAAAATTTATCCTTAGATCAACTTATTAAGGAAATATTTAATAATGATTTTAATTCATAATTTTTTATTCTTTTAAAGTGATTTTTTATAATGTATATATTACTTGTAAATAATGGAATTGGAATTTTACTCCTTTATTAATATAACTTTCACTAATATATTTTTCTTTGAAATATACTAATATTAAGAGTATTCTGAAATATGTATGTATATTTAACAAATTATCTCTAATCATTGATTTCATTCTATCTAACTGTGAATATATATTTTTGTTAGTCTTTATTGTCTCATTGATTTTATGAATTATTTACTAAATTTAAATTTAAAAATTTGATAGCATTCATAATATTGAATTGGATCATCCTATAACTTGTTGACATAATTTATTAAATTTATCTATCTTCGGAACCAGCCCATCCCAATATACATATTATTAAATTTTATTAATTGTTATTAAATATTTTCTACAAAATTTGAAAAACAATTGTAATGCCGTAGCACACAAAAACAAAAGGCCACCCTGACTATATTTTTTGGCTTCAAGTTTTATTCAATTGCAGCATAAATGGTTAAAACATGAATGCTCTATTCCATAAACATTGTTTAATGCTTTAGAATATGTGCCCTTAAATAGAAATTATTTATATTTTAAAATTATTGTAATTAAAATAAATAAAAATATATTATATTCAATTATATATGGTATCTTATTCTTCAAATAAATTATAAAATCTTTAATTATTTGAGTAAACTTGTATTCAATATATAAGAGTATATACATGATGAATGTGCACAATTATAATATTCAAAATATTACGTTATAGTTAATTAAGCTAAGGATTTTTAATTGTATTGTTAGTATGATTAATATCTATTTTAAATGCAATGTTCCTAGTTCAGGGGTAATTGATATCGAGACATTTAATTGACTTACTTATGTAAGATAAAGATCATGGAAGACATAACCAGATATATTAGAAACATTGTCAACATTTGTTAACTCATAGTTGTTTCTTTGTGTCACACAAGAATTGTGTACGAAATAATCTTAATCTGGAGTGATTTAATTGATCTCTTGTTATAGCATTATGGTATTTGAATGGACTGAGAGATCTTTCACAAGATTTGTAATCTACTCTCAAATGTTAGATAACAATTTCTCTATTTAACGATTCTAGAGCTTGAATATTTTTGCAAAATCTTATGATATGATTATAAATAATTACTCATAATAATCATGGTACTTTAGGAGAATAAATAAACAAAGGCTAAAATGAATATTTTGGTTCAATGGTTATATGAATAGATTACTCAAGTATATGAGATTGAATAAATATATTGATTCGAGATTTTAATTCTAAGTTTTCAGTGGAGTAATTTAAGAATTAATAAAATTGATGATTAATTAATGAGTTAATTAATTTATCAAATTTTATTGAAGCTTGAATATATAGTTTCTTTGTTTCTAAGTCTTCCTTTTGGGTTTGGGTTGAGTCACCGACTAGATTGCTCTCTTTAAGACATTTCATAACTCTACCTAAACTTGTGTAAGTAAACACAATCTCGTCGTCCCTAAAATAAAACAGCTCATAATCTTTATTTTCTGTCTCAGAACTTCACTGAATTGATGAAGTACGTAATGATATACCTCTAAAGTTTATGTTGCTCGAAAAACTCAAAAATTAATTTAGTATCTTCTTTTTTGATCTGTAAGAGTTATTTCTAATTATCTGTCTAAATTGAGAGTTAAGGTCCTCTATTTATAGTTTGAGCAAAATGTGTGATAATTATAATAAATAATGATCATGTTTGGGTGAAAAAATAACGGTCATATTTGAATGGAAAAGTAACGATCATAGTGGAAAAATAATTTAAATAAAAAAAATTCCAAAAAATAAAATGCCACCTCACCTCACACACACGCATTCGGACTCGACTCGACACGACCGGTCGGTTGGACGGAGGGTGATGTTGACAGTGCGCGCATGTGTGTGGAATCACATTTTCCTAGGTCCTCTCTCCTTCCATAAAAGTGAATGTCCCTTAGGGCCCAAATCCAATAATCAATCATATTCTATTTATACATCTACTAAGTGATATAAAATAGTAATATGGAACAAAATTTTAAGAGACTAAAATTTGACACTTATTTTCATCATTTGTTTTTATTGAAATTCATTTCCAACAACCCTTTTCTTTCTTTTCTCTTCTGACTTATTGTCTCTCACCTACTTACTCTCTATTTTTTAAATTTTATTTTTATCTCCCTTCATCCTGTCTATCTCTTTCCGTCTCATTCATTCTCTCTCTCTCTTGCTCGCTCTTTCTCTCTCAAAATTTTACATTTATTTTTATTAATAAAATAATGATGAGAGAATGGGAGAGAGATAGAGAGAGAAAGAGAAGAAATGCAAGGAGAGAGAGAGAGAGAGTAATAGTAGAGAACAAAAGCAAGAAAGAAAGAGAGTGAAGAGTAGGAGGGAGCTGATGGTTTTTTTAATTAATATTTTTTATTAATAAAATATATAATTCTCGTTTTATTCTTAAAAAAATCTAAGTTTTTGAAAATTTTGACTTAATTGATTGTATTTTTAAATTATAAAATTAATAGAATTTACCTAAAAAGTTACAAAATTAAAACGTATAAATCATATAATTTTAATACTAGAATGATCACACACCCATTACGTATGTGTTTGAAAAAATTAAATGGGTTTTGATTTTACAATACACAACTTCACAACCTTTCATGATAATTTAGGCTAAGTTTGATAACAATTATAATTTTTAATTAAATAATTGATTTTATGATTTTTAATTATTTTGTAAAAATAATTATAAATATGTTTGATGAAAATTTATATTTAATGATTTTGAAAAAAATCAAAAATTATCAATAAGTTGTTTAATAATGTTTTATGTTTTCTTTTTCTTCTTTTTTAAAAAATTTAAAAAATTAAGAATTATTTTTATTATATAAAAAAATTAATTTTTCAATCATTTCTTACAATATTATACAGGTAAAAGTTATAAAATTTGATTTATTACTTAAAAAATATTTTATAAAAATAAAAAAAAAATAAAAAATTAGAAATTTAAGTAAAAAATTATATTTTAAAGATTTACTAATCATCCAAGTTTTGGTAATAACTCTTTAAAAATGAGAAAACAAAAATTAAAAATCATTATCAATCTTATCTTATTTTGCATACACATTTTTAAGTTACTAAATATGTGTCGCTAAATCCATATATTTTTGTAGCGAGACAAAATATAAAAATTAGGCCTTAAATTTTTAATAAATATAAATTTTATTAGTCTATAAAAATTGATTTATAGCATTTGAGATTTTTCAAAATATAAATAAACAATTGAATAAATAAAGATTTAAAAGTTACTTTTTTATAAAATAATCAATAAAATTTATAATTTTATTTTGAATATAATACAATCGAGATAACTTTTTAAGAAGCCCCTCCTTCCGGGAAACTTTCATTTTTTACCAATTATGGTTTTGAACGTATATTCAAAAATTATATTTTAATATATGTATTTAAAAATACAAATCTTGTAAGAATTTCAATAAATTTAACAATGAATAGTTATCAAATGACTAAAATATCATGTTAAATTTTAAATAATAAGTTTTTGATCATGATCATCACTCTTAAAAATTGAAAGTTGAGCAATCCAATGTTTTCCTCAAAACATGTTTATTAAGAAAGGGATTATCTAGACTTATAACCAGCACATTGCTGGTTTCCCTGAATGATGTGGGACTCCAACACTCCTCTCACATCGGACGAGGACACCGTAAAGACCGTTACCAAGTCGGCACAGTAACTAGACACATCGAGACCCCCAGGAATCTGCTTTGATACCAAATTAAAAATTGAGCAACTAAAGTTTTTTCCTCAAAACGCGTTTATGAGGAAAGGGACTATCCAGACTTATAACCAACACATTGTTGGTTTCCTTGAGCGACGTGGGAGTCCAACATATGATAATCGCCTCCTTACAATTTTTCTTTTCCTTCGCCTAACTCTTATATTATCATATAATTATTTGTGAATAACAAATGCACCGATATATTCTTTGTGCCCAGGGAGAAATATAAAACATCAACAGGTTAAAGTGTAGCTCACTTAATATTATAAGTAGGGTTTATTATTCTCCTATTATAAATCACATATTCACACACCATCAAATGTCGATAATTAAACAAATATATAAATTAATAGTTCTTAAAATTTTCACATCCTTTACTTTAATATCTTTACTATTTTTTTTAGATTTGGTTATTTTCCTTTTTTAATTTTAACATTTTAATCTTTTATTTTTTTATTCTTATAATATCATTATTTTACTTTTTAATTTAAAATATAGATTTAATCTAAAATTAAAATCACTTAAAATTAATATATATATATATATAAATGTAAAGTCTAAATATTTAGAAATACAATATTGAGAAATACATGAATAAATTATAAGCAGGTGCAGAAGCATGTATGTACGCAGGGAGGAAACATGCTCCTCTCAATAAATAAAGTTTTAGATGTCATATTTATAAAATTATAGATAAATATATCAATAAAATTGAATTATATTCCTATTAAATTTTAAATTTTAAGCTTTTAGTACTTCAAAATTTACTACAAATTTAACAATTTAAACATATTTACACTTATTTAAAATATATATAATATTTTTTCAACTAAAAAGAAGTACTAATTGATAAACAAGTACTATTTTTTACTATTTATATGATGCAAATATAAATCCTAAATCCACCACTAATTATAAGAAAAAAAATAAGTTTAATTGCATAGCATAACTCTCGTTCATGTATAAAATTTCATTTTTAACTCACATTGGAAAAAAAACATGTGTATTTTTCTTACAACATAAGTGAACATATATGTTTTTTTTTCTTTCTAAAGTAGTTAAAATTAAAACCATGTTAAATAACTGAGTTATTTATGTATTAGAGTATAAAAATTAAAAATAAATAATTTAAATTATAAAAATATAAAATAAAGGAACCAAAGTGAATGTAATACGATTAGAGATCATTTATATAATTTAGACATAGTTTTATATATCTCATTGAGTTGTTACACAATATTAAAAACCATGAGTTTGGTTTTAAAATCAGATTGTATATTATAATATAAAAATAATATGGTTATGTAAAAATTTAGGACGATGATGGAGTGTGGGTCTAGACTATATTAAATACTTAACTTGATTTGTCTGGATTTTTAATTATAAAATTATGTGTATTGATTTTTTTTTCATCTCAAATTAATAATAATATTTTTTTAATTTTAAAATGTAATAATATGCAAATAAATTAAATATTGATTTAAATAAATTTTATTATAAAAAATTATTTTAAATATAAATTATTTTATTAAAATATTTATAATGAATTTTGTCCGACTATATTATATAACTTATCACCAAACATTATACAAACTAAATATAATACAGTTTAATATAATTTAGTATAATATAATTATATTTAATCTATCTAATACGATGTATTGAATATATCTTTAATATTCAATGATATATTTAATGAATTAATACAAGTACTTAAAAAAATGAAAAATAGGTTAAGTTAGAACCTTTATAATATTTGTAATCTATTTTATTTAAAAACCACGTGCCTTTTTTTTATCTAATTAGTAAGGTTCAAATTGTTCTTATTCCTTTATCTCCTTTCCTTTCTCTCTCGTTTCATTTTCTTGAAAAACACATGCGACAATCTCTCACATTGATGAGGATTTCCTCCTTTGATAATCTCTCTTCAAATTAAAATCTAGATTCTAGCTCTTTATTGACTCCATATAAGACGATGAGCTTCCTTCATTTTTCTATAACTTGATGTCGATAGTGGAACCAAGCAAGTGACATGATGACTCGGTTGTTGTTCTCAAATCTCTCACTAGTGTAATTGTCTTGTGATTCAATTTGAAGTCGAAGTTGAAATCATTGTCAAAGGATACATGTTTTCTTTTTTGTGTTCTTTGTATTATATTGATGAAAATATGGATTTGTGGCTAATTTTTATAATATTTATTCTTGGATGGGTTGAATTTGTAACTTTTTGTTTACTTATGAGTGATTGATGAGTGTTTTAAATTTTTAGAATTGATACGAGATACGAAAAGCAAGAAAGAAAATATTTTTATGATATTCTTTGAAATCATGTATCCTTTGCATTATGCCTACTTAATACCAAAAACTAATAATTGAATAATTTGCTACATGTAAAAAGAAAACTAATTTTAAAAAACTTAAGATAGTTAGATACCAATAAATTGATTTTAGATGAATCATATACATTTTTTTTAAATTTTTCTCTAGTTATTTTGAGTGAAATATAACAAAGTCGTCACTATCTAGTTAAGTGGCTAAAGTGTATTGGACATGCATTCATTTGATTATGGTCAATTGACAATTATATAGTCGAGTTATCAAAAGTTGGACATATGTTAAACTATCGATAATAGAGTTTAACATATATTTAACTAAAAATTAAGGACCTTCAAATTATGTTAAATTTTGTTCCATCAAATAGAGTCACCAACCATTTAAAATTTAACAAGTTAGATAACTGTCTAGTTTAATTGAACATGTTTCTACTTTGACTTCGACGATTAGGATCATATATTGATTAAGATTCAATTAGTTGGATATGTGTTTAATTTAGTTCCGGTGAACATAATCGTTGTCCAATCAAAATTTGACTAGTTGGGTATATGTTTAACTCTACTTCGGTAAATAGGGTTATCGATTAACTAAGCTTCGATTTGTTAAACATGTATTCAATTCAATTTCGACGAATCTATTCGTTCAAAATCTAACCAGTTTGACAACTGTTTAATTTAATTGGACACGTATCCAACTCAACTCAAGTGATTATACTTACCAACCGATCAAAATATAATTAATTAGATAACTATTCAATTTAGTTAAAATATGTGTCTAACTCAACTTCGATGATTAAGGTTACTAATCGATCAAACTTTGATTATTTAAATAATCGTATAATTTTGACCGATTAAATTAGATAAATATTTAATTAAAATTAAATTATAATTGATAAATAAAAATTAAAATATCTATCATTTTATATAAAAAATAATTAAAAGAGATTATACCTATTTTTTTGTAAATTTAAAATCATCGAATCATTAAAAAAAATTGGACTAAAACGCCATAATTAAAAAGTCACATCACTCCACCCTTCTACCTTTTTGTTAGTCACACGTATATTGCCTTCAAATATATAGCCGCTGGTATCATTTTGTACTTTGTAGCGAAAAAAAAAAAATTAAATTACAAAGCTTGGTATCAGATCTCCAAAATCTTAACGAAGCTTAGCGCCATGGCAGCAGCAGGTCCAGATCATTTGTTCAACTTGAGGAACAACTTCTACTTGGGAGCCTACCAGGCAGCCATTAACAACAGCGACGTTCCCAATCTCTCCCCAGACGACGTTGTCGAACGTGACTGCCTCGTCAACCGCTCTTACATCGCCCTTGGCAGCTACCAGGTCTCTTTCTCTCACTCTCTGTCGATTTACCAAATCTTTATTTGGTTCTTTTTGCCTAATTTGGATGTGATTCTTGCTGTGATCTATCACAGCTTGTCATCAATGAGATCGATTCCTCTGCCGCTACGCCTCTCCAAGCCGTCAAGCTACTCGCTCTTTACCTATCAAGCCCTGTCAACAAGGTTTCTTTGATTCGATCTTCAGTTCTTTCATTTCTTCAATTGGTTATTCGATTTTCATGGTTGTGTGTTCTAGATCTGCAGTTTCTCTGACATGGTGAAAATATTTAAGAATGAGATTTGTCTGATCATTAGTGCCAAATGGAGAAAGGATTACAGAATCAGATTAACTATCGGCTAAAATATTATACCTATAATTGATTTGTAACTTGAATTTTTTGAGTACGGTCTGGTCTATCCATATAACGTAATAAAATTAGCGATTATTGGATGATTAGTCCATGATGAAAATGTTTCACAAGTGACGTATTTGTTTGCTGGTAGTTTCAGCTTACAGTGGCATTGTTACTTTCTAAACTAAGACAAAGTTGCTTGGTAAAACTATTGTGGCATGATATTGGTGGGTTTAGAAGCCTTTAAATCTGTGATTCGGAGTTGGGTTCTCCGCCTTGCATGAGTGGATATAGTGAAAGGGTTTCCTGCTAATGATTTGTTTGGTAATAGTTATTCCCTTATGAGTTAAGATTTTGTAGAACATTCGTTTAGTTAAACTTGATATACGGGGAAAGATTCTTATAGATCCATGATTTGGAGTTAGATTCGTTATATTGTTATGGCCAGACACTGATTCTACTGGGCTTCTTTTTGATGCAGTCCATCTGTATACCATATAACCATATAGGTTTTGACTTCTTTTGTTTTCTTATAAATAAAGCTACATAGATGAACTGATTGCTATATTTTTTCTTGCAAGCTGTGCAGGAATCAACTGTCTTAAGTCTGAAGGAGTTGTTATCAGATCCTGCTATTGGAAACAATCCTATCCTAAGGCTGATTGCTGGAACAATATTCATGCACGAGCAGGACTACAATGAAGCTCTTAAGCACACCAATGCAGGTGGAACTATGGAACTGTGAGTATTGTTTTGCTTTCTCGATAATGAAAAGCATTTGTATTTGTTACAAAGCTGATTGAATACATGTCTGATCTAGGTCAAACCCCTATACTTTTCTTTGGTGATATACATGTCCGATCTACTTCAAAGGCCTATACCTTTCTTTGGTTATATACATGTCGGCATGTCCAATCTAGTTTAAAGTCCTATACCTTTCTTTGGTGGTTTTGAGGGATGCTCATCCCATATGTATTGCCTAGGCCTTGAGCAAGTAAGGGATGATGGGGTATCATGGAGGTTAAGATTTGAGTTTAAACTGATAATAATAAAAAAGTAAACTATATAGTTTAGAATCTGGATTTTCTAGGAGAATCTTTGAATTATTTGTTCTTTTAAGTTTAATGTACCATGCTAGCTTGTCACTGTACCTTGGTACTTTAGTAGGAATCTAACAATAAGGGAAATGCTTAATTATTAGCTCTAAATCGTGTCAATCATAGTAATAATGCCACATGCTCGATGTTGTTTTTGATTTCATTAAGACTACACAAGAATGTAGACTACTGCCATATGGATCTGAATTTCCACCCCTTTTCTTTTGGGCCCCCCCAAATCTCTCCTTCTCTCCCTCATTGTGTTGTCAATGGCAAAATATTTTCAGATCCTCCTGGCTCCTGAAGAATCATTCAAAATATTATGGAACATAACAATGAATCAGATAACGTATATGGAATTTAAGAAATTTGTTTGCAAAATTTGTGATATACCATTCTTCTAATGAAACTGATGGTGTTTATAAATGATTTTTCCTTGGAAGCTTCAACTAAAGTTGAGAATATTATGGTTTAAAGAAGTAACTTTAAGATTACAATTTACAAATATTAAGGGTATTATGTTATCTCATATTAGACAAAGATCAAGATGGTAGGTTTTTGATGGATATTAGGAATATTACTAATTATTATCTTTACGAAAGTTTTGATAATCAGAATTTTATATTGGGCAAATTTCTATTTCCTATTAGACCAGATAATACTAGGGTTTCTTAATTTATCTTGTTAAGGTTTTATATGGTTTGCCTGGAGACAAAATTTAGGATATTTATTTATATGCTTCTATGTCTGTTGTATTTTTCATTTTTTGATGATATTGAATGTATTATTATATTTATCTCCTTCCGTTGCACCCTGATTATTCAATCGTGACTATAATTTCCCTTCACTCAGTTATGCTATCTTCCTTTGCTACATTTGTTTGGTGTCAAACCAGGCTCAGTTTTCGTTCTAAGGAAAATTATCCTATTATTCATTTCTTCCTCTTCTCAATTTCTTCTCTTATCCCTCTTTATATCACCGCTTCTCTGATTTTTATGTTAAAAATTATGATATGTCATAATAGAAAATCCAAAGATCTCAAAAACAAAACCAAGCCCCTCCAATTTTCACACTGCCTCACCATCCTTTTGCTGCCACTGGAAACTATTCCCCTTTCCAGCTTCAGTGCACTGCGGTTGGCACAACACCACTAGTGTCGTAGCCATTAGGTATCATGATCGAAAAGTTGACCAAATCTACCTTTGTGGCCTCGATGACCAACCCCTACCTGTGCTCAGTGTAAGCATGTGGAACCTTGTAGTGATGTAGGACAAGAAAGGTATGGTGGATAATTTGAAAATAGGAAGAAGAGAATAGAAAATTAAGGAAAGAGATAGAAAATACTTGCATTACACAAGTTCAAGGCATTACACCTAGAGACCTTAGACATCACAATAGAGATTTGGTTTTGCATTACACCTGCATAAACCTATTTATATTTCTAATATATATATAAAATATATTTATGCAAAAGTGAATATTAAGGAATTGAAATAGGTGAGAGGAGAACGAGAACGAGAAAGATAAATAAAGTAATTTTTATTCTCTGTTCATTACAATACTGATAGATTACATGGGTTTTTATAAGGACAATAAGACCGAAACCCTAATCTTAATAGGATTCAAAATAAGACTTTTAAACTAATAAGAAAATATAATAATAAAACTTTATAGTCATATTTGGTTGACAGTAATAAAAATGATAATAGAAATGATTGAGGCTATTATTATGTTTGGTTTGACTGTTAATATAGAATGGAATGTAAAATATTCTAATGGTAGCAAGAATGATCATTCCTCTTACACCTCTCAAGAATTCATTGGAATGTTTTATGGTGTCATCATACATTTATATAAACATTTATTATTTATCTCATTTAAAATCAAAAAATTTATTTTCTATATAATTTTACTTCATTGTTTATTATTATTTTGATTCCATTGTTCAAACAAACATAGTAATAATAATACTCTTTCTATTGAATTTAATTATTATTATTACCATTTTTATTCCTATTATGTTTCCGTTTTACTAACCAAAAACCTTAATAATAAATTCATGAATCTAGATATGTTCATGGACTTTTAAAATGAATAGAAACTAAAGATGCATAATTAAATTTAGCCTAAAGTAGTGGCATCAACCATATACTCTTGGTATACTTCAAAATACACTTCAAAGAATTTCAAAGGTTGTTCCTATTCTGCACCATTCCCCCAGATTAGAAAAACTCAAGTTCGTTGAGTTGATTACATAAGAAAGCTTTAGCATGTTGAATTGTTTGTTGAAAGTTAACGATCTAATTCCCTTTTACATGCTGAAAGTGATTTTCCGTTCCACTCTAAACGATAGTTTGATAACCCATTCCTATGTTAGGCATAAATTGATAATCAACATTCTTAAGTTCCTCAAGTGGTAGTGCTGATTGAAGTTTCGCCTTTGGACTGTCATGACATTTAAAATCCTCTAGAAAATAGGCATTTATAACTCATTTCTGTTGGTGTAGCAAGGACAAAAGTCATTGACTTTAACTTGAGATTTGTAGACAAATCACAAAATCATATCATATCCCCTTCATCAAATTCATCAGGTTTCTTTTTCAATTATTCGTTTGCACAAAAGTCATTGACTTTAACTTCCTTGAGATTTGTAGACAAATCACAATATCATATCATATCCCCTTCATCAAATTTCTTTTTCAAATCTTTGTTTGCTTTGTTTATTTCTTTACTCAAATCAGTGTCCCTCTGAACTTTGCCATTTTTTCCCAACAAAATGTATACCAAGAACATCAGTTTCAACATCAGATCCACTCTCCAAGTTTGGAACCAAATATGCACATTTTTTATGAAGCATGTCATTCGGATTCTCCTCCTTTGTCCACTTCCTTGGTGGTTTTTCCTGTGACATCATGAATTTCATGCTCTGTTCCTAATTTCATCCTGAAAAATTATTATTGAATGGATGCTATTATCTTTTTCCTCTGTGCTTTATTGTTCAATCCCAACACTAATTTATCTTCTTCTCTTTCCCTGCCTCTAATTGTGTAATCTTCCTGTGCTACATCTGTTTGTGCTCAGAGGCACATGCCTTTTCCTTTTGTATTAAGTCTTTTCTAGGTATTCATGAATTTCTGATGTCCTGAGCTTGAAAAATAACAGTTTTGTATAGGGTGGGCATTTTTTTCCCTTCCGAAAACCACCTAACCAAGCGAATTCAAGTGTTTACATATTTTTTTTAAAAGTTGGTTGGTCTAGTATAGGTTCTGAAATTTAGAAAATCAACCTAGTCTTTGTTTTATAAAACCAACAAAATCCGAATCGACATATTTCTATTAAAAATATATTTTAATTTTATTATATATATAATATTTATAAATATTAATTAATATATTTTAGATTTTTATATTTCACATTTTTTATTAATTCTAATTTCTAACCCTAATCATATCCATTAAAAATAAACATTTTTTTTAGAGGAGATAAATATGTTTGGAAGATTTTGCTTAGTATGTATGCACGAGGTTTCTCCCTTGTTTGTTTCCAAATTCCAACTACTTGGCAATCTTCATTCATTCTCATACTTCACTCCGTTAATTGGAGCATACACATTTGAAGTTTTTTAGGCAATTTTAATTTTTAACAAAATTAAACATTTCCAAATAATAACGTACAAAAAAGATATATCGTGTTAAGATTCTTTCTTAGTTTTAGGTTTTGCTTTGTAAAGTAATTTTTGATAAAAGTTATAGGTCCAAAACTTCCAAGGTCTACTAAGTTTTTGGTTTTTTAAAAACCGTCAAGGTAAGATTGGTTTGTGAAATAGGTTAACAACCGACTAAAGAGACTGTGCCCACTCCTAGTTTTGTATACCTTCGTCAAGTAGTGATTTTGTCATTAAAGAAAAATGTACATGTGCAGTGCTTTTTGTAAATGAATTTTTGATAACATGTGTCTACTAATGAAAAGGAAAAAAAAGAAAAAAAGAGAACCACTTTCTTGAGTGACTGATACAACTTTTGATTTCTCATTCTGGTATTGGATGAAAGACAACCAAAAGGCAATCTTGGTATTATCTCTGTTACAAAATGTCATTTACCCGCCAGCTTCCTAGCATCTTATAGAGCATTTCAAACTTCACTGAATGAACTTTAAATCCCCTTAAAAATCCTACCACATAACGAGTGTTAATAAGAAACAACAGGAGATTATGCTACCGGGTACAGAAATAGCAAACAAAACTACATAGAGGGAAACATCAGTGCAATATTTTCTCAGGTAAATGATTGACTAAGTAATAAGAATAAAAAGGGAAGAAGAATCACAGTATTCACTTTGAATTTGAATTTGTGGGATGGAATGTTGCAGATATGAAGTGAGAAGAAAATATTCTGAAGGAGGAAATTAGCTTAGGGTTGGGTTTGCAGTTACTGAGAGAAAGAGAAGAGAGAGATTGTGTTAAGAGTACAGAGATTTGGGAGAGCCTTCTTCTGATGTTAAACCTAGGCTATTTGGATGCCATGTTCCTTTGGTTGGTAAACTCTGTAATCATATTGTCAGACAGTTCTTCAAATTTTATCTCAAATATGTAATGTTTTGCCTCAACAGTGCTACTTTTAGCAATTCTTATCTCTGACGTTGTAAAGTAATAACAAATAACAACTATCATGATAATTCAACAAGGTTTAATGTTGCTATGGATCATCTGAAACTGCCAGAAATGCTGCCTTCTTTTCAAGAATTTTCGTTGCTAAGAAACTTGGAATCATTACTTGTCTTGCTTCTTTATCTTTCTTCTATATACTATTTATACTTATTGTTACCATGATGCAACAGAAGTTATAAGCATGCTTTGTATCTCTTGATGCCTCAAGGAATGTTGTCTGACTTCTATTGAGATGGTTTGGTGCCTTAGTAATAAGCTGATCTTTATTATTATTATTATACTTTTTGTAAGAGTATAAATAAATTATTAGACCCACCTCCCATAAACTTGAGCTTTTGGGAGTATTAGTGTTTGATGGGCCTTGTAAAAAGACAAAGAAACCCACGCTTTTGGTTAGTTCAAGTGATGGGTCTTTGTAAAAACAAAGTAGCTGATACTTGAAGGGAATGTTAGAGAGTATAAATAAATTGTTAGGCCTTCTCACACAAATTTGAGTTTTGGAGAGAATTGGTGTCCGATACTTCTACACTTTTAGATGAATATAGTGAATATCTGTTTGCTGTATTACGTTACAATGAAATATGGAATGAGATATTCAATCAATATAGGCGAGTATATTTCTAGGATATGTCAATCTTTGAAGTTTGAAGCATAATTGATGCTGCCTGTGTTGGTTTTGCAGGCATGCATTGAACGTCCAAATATTCCTTAAGATGCACAGGTCAGATTATGCAGAGAAACAGCTGAGAATTATGCAGCAGGTTGATGAGGACCACACACTCACTCAACTTGCAAGTGCCTGGTTAAATCTGGCAGTGGTACAGACTTGCCACCATTTGTTTTAGGTTTATGCTTATAGATTTGGGATATCATCTGTGCCAACAGTTCTCTCCTATGAACGCAGGGTGGCTCCAAGATACAGGAAGCTTATCTCATCTTCCAAGATTTCTCTGAGAAGTATCAGATGACAAGTTTGATCCTTAATGGTAAGGCTGTTTGCTGCATACACATGGGAAACTTTGATGAAGCTGAAACACTGTTACTTGAAGCACTGAACAAGGCAAGTGTTCTACTTCATCTGCCACCTATTTCTTGTGATGCGAGATCTGGTTACAGTATTTATTTGGCCACATAACTGATTTCCCAGTTCTATATGACATTCTACAGTATTAAGTGCATGCTTGGTTGGTTGGTTGGTTGGTTGGAATGGAATCAGAATTGATTCATTCCAATTTTATGTTTGGTTGGACTGAAAAGTGGGAATGAAATAGAATCGATTCCTAAAAGAGAAGGAATCACAATTCCTTCTTCCTTAGGGAATCATGATTCCATTCCCATCTTAATTTTTTTCCCAATTTTACCCCAACCTCAAATATAACCCTAAATCCCAAAACCCTTAACCCTATTTGGAAAAATAATAATTATAACTCTAAACCTTAACCCACAAATATAACCTTAAACCTTAAATCCCAAAACCCTAAATCCTATTTAAAAATAATAATTTTAACCCTAAACTTTAACCTATAAATATAACCATGAATCCTAAACTCCAAATCTCAAAACCCAAAACTCTAAACCCTATTTAGAAAAATAATAATTTTAACTCTACATTAATCCACAAATATAACTCTAAACCCTAAACCTTATTTAAAAAATTATAATTTTAACTCACAAATATAATCCCAAATCCCAAAACCCTATTTAGAAAAATAATAATATAACCTTAAACCTTAACCCATAAATATAATCCTATATCCTAAACCTTAAACCCTAAATCCTATTTAGAAAAATAATAATTTTAATAATATATTTTATTTTTAAGTAATAATTATTTAGAAAAATAATGATTTTAATAATGTATTTTGTCTACGAAAAAATAATAATTAAATGATATTATTTAAATTTTACTAAATATAGGAGTATTAAAGTAATATACAGTGTTTTTCATTCCATTTTAGCTATAAATCAAATACTGTAATTCTGATTTCTTCTTTGATTCTAGTAGTCAAACCAAACAAATCTGTTTCTTTTCCATTCCCATTTCTATTCCGATTTCAATTCCAATTACATTCAGTGAACCAAACGTCACCTAAGATTCTCTTATGTAACAGAAATGTGAATCATTTGTGAACATCAAAGATGGTATTGTATATGAAGGCACGAGGGATTCCACTAAATTTCAAGTGCTTGTATAGTTGTATATCTATCTCAATATCATTTCAAATAGCATCGGATTTTTTTATTTTCCAGTATTTCCTATTGAGTCCTAGGCCTCAAATGCATTATGGGTCCTAAAATTTCATAAAATTGTGAATATTTTGCTAATAAATGTTTTAGTCAATATTTTGGAATTTGTATTAGACTGCTGACCTCATGTGGTTTGGTTTCTGTCTGACAGGATGCAAAAGATCCAGAAACTCTGGCAAATTTGGTGGTATGCTCTCTCCATCTTGGTAAATCACCTTCTCGTTTTCTGAGGTAAATTTCCTATTGACAATGCATACTTTTCATTTATAAAATGTTTCAATCAGGACTGTACATTTGGCTGACGAAAGTATATATAACTGCCCCGTTTCATTATGTGAAATTATTAAAATTGGATGCTTTCTAAAACTAGTATAGTATCATGATAAGATACTGATCTTTTACTTATATAATCTATTCAGAACTAGTTTCTTTTCTGCCTTGTATAAACAACAATTCTGTTGTCTTGGATAAAGGGAAGCCAAACTTCTTTGTTTGCTCAATAATAGATGGGCACGTTTTGAAGCCTGTTTAATTATATCCTAGAAACTGTTATATATTTGAATGAGTAATCTTATTCATTTGCTACGGACACGAAAGTGGGGTTGGTTACAACTATTGCATATTACCAAGTTCTCTCTTTTATATCTCATAGTACATATAATTTAGAGAGTTAATATCACTATAAGTCCCTAGTAATTTACTAGTAAGCACTTTAGTCTCTACAATTAAAATTGATGATGGACATCTACAATCAATAACATAGAGTTACAATAACATAAAGTTACGTGCATGTCACATGACTGTTCATTTATACTATGTTTGCTAGTTGATTTAGGTGTTGAATTAATTGAATATTGTTGCTACTCCAACGTCATGTTTGGTTGGTAGTAAGAGAAATGATAGCGAGAATTATTCAACGTATTCTTGTATTTGGTTTGACCATTTATTTAGAATGGAATGTAAAGCATTCCAACAATAGTATGTATACTCATTCATCCCACACCCCTTAAGAATACCTTGTAATGTTTTATTTTTCTCACATATTTATATAATTATTTATTATTTTTTCTCACATATTTATATAATTATTTATTATTTTTTTTCATTTAAAAATAAAAAAATCTTATTTTTTAATTTTGCTTAATTTGTAATTTATAAATATATTTTATCATTATTTTAATACCACCGTTTAAACAAACATAGAAATAATAATATTGTTTTTATTGAATTTCATTCTCATTTCTGTTAAGTTTTAATTATACTAACTAAATATAACTCAGGAGTCTAGGATAATTTTTATTGTTAAGTAACTCAAATGCTCTTAACTTCAGCAAAAGTATACTTTAATCAATTTTTTTTTCATATATTTAATCCTTTAAATCTTTGAAACATAGGGCACGTCAGTTTTCTATTTATTTTTTGGGAACTAAGGGGATCCAAGCTTTTGTCAAATGGATCTATAAATGTTGTGATTGATAAATGGAACTTTTCAGGGCCTATTTTGGACAAAGTCATTAGATTAAAGTGTACCAAAAATAAATAAAAGACTAAAGTGTCCTAACCAAAAGGTAGTGGACCAAGTTGTCCCAAAAGAAAAATGGACAAAAATGTAATTTTTTTGAAAAAAGTTAAATTAAGTAGTGAAGGGATAATTTGGTCTTTTATTTTATTTTTGAGGTAGGTATTTTTCAATTTGTTAATTTGTTCCAAAATGCTTAAATGGATAATACTTTTTGCAGAAGTTAACAATCAATTTTTTCATCATAGTTGAATGCAGTTAAATTAATTTGTTCATCACGGTTAAATCCAGTTACTTGTAATTGTTTAAAATTAGGATCATGAGAAGTAATTGTCTTTATATTCTATAATAGACTTTATTATTTTGGTAGTTTGGATCAAATTTGCTACCAATTGGAGATTTTTTCGACTAATTTTACTAAACTATAATGAGAAAATAATGACCTAACTTTTGGAAATATGGGACCAAATTGACTATAAGAATAATAAGGTTAAAGTCTTAGAGAATTTTAAGTCATTCTTACAATTTAATTGAGGTAAGAATCAATAACTCTAATTTGTTGTCACATTTTCAGCCAATTGAAGCTTTCACACCCGGATCACTTGCTTGTCAAACGAGCATCATCAGCTGAAGAGAGTTTCGACAGGGCAGTTCAATCAGTTGCTTGAAAAGCTCAAAAGATAATTTTTAATGTACGATATTTTTCCCTGTTATGTTGGCTGTTCTACTTTTGATCTTCTAAGCTGACAATATATAAACATTGAATTGAGAAATATATTTTTGCTTAATTTTCTTATTCCATGATATCTTTTATATGATATATTGTTTGGTTAAATTGGTGGTAGTTGTGTCGTTTTTTTATGTTAAAAAATTAAAAAATAGTTTAAGTTCTAAAAATGGACATTTCTCTTGGGAAAATGATATTTACTATTGTTAAATAGGATACTGATTATGCCACCATTAACATGACATAAGAAGACGTTTAGTTTACATAACGAAAAGAGGAATAGGGGAATGAGAATGTGAATAAACGTAAAGAAAATAATAATATTATTATATTATTTGGTTTAATAAGTGGAATAAAAAAAGAAATGAGTATCGGAGTGTTTAGTTTCCTATTAGAATAGAACGAGGAATATTGTATATAATCTTAATATTTTTATATTTAATCAAATTTAAATAATGTTATTTAATTGTTATTTTTTTTAAAGTAAAATATATTATTTAAATTATTACTTAAAGATATTATTTAATTTTATAAAAAGATTAAAAATAAGAAATATTTTGATAATTTTTTTGGTTTCATATTATTTTCTTTCGTATAATTTACATGTTTTTAAAATTAATTATTTATTTGTTTTTTTAATAAGAGTAAAATTGTAATAAAAAATAAGTATGAAAATAGAATAATGATTATCAAAGGGGTAATGGAATTGGGATTTTATTCTATTTTTAATCTACAAAACAATCAAACATAAAAATGTATGAAATTAATTTTATTTTTACTTCTATTTCTACCGACCAAATATACAAATGTTTTTGAAATTTGTGTTGTATTGGTTGCTTAATGTATGATCCTCAAGTTTTGATTAATAGTAACTTTTCACGCGAATGGTGATGCTTGTTATACCATCTTATTACTTATTCAAGTAGGTGTATCTAGGATGACTCTTTTTCTTGGAAAATTGCAAATATTTCCAGGATTATAGGCCCTTTTCGTTATGTTTTCCTTTTAATTATTTATTATTGTAAGGATAAAGAATGGGTCGCATGGCAGGAGTTTTTGACATTTGAGTGTTCAAAATAGTTGATAAATCTGTATTTTGATCTTGAATTTACAAAATATTGTATGATCATATTTTGATATATATCGAACGTGCTTGTGATAAGGCGGCTTTTAATTATCATCAGGTCACATGATGTATCAATTTAGGGCACATTGTCTACTTCTTTCATGTTGTTTTAATTTATTTGTTTACTTCCCGAAAAATTGTGATTTACCAAATGAGATTGTTTGTCATTGATTTATTATAAAATCTTCCCTTGATATTAATTAAATTTCATTTCCCAAATTCATAAAATACAAGTAAAAAAATATTTCTTTGGAAAGTATAATTTAGTAAATTAATGTTCTCATAATGTTTTCTTGCAATTTTAGTAAAGATTATGCGACAGTAATGATTTTTTTGTAACTCCTATTCCTCTCTAATCTAATTGATTTTCATTACTGATGTACCCTTAGAGATGAAATTTCACCATGTCTTTTTACATAATTGTGTATGTTCACAGAATAGAAAATATTTATGTTTTAATATTAATATTTTTTTACTCTTAAAATATTAATTATCCCATATATTCACCATTCAAAAGAGATACTCTTGACTTTTCCCAATCTAAGAGAGGGTTTGATGAATTTAGGGTTTATCTTTAACTCTAATCCTCTCTTTCTTTCTATAGCCTCATCTTTTAGTTGATTTCTTTAGGGTTTGGTTAAACTAATTTGGTTTCCTTAATCGTAACACTATTACAAAAAGGGATATTTAAGTCGCTGTGTAAAGTCGATTTTTTCTAAAAATCGATTTTTAATGAATTTAAAGTCGATTCGGTGTAGAACCGACGCTACCTACGTGGGTAGTGTCGGTTCTCCACGTCAACTGATGCTACGTCCAACGTGGATAGCGTCGGTTTGCCACGTAAACCGACGCTATGTTCTATTTTTTAAATTAAAAAATGGATGAAGTAAATACAATTAAAATTAATTATTATTTTATTTGACTCTTTAGAATTTAAGTCGGATAAAAATAGTATATTTTTTCTTTTTTTTTAGACAATTAGTTTTAAAAATTATATAATTTTGTTTATTTGTTTGGATATTTAAATTTATATATGTACCTACAATATATCTTTATTTAATTTTGTGTATATGTTTTAATTAAATATTACTCTAAAGTTATTATTTTTTCTATTTCTATAGTACTTATATGCATAGTCTAAATAAAATAATAATTGATAAAAAAAATAAATTTAAATTACGTGGATAGCGTCGGTTGACGTGGTGAACCGACGCTACCCACGTGGCTAGCGTCGGTTCTCCACGTCAACTGATGCTATTCACCTAATATATCCAAATTTGGGTCATTTTTTACGCAGAACTCCATTTTCTTCATTTCTCTTCTCCATTTTCTCCCAAAATCGAGCTACACCCACCTTCTTTCTCAATTTTCGACTACCTCTGACCACCATTTGCAACATCGTTTTATGAGTTATATTTCTCTTCTCATTATCTTTCAGATCTACTATTTTTTTGAGCGAAATATTCAAATTTTTTATACCCATTTTTTCACTTATTCTCACTTACAAAACACCATTTTCTTCTTCTTTCCTTCATTTAGTCACTTCATAACATTCTTGTAAGTATTTTTATTAATTTTGCAACTTATTATTCAATTTGTTTTATTTTTTATATAAATTTTTGATTTAGGTATGTTTTTTATTTTGCTTGTTATTATGTTTGACTTATTTTATGTGGAAATAATATCTCAAATGTTATGGGTTTGATGGATTATATATATTTACTATGCGTGGATAAATTTATTTATATATTATAAATAATTATATTTTATTAAGTAGAATTTTGCAGCTTATTATTTAGTTTGTTTTATTTTTTGTATAAATTTTTGATTTAGGTATGTTTTTTATTTTGCTTGTTATTATGTTTGATTTATTTTATATGAAAATAATATCTGAAATGTTGTGTGTTTACTATGCGTGGATAAAATTATTTATATATAAATAATTATATTTTATTAAGTAGTGAATAGAGAAAAAATAATATGTTTTTTAAAATTTGTAAGAAATTATATTGGTATAAGAGTTATACGTGGTATCTATTAATTCTTAAAAAAATTATAAATATATATTTATAAATTCAATAATTTAAATAATATATATATATATATATTAATAAAAATCAAATAATAACTAAAAACTAAGTATTATTATTATTATTATTTATATATGCTACTTATGTGTTAAAATGTTAAATATGTTACTATAGTAATCCCCATATATTTTTATAGAATGTTATATGCGTATAATTAATATTACTTTTTAATTATGATATAGTAACATGTTTAGAAATTACATATAAAGTCGGTTCACGCGATGAACTGACTTTACATTTTAAGTCGTTTAATTTAAAGTCTGTTCAACGAACCAACTTTAATGCATAATTTTGTAGTAGTGTAACCCTAGCTTTTAGAATTTTCGTTGCTATTAAATAGTTGAAATTGTCTAGATGATTATTCCTTTTTTACACTTGTCATCATTGTTTTGGTGAGCATTTTAGCTCCCAAAATAATTCTAAGTAGAGTGGATGCAATCACTTGAGTTAGATATTAACTTATTTTATAATCCAACATTACTTGGTTTTTAAAAATATCAAGACCTTAATTTATGCATGAACTCTTTAAACTTGACATTTAAACTAATACATAAGGTTGTTTCGAGGGAATTGATTTGATAATTTTAAATCTATTATTTTCATCAAAAAAATTATTTACAAAAACATAACATAACGTATAGTTAAAAATAATTCTTAACATGTTACATCTTCTTTTCATGTTATTTAAAAATGACTAACTTTGTTAAAAATTAATTGCCTAAAATGATGAGAATATTAGATTAGATATTATTGTGATTTTTAAAAATTAAAATAAAATTAAGATTTTATTCTTCTAATATTTATGTATTTGATTTTCAAATTTAAATTTTAAATTTAAATTTGAATTGATCATTTTATTCTAAAAGTAGGGTGTAAATTTGTATATTTATTTTCCAAGTACATGAATACAAACAGAATATTATTTCCCCTTATTTTCTCTCCTCTTTGTTATCTTTCTCTCTTTTTCTTGTAATTTCTCAAATTTTTTCTTCTAAATCTCTACTTTCTTTACCCAATTCTATTTCTTACTCATTCCATATCATAAAAAATTTGAAATATGCAAAATATTCAAAATCAATATGGAGTGAAACACTCCAATAAAGTTTTTTGAAGTTATTGAAATAAAGATATAATTCCCTCCTCAAAAAGAAAAAAAAGAAAATATTTATTTAGCATGCAATTAGGTTTAGAAATTAGAATTTATGAAAAATTATAAATATATTATTTAATATGTATAAATATTATAAACATGATAAAATTAAAATACATTTATAATAGAAGTAGGTCCATTCAATTATTTTTTTGATTTTATAAAATAAAAATCTCTTACTTACTTGACTAGGTTGGTTTTTTAAATTTTAGAACCTATAAAATCAAATTATAGGAAATGTGTATCGTCTTAATTTCAATCGGTAGTACAGTTTATAAAAAAAAGTGTGCCCACCTTAGTTGTAAGTGTAGTAGCCTTTCTCTAATACTTAACAACTTTCTGTCTTTTCTTGTTTCTCACATAATGCATAGGCGCTTAAGTTAATGCTGAGTTTTTGGTAATGTTAGTAGTGATAAGTTGGTGATTTCTTCTGCTGTTCTAGAAAGAGAAGCAGTCTGTAATGTGCTCCCAAATTAGAATGTGGTGCTTAAGTTAGAATGCTCGAGGTCTGGTTAGACCTTGAGCAAAAAATGCTCTCAAGTATTATGTTCGTAAGCATAATCTTGAGATTTTATGGTTGATGGAAACTAAAGACAACTTAGATGTCTCATGTTGTCTTAAAGTATCTTTATCTTATCTTAATGGCATAATTATTTATGAAGTAAGAATTATGGGGGTTTCTGTCTTTTGGTTGTCGATAATATTAATATCCTTGTTTTGCATGTTAATATTAGTGTTTTTTATAGAGCTTAGTTTTCTTACTGAAACTAATACTAATGACTAGTAAATTTTATGTTTGTGTTATGCTCCTCTATATTATAGAAAGAAATAATCAATGTTGGACACTATTAAAACACTTTATCAATTTATATAATAAACCATTGTACCTGTTAGGAGATTAATGGTGTTAATGCTACTTATGAAAAAAAGGTGGTGTACCTTTCATTTTCATTGAGAGAGTCCAATACCTTATAAACAATCAAGATAAGAAGATGTAAACTCTTTAGGATTCACCCTTAACTAGCAAGTAGTAGAAACAATAAATACACAAAAAGAAACAATAACCGACACAACACATAACAGGTAGAATTAAACTTATAATTAGCAGTTTAATTTAAACCAAACATGACATAACAAAAATGAAAAACATGCAATAAATAGGAAAAAATATTTTCCAATCACAACCATATCCTTCTATGCATGAGCATATTTGGAACAAATTTTGATTGTACCAACACTACATACAAGCATACAAACACAATGATTTAATGAGATAGAAATAAGTAATATATAACTTGATAAAAATATAAATACAAATACCTCTATCAATCTAGACATTTGTCCTAATTGTTCTATACTACCCTTGTTTGTTGTCTCCACAGCCATTAATGATCCTCCAAGAATCTCTCTTTCCTTCGTAGTCCCATCACCATGCAATGTGGTAAATCACTAATGATCAATATAGTGAAATCCTAAGGTATGAAAAATCAATGCACATGAACCTAAACATGCAATCTAAGTCTTCATTTTTTACTTAACCCAATCCAAAATAGTTTTTACAAAACATTCATGAATCATTAATACTAAAAATCCTTCAAAGTATTAATCATAAGAAATTAAGAAAACAAATTTTGAATATGAAAATTCAAGTTTAAAATAGACAACATTTTCCCACGTTTTTTTATTAAAAAATATTTTAAAAAGGAAGGTATTTATAGAAAATCCTTGGTTACTGAGCACCTTACCAACGTGCAGACACATTGGAAAGTATAGCCAAAAAAATCCCACACAACAAAATCAAATCAAAGTAATATGAATGCAACCTAACATGCATACTACATGAACCAACCCCATGTGGTGTCTACAATCATACAAACATTCAAAGTATTTTAGCTAAGTGAGTGTGTACAATACTAACAGTTAGTAACTGTCCTTACATAAAGAAAGATACAATACTAAGTAAAACAATCAAATTCTATATTTTACATACATGAATGCCAACAAAGACACTAATGACTTACAATCCATCTTTGATTTTTCATGACAAAACACTATATAACTAAATAGACTTTGCATCAATACATGAGATAATTATGCAAGATGGCATAAAGACATTTGTTCCCATGAATACACATTGATCCACAACCCAAAATCCCAAAAGGAACTTAGTCCAAATGCATCAATCCATCTTGATGTATACTTCATGTTGCATGTTTGATTCCAGCTCCACCTGAGCCTCAAGATCTTTCACTACACCTATATCATATACATATGAAATAACATATATATGTGAATGCATCATGCAAACCTAGGTATAGTCTAACTAGATATTATCATGTTACCCTTGTACAGAAACATGCCTATAGGCAAGGCACAATCAACATGCAACAAAGAAACACATAACTCCCCCTAACTAAATGCTACACACCCTATAAGTGAATGTATGTCAGGCAACCATGATACAATGCAACATACACTCATATCCCATGCATGCAATACATATGCAATGTAATGAACAACGAGTTGTGAAAACAAATTCTTCTCCCTTTTTGACAAAGAAAGTCAAAGAAACACCCTCATATGAGAGAGAAAAGGCATGCAACGTGCAATAATCCTAACATTCATGCAATTAACAGAGCAAGATTAAAGAAGTAATAAGATAGAATGCAACACATGCAAATGAAAACATAACATTAAAAAAGTACTAAAAAATAATTAACATAACTTTTTCATTAATAAAATTTTGAGTACATTTTTTTATATTTTTGAGAAAGAAATAAGAAAATACAAAAAAGAAACAAGAAAACCAAAGAAAATCAAAACTCTTCACCACCCTTACCCTAATCATTAGAGGGTACTCGATGATAAGAAACTCTAGTATCCCTATGGTCTGCCATAATAGGGACGTCATCAAAAGGATCAGGATTAGCAATGTCGATCTTATGTTGAAAAGAGGCAATGGCTTGGGAAAGATGAGCACCATGAAGAAGAGGACTTTGGTTGGCACTAGCTGAGGGGACTTGAGGCATATGCACATCACCAGTTGTATGTTTAAGAGGATGTTGTTATGCTTTGTAAATAAGTTCACTAGTTTGAATTAACAACTAACTGTGAAAATTCTACATTTGAATATATGTAACACAGTCTCTAATCACTGAATCCAAGCACTAAGAGGCAAAGGCAAACTTCAAGTATAAAAGAGCAATCTTTGATGAAATGTGAGGAGGAAAAGAAGGGACTGGAGGAACCAAAATAGAAGGGAAAAGAGTAGACTGAGAGATACTTTGTGAAGAAGAAGAAGAAGAAGCAAAGTGTTTAGAGTTAAAGGGACTGTTATAAGAAAAATGACTAGCACACACAGGCCTTCTACCTTTAATGGTGTCGAAAATATCACCAAAAATAGATATACCTCAATGAGTGATCAATGATGGATAATGATGAAAGGAAAGTTTAAGAGTAACATATAAAAAAATAGTCCTATAGATCATGCTTGTAAGATCTATAGTACCATTATTGATGATAGCACAAAAAATGACCTTGAGAGAGTCACTAAAGAAGCATGAGAATGGAGGTGAATGATAACACTCACAATATTAGTGAGATATCGACAAAATATAGATGCATTCAAATGAAGAACACCTATACAATACCTGTGATATGGTCCTACCAACAGATTAGCCATTTCATTAATGTTGCAAGAGGAGATGTTTGAAAACTCATTATATAGATCAATATTAATGAGATTTTCAAAGTCTAATGGGATGACAAGAAAAATAGGGTAAAGTACATCTGAAGGATATAATATCTTGAGGACATCATCTCAAGGAAATGTTGATGAGTGCTAAAAAAGTACTAAAATTACCATGATTTTATGCACATTAATTGATTAAAAATATATATTTATATGATTTTATTATATATTTATATAAATCTATCTTTTCGAAATCACAGGTATTTTTTCTTAAAAAAGTAACTTAAACACTCAAAGAAAAATATCGGAGGCAATACATCACAAATATATTCATAAATTAAATGAGAAAAAGTAAAAAAATATGGAAAAATGGGTCAAAAAGGTCAAAAATGTCAAAAAGGAAGAAATCGCGCATGTAACCGCCCAACAGCATCGGCCAACGCACGCAGCGCGCCCAGCCGCACCGAACAATGCATGTGTATCACCCAGTCCACGCACGCCTATTCTCCATTCCGCGCGCGCCGCTGCACCCTATGCCAGCATGACATCATTAATGATGTCATCATTCACTACTCCACGTTTAAACCATTTTTAATCATTTTTTCACCCACTTTTTCTTCCTCTCCTCACTTATAAATACCCACATTCTCTTCACTTCAAACCACACCTAAAAACACCTCAAAACATCTTCTCTTCTCTTTCTCTCTCTCCATTTCTTAGTTTTTTAGTTTTTCTTAGTTTTAGAGTTCTTCTCTTTTTGAGAAGAACTAATTATGTTTTTGTAATTTATTTGTTTTTTGATTCAATAAATGAGAGTACAAACTCCATTTGGAGGTTTTCCAACAACAAAAATAGCATCAAAGTACTGTAAGGATTTTATTTTCTTTATAGTTATTTTTTATGCTTTATTCTTACATGTAATATTTAATTTGTCTGTGATTAAATTTAACTTTACTGGCTATTTTTAAACAAGATATAATAATAACGTTGTTATGCTTGCAAAATATTAAATAGGTAAAAATCTCTAAAATGAATTGATTTTGTTTTTACTCAAGATTTTATATTAAGAATGTTAGAGAGAAATATATTATTTTTCATTACAAACTTAAATCTGAAAATTATATTTTAAGATTTAGTTATCCGGTCTGATTTAGAGTAGTGTTCTTTTATTTATTGATACAATCGCCTTGTAGTTAGAGTGAAACTCTATTTCAAAAGTTTTTATAAGAATTATTATCTGAAAATGTATTAACATGTTTTTAGTAGTGGTTTTAAAACTTGAAAGTTAGTACTCGGATAATTAAATTCTTAGGTTTAATTTGGATACCTTGAATAAAGTTTAAACTGTCTCACCCCACCAAATGTGATATTTAAATGGTTCATTTTCAATCTCTTAGAAAAAAGGAATTAATTTAATTAACCAAATTAGTTATCGACCCCACCCATAGGTGTTAATTGATTTGTTTAATTAACAAAGAACATCTAACTCCACCAAATGTGGTATTTATATAAAAAAGAGAGAATCAGTAAATATCAATTTATATCTTTAATAACCTAAATAATATGAGCAAGTATAATTAACTTAGTTATTATATTCATAAATACTCCACTATTATAAAAGATAAAATTTGTATAAATATTTATTGAATCTGTATCTATGTTTATTTTTATGTTATTAGATTAAAAACACAAAACCCCAAAATATCGTGACAGAATGGTTAAGATTTAATTTCGTTTTTAAAAGTTTGAATAATGAATTAAAAACCACATATATTCCTTCCTTAGATCGACCTTGGGAGTATACTTATCATGTTTTACGAAATGATTCGTGCACTTGTGAGATTTTTATAAATATAAAACCAAAGTAATGGCAGGATCAGTGATGCAGGTTTTGCCCATCAAATGTGACCTTATGTCCTTGTATGAAGAAGGTAGTAGAAAAATTAGGAGTGTGATATGAGGCAATTGCATAATAAAAATCTCAAAAAAAAAGGAAGGGTCAAAATAATATGTAAGGGAACATAAAGAAAAATAATAAAAATAAGCAATTTTTTCTTAGATGGAAGGGAACTCATTTATCATATAGATCTCTCCAAAAATTGAGGCCATGTGATGAGAAGATAGAGCCACATGTTCTGATTGTTGTCATTGTTCTTCTGATGAGACCCTACTTCTTTTTGGGACCATTTAGTGAGTTAAGCTAAATGACTGGAAAAATGTTTGGGAGAAAAGGGTAAAAGTGTTAAAATGGTTAAAAAATTATGTTCATTGATATGAGGGGGAAATAAGGTTTAAATAGGAAACATATGAGCTCACAGACCACTTCTTTAAGGTAGTCGGCGAGCCAATGATGAATACTAAAAACATGAATTCAATGTGCATCTCAACAAGGGGTTGTCATGGGTCAATGACAACTTTGTGAACAATTTGAGAAGAGAGAGAAAATGAGAGAATTTAAAAATATTTTTTTGGTAATTTTTATAAAATTCATGCCAAGGAAAATCTTTTTAAATTTTCTTTAATGAAACAAGAGCAAACACAAATTAAACACGAACAAAAAGTAAAGAAGAAATAGAGAAAACAAAAAAAATAACAAAATTTATTATCAAACAAAAAGATCAACAAACACAAAAACACATACAAAATGCTACACAAAGAGAAAAAAAGAAGAAGAAGGAAGCTCAACTCATACATTTCACAACAAAAAGTGATCAAACTTTATCCCTGGGAATCACATGGCTAGACTTTACTTTCCTTAATTCCTCCTCCAGATACTTCATCATGGAATGGTTTGCACTACATTCCAATTGAAGATGAGGGTATCTTTTTAGAATGGTCTCACACTTCTTAGTGAGATCACTCCGATCATAACTTATTAAGGACTTATTATCCTTAAGAGTGACTTTCAGCATGGTCAAATCTTTGCATTTTTTCTCAAGGCTTTCTGAATCTTTTTTCCTTCCTTTTTAAAACTTAATATGCTTCCTAAAGAACCGTGGTAGGTGTACAAAAGCTCATCTTAATCATCCTTATATTCTTTGTCAACTCTTTAGCCTTTAAAGGTTACAATGTGAGGATTTTCAATAGGCTTTGATGCCATAAAGGTAATAAAGTTATAGTCATCCTTATAGACAAAGCAATTAGCAACAATTTGTTCATGCCAAAATGGTACCCTCATTCTTCTTCGCTCCTTTTCTAAAGCGATTCTACTTAGCAACAATGTGTTCAGGCTTCTCGCACTCGAAACACTTAATCTAATTCACATCACTATTAGGCTTATCATCAAAATGGTCATCTTTCTTCCCAGATCCCGAGTCTTTTCTACTCAAGTTATCTCTTCTAAATCCACCAAAAGGGGTTCTTGCAACACAAAAATCTACTAAATATTTTGACAGGACTAATATATCTTCTTCATTTGAGCTAAATGTCACGACCTAAATTTCAAGTAGTGATCGTGCGACACTTAGCACGTTCCGTTGCACTAAGCCTGCCTTTCCCCGAACGAATTCTCCAAAGAGATTAGAAAGAGAGTTTGTAAAGAATGCTTTGTATTTCTCTAGAGAGAGTTTATGTTACAAGATGCTAAGAATTCCCAAGATTTCCCAAGTTGAATACAAATGAAAACCAATGGGTCTATTTATAGTGTGGCTCTAAGCTTAAGGCTATGCCACCACTTTCTAGATCATTCTAGCTCTAGAATGTACAAGAGAGTTCTAGTTTTATGTACAATATGCCACAAGGCTCTAGGACCTTCTAGCCAACTCTAGAGTCTTCTAGGTTTGTCTAGCTTCTTCATGCACGTTCCGGGATGTTCCGTAAGCTTCTAACGGCTTCTACATCCTTCATGAACCATCCGTCATGCTCTATAATATTCCAGCCCATTCTAGCACTCTCCAGCGTGCTCTAGAACATTCTAGGGTCTTCAAGCTTAAGTTGAGTCCGTCCAAATCTAGCCCTTTCTAGACATCTCTAGGCAACTCTAGAACTTTCCATGTAGAATAGTTTGGATCCTTTAGGCAACCATCATTTATTTTGGATTTTTAGGGACAATTCGAGCGGGACGTGACACCCTCCCCCACTCAAGTTCGCGACGCCCTCGTCACGCCTTCAAGCTTGAACCTCTCTATGTAATCTTTGAATTGCCACAAAGAATCCTCAGGTTCCCAGCTTGTCTCTACATCCGGGGCGTTCTTCCATTTGACCAAGTATTTCCGATAACTTGGTACGCCCCTACATCGAATCAAGTGATCCACCAAAATTGAGTCCACTTCCCTGTCAAAGGAGGTTACCACTGCGGTAGGCGCCCTTTTGGACTCTCCTCGACTTATGTCTTCCTTGTCTCCATGAAAAGGTTTCAGCATACTTACATGAAAGATCGGATAGATTTTAAGCTTTGGAAGGAGTTTCAGTTTGTACGACACCTTACCGACTTTCTTGAGAACTGGAAATGGTCCCTCATACTTCCGCACCAACCCCTCGTGAACCTTCCGTAAGGACTTGAATTGTTGGGGAAATAGCTTGACAAGGACCAAATCACCTTCCTGAAATTCCACCATCCTCCTTTTCTTATCAACCCATTTCTTCATCTTCTTAGACGCCTTATTCAAATAAGCTCGGGCCAACTCAGCTTGTTCATACCACACCTTGGCAAATTTGAAGGCAGTAGGGCTCTTCCCTTCATAACTTGTGGCCAAGGCATGAGGAGTCATGGGTTGCTGCCCCATGATGATCTCAAAGGGACTCTTTGCGGTGGACTCGCTCCTTTGCAGATTATATGAAAATTGGGCTACATCTAACAGCTTCACCCAATCACGTTGATTAGCACTAACAAAGTGCCTAAGATACAACTCCAGCAATGCGTTGGCATGTTCTGTTTGTCCATCGCTTTGGGGATGAAAGCTGGTAGAGAAATTCAAGTCTGATCCTAATCAAAGCAAGGGTGCGCCTCATCCCTGGGTGTCCAGCCCATAATGAATCATGACACTCCTTGATTAGCTCCTTCCTTAAGTTCCCCCACTTCGGCATAAAGATGTGATTCTGCTTGGCGTAGAGTAGTCCGTCACTCAACCAAAATTGCCTAGTCTTTCCTTCCTTGATGAGGGCAAGGAGGTTTTGAGCAAGGACATCATGTTCCAACCCTTCTTTGATCCTTTCCAACAAAGGGCTACTTGGCCTACTCAAGGCTGCTAGCTCTGCCTTTCGACTTGGTGGATCAACCACAATGCTTCTGTTGTGCAACTCTGATTTTTCCACCTGATAAGGACTCATTGTTGGTGGTCTTGTGTCAAGATCCAACTCAACTTTTTGGTCCACCTCCCTCCTTGGAGGTAACTGTTTAGGCGACGCCTCAGGCATCACATCATGGGACTTATCTGAGATGACTTGCACTTCCGTTGGCAAGCTTGGCTTTGGTAACGCCTCTTCATCATCATATTCTTTAAAGATGGCCAAATAACTCTCTTCGTCCCTCTTCAATCCCTTTTTGAATTGGAGTACTGAGAGAGCTTGGATAGTAGGTCTGGCGGTCCTCTCTGTCGGTACCACACACGCCTTCGAACCATCCATGATGCACATAGAGTTTGAGCATGGCACCAAGAAAGCTCTAACCTGGTCCAAGAACTCCATGCCGAATACAACAGAGAAGTCATCCATGGGTGCCACTAATAAGTCCACTTGGCCAGTCCAAGCACCGAGACTGACCTTAACTCCGCGAGCAACTCCATGCAATGGTAGTGCTACTGAGTTAACTGCTTTTAGAGATCCCCTTCCATGGACTACCTTAAGGCCGAGTCTCTTTGCTTCCTCTACTGAAACAAAGTTGTGAGATGCACCTGTGTCGACCAACGCCTTCGTGACCTTCCCATTAATGGCTGCATCTACATACATTAAGCCTTTAGAGGTCTTTGGGGCGCTTTGCAATGCACTAAGTAGGTGCAAAGAACCCATCTTTGCACCTTCGTCCGACTCGCCTCCATCCTGGTCATGAGTGAAAGCCACTAAGGCACTCAAGGCCTTCCTTTTCGAACATTCACGTGCCCAATGTGGTCCGTCGCAAATGAAGCACGTCACACGGGACTTTGAGGCATTCTGATCCTCCTTCTCCTTCCCCTTATCTCTAGGTTTGAATGAGAAGCCATCTTTATGATTTTTGGGTCCCTGGCTTTTAGCATGGCCTCCACTACTCTTTCCTCCACCAAAATTTTTTTCCGTGGCTTTTGAGCTCTCTTTGTTGGTGGAGTAATCAATAAAGCTTTCCGCAATCGCGATGGCCAAAGATAGGTCTTGAACACCACGTCGCTTAAGCTCGAGATTAGCCCATGATTGGAGACCATCCATGAACAAGAATAGGGCATCCTTGTCTGATGTGTCAGGAACTTCAAGCAATAAGGTTGTGAACTTCTTCACATAATCCCTTATAGTGCCTGTTTGCTTTAGTCGTCGCAATCGGCCCCTTGCCTCCTCCTCAGCATTTATGGGGAAGAACTGCATTTTGAACTCCCTTTTGAAGTCATCAAAGGTTTCAATCGTGCAAACCCCTCGTTGCACATCTCCATGCCTCCGTCTCCACCACAACATAGCAGTGTCGGACAAGTACATGGCAGCAGTTCGGATCTTGCTAGCATGGTCTGTTATGCTAGTAGCCTCAAAATATTGTTCCAACCCCCATAGGAAGTTCTCCACTTACCTAGCATTCCTAACACCATTAAAGGTCTTAGGCTTAGGAACATCCACCCTTTTAGCCTCAATGATAGTAGCTGTGCTAGTTCCCGCGGCCATAGCCCGCTTAAATAGAGCTATATCACCACTCATATCCTCAACTCTATACAACACATTAGCGAGTTCTCTTTGGACAAGATCTCATACCTTGGCAAGTTCGGCTTTCAACCCATCAATCTCTTGCCTTAATCCGCCATCTAGCTCGTTAAGGGACATCTTAACCGTTGCATGGATCTCCACATCCTCGGCCTTCAAGCCATTGCAACGTTCCTCTAAGTTGTCCACCCTATCGAACAGCTCCCCTAAGCTGTCTTGCGCACTCCCCACTTGTACTTCTAAGCTAGAAAGCATGTCTTTCGACTTGGCTCAAGATTCCTTTGATGGTTTCTGGGTTCCTCACGCCCACGTTCCATAGGTGGAACATCAACGTTTGGTGTAGATGGAGCAACGTTCTTCATTATGCCTAAGGTAGAAATGCTTCAACCGAAAGCTCTAATACCAACTGTCACGACCTTATTTTTCAAGTAGCGATCGTGCGGCACTTAGCATGATCTGTTGCACTAAGCCTGCCTTTCCTCGAACAAATTCTCCAAAGAGATTAGAAAGAGAGTTTGTAAAGAATGCTTTGTATTGCTCTAGAGAGAGTTTATGTTACAAGATGCTAAGAATTCCCAAGATTTCCCAAGTTGAATACAAATGAAGACCAATGGGTCTATTTATAGTGTGGCTCTAAGCTTAAGGCTATGCCACCACTTTCTAGATCATTCTAGCTCTAGAATGTACAAGAGAGTTCTAGTTTTATGTACAATATGCCACAAGGCTCTAGGACCTTCTAGCCAACTCTAGAGTCTTCTAGGTTTGTCTAGCTTCTTCATGCACGTTCTGGGATGTTTCGTAAGCTTCTAACGGCTTCTACATCCTTCATGAACCATCCAGAATGCTCTAGGATATTCCAGCCCATTCTAGCACTCTCTAGCATGCTCTAGAACATTCTAGGGTCTTCAAACTTTAATTGAGTCCGTCCAACTCTAACCCTTTCTAGACATCTCTAGGCAACTCTAACTTTCTATGTAGAATAGTCTAGATTCTTTAGGCAATCATCATTTATTTTGGATTTTTAGGGACAATTCGAGCGGGACGTGACATAAAGCTCTCATTGATAGCCATAGATTTACACATCTCATTGTTGCTACCACTTTACGTAGTAGTCTTAAGAGTAATGCTACTTCCTTTTTGGCAATAATTTGGTGTTTCCTAAGTAGAAAATTATGTCATACATGTAATCTAAGTTTTAGGTGTTAATTTAATTATTAATTAACCCAACCCAAAACAATTTTTGTAAAACACCTAGAATTACTAATATTGAAAATCTCTTAAAGTATTAATGATCAAAATTAAGAAGAAAAAAAATTTGAATATGAAAATTCAAGTTTAAAAAATGATATTGTTTTTCTACGTTTTCTAATTACATAAATGTTTTGCAAACGGAAAATATTATTTTATTGAAGTTAAAAAATAAAAGTATCTTAGTCCATTTTTCATTTATATAAAATGTAGGTTTTGGAATGAATTATTAATAGTTAGGAAAAATTGATACTATTTAGGTACAAACAATGCCTAAATTAAGGAAGAAAAAAAAAGACTAATGGGCCACATCTTAAACGGGCCGTGTCAGACTGGCTCAAATCTAAAATGGGCCAGGCTAGACAGGGCATACCAACACAATGGTTCTCTTATCAGTCAGGACCACAATAACTCATTTTAAACAATAGAGTAAAATTTCAAATCATGAGATGGCTCACATCTAATACGGGCCAAGCCGAACTGGGTACACTAACACAATGGCCCTCTCGTTAGCATTGCTGGCCATTTGACACCTCTAGTGCAAACATTTTAAGTCATGAGTTATGTTACTTTATGATTATCTAGAAACCCCTCTGATTTCTCATCACTTGTCTCTGTGTCTCTTGTATATTCTTTTCTTTGTGAGCTTCTCTCATAAATAACTTGTGAATTGTGTAAGCAAAATCTCTCTGAAACTCGCTCACATATCCCTGTATCTCTTCCCATTACGTCTTTCTACAAAATCTACTCCTCCTCCTTCTCACTCTCTCTTCCAATATAATGGATTCTGTTAACAGTGGATCAAGTTTGCAATCTTCAAGTTGTGGAGATGAAGAGTACGATTCAAGAGCTGAATCAATCGCAGCCTTGTTAACTACTAATAACCCACATACCCATGTTCATGTTCCTTCAATGTCAAATTACCAATCTCCACAACCACCAAACCACAATCATATTCAGACCCATCAATCTAATTCCTCCATATCTGACCCTTATTTATCCAACTATTTCGATCCATCAGTGATGGTCACAAACCCCAATTCACTACTCAATCTTGATATGGTATGGTCCAGAACCATAAGATCTGACCCGAATTATAGTACTGATCATAACCAATTGGGTCAACAAGGTATTGAGATCCCTCAAGTAGAAAATAATGCCCAAAATTACCAAATCAATAGAAACGTAGTTCGGAATAACCCAAAAAAGAGATCTAGAGCTTCAAGAAGAGCACCAACCACAGTTCTAACCACAGACACCACTAATTTCAGAACTATGGTTCAAGAATTTACTGGGATTCCTGAACTACCCTTCACTACTTCGCCTTTCCCAATAAGAACCAATTTGGATCACTTTGGTTCAGCTTCTTCCAATCTCAGATTATCGGCAGCTCCTTTAGAAGTTTCTCAAATTCAAAACCCAGTTCTGAATTATCAGCCCCTCCTTCAAACCCAACAAAAATACCCATTATCAAATTCCTCGTATAAACTTGACCCCAAATATGAGGGAAATGACCCACATATTGAAATGGTTGTTGTTGAAGATCAATTTGGGTTGGTGGAGTCGGATCATCAGACGACCATAAACAACAACTGGGTTGATGGAATGGGATCAAATCATAATAGCAAAGGGCAAAACAACAACGTTGGCGAAGGTCTTCTTACGAGGTCCATCAATGGCGGCAATTATGGTACTTCAGAGCGGCAGATTGTGAATTGTAAATTAAACTACGTTACCGCTTCTTTGTTGGATATTCATGGCGATAATAATTGGTAGGTCGGAAGGTATGTTATTGGAATCATGATTTGTTCTTCAGAGTAGGGGAAAAGATAATAATCAATCATCACCAACGGTATTAAGGATGTGACTAAGATGATGAAAGAGAATCTTTAATTTGTTTCCCTCTAATCTTCAATCATACTTTTACCCAGAACACATATAATTATACATTTATTTTATTGTAGCAAATATATATTAGCAATCCTCTTAGCCGATGTAATAGAAAAATGCTTTTTATTAATGTTTAGATCGAGCTAAAGACTCGTGTTAGTATTAGTATGTATTATACTTTATATATATATATATATATATATATATATATATGAAATTGGATAAAGGTTTTTTGTAATTTGAATGGTAAATTTTAAAAGATAATATTTTTAAAATTTATAAAAAAAATAATATTCGATAATATTTAATAATATTTAATTAAATAATATTTAATATTAAATAAATTTAAATAATGTTGTACAATTTTATAGGTGTTTAATTAAATAATTTTTAATATGTAAATTTTTTTAATAAATATATTTAAATTTTTTCAAATCTGATTAATTCAATTATAATCTTAAAACTTCGTAATTTTTTTAACTCGATTGTATAAATCAGCCACTAAATATCATTTTTTTTTCTCAAGCAGTTCTCTTCTCATATATACTGAGTGATTTTTATATCAAACAAAGAAATTCTAAGCATAAAATATATTGCTAACTCAAATTTTAATTTTTAACTCACTTTTATAATTAAAATTTCAATTTTTATGAGTTTTGGAAAAACTAAATTTTTTACAATTACTCTCTTTCAATTTTAGAAAGAAGAAATTAAAAATTGGATGTTGCATAACCAATTTTTAATTAGTGATATTTAAATTATAGGTTTTCAAATTCAATTGCAAATATATATTTTGATAAACTTTGAGCGTTAAGATTTAAAAATGATAAAAAATTGATAATTTAATTTCAAAATTTAGAAAAAAATTTAATTTAAAATTAAAAATATAAAAAATAAAATAAAATAAAAATAAGTTTTTTATAGAACAACCTAATTTTCACATTTTTAAAAATTAAAAATCAAGTATTAAAATAGTTATCAATATTGAAGAAGTCACAAGTCTAGGCACTTCTCGCTAAAGTCAAATCGTATTTTATATAATAAAAGTTATACTTTTATTTTAACCTATTAGATTCTAAGATGTCATTTGGTTCGTGGAATGAAATCAGAATCGGAATCGGATCGAAACGGAATGGAATGGAAAGAAAACAATATTGTTTGGTTTGATCACTGGAATCAAGTTCGAAATCAGAATTACAGTGTTTGGTTTGTTACTGAAATAGAATAAAAAAAGCTATAAATGACCTTAATACCCCTATATGTTGTAAAGTTCAAATAATATCATTTAATTATTATTTTTTCGTCAGACAAAATAAATTATTAAAATCTTTATTTTTCTAAATAATTATTACTTAATTAAAAAGAAATATATTATTAAAATTATTATTTTTCTAAATAGGATTTAGGGTTTTGAGGTTCGGGATGTGGGATTTAAGGTTTAGGGATTTAGGATTTATGGGTTAAGGTTTAGGGTTAAAATTATTATTTTTCTAAAAAGGGTTTAGGGTTTTAGAATTTTGGATTTAGTGTTTAGGGTTTTAGGATTTGGAATTTGGGGTTTAGGGTTTAGGATTTTGGGATTTATGTTTTAGGGTTTTGGGATTTATGTTTTAGGGTTTAGGGTTTAGGGATTTAGGGTTTAGGGATTTAGGGTTTAGGGTTTAGGTTTTAGGATTTGGGGTTTAGGGTTTTGGAATTTTGGGTTTAGGGTTTAGGAATTTTGGGTTTGAGAATTTGGGATTTGAGTTTAAGGTTATATTTTAGGTGAGGGTAAAATTGGAAAAAAAGTTTAGATGAGAATGGAATTATGTTTACCAAAAGGAGGAGAAAAAATTATGATTCCTTTTATTTTAGTAATCAATTACATTTCGTCCGCCTATTCTGTCCAACCAAACATACAAAATAAAAAAAATCAATTATGATTTCATTCCATCCCCTCCAATCAAACATGGGGTAAGAGTCTAAATCATACTAGACAATAACTTATATCTAAATTTTTAATTTTAAAATTATTTTTTTGAATTCTTCTCTCATATCAAATTAAATATAGTATTTTTTTCTAATTATTAAAATACAAGATAATTATAAAAAATATTAATATTTTTTTAATAAATTTTTATAATAAAATTGTTTTGATAATTAAAAAGTAAAATTACATATTATATTAAATATAAGATATTTTGTTATAATAATTATAATCAATTTTATTCAAATATATAAACTATATATAAATAAATAATAAAGATAGATAGGTTATGTTACTTGTTCTATTTAAATGAGCATCTTTGTTGAACATATAAATAGTTTACTAATTTTTTTAATAATTTTTTGACTTATCATAGTTTTTATTGATGAACTTTTTTTTTACACTTTTTTAAAGAAGAATATGAAGTAATAGCAATGGTTTGGTTTTTTTCTTTAAGAGATTAAAGAAGAATATGAATGAAAATTGAGTTTAAATGTTTGACATATAAAATATTATTTTTTCAAAAAATATAATATGATTAAGAAAAATAAATAAAAAACAATTGAGTTATTATCATGAACCCAATTCAAAATAAAAATAAGCTAAATTTAAATCAATTTATTTAAAAATTAAATTAACTAAATTAAGTTACAATTTAATTAAGATGAGTTAAGGTGAAGCAAACTAAACTATGTAATTAGATTTTTTTATAAAAAAAATAGTTATATTAATTTTATATTTTATTGATTTGTAATATTACGTTATCACTTTAAAAATAAAGAACAATTTTTCTTAAGATTGATGGATGGTTACAATTATTTTTTTAAGATAAAATTATATTTCATTAATAAAGATTTAATATATAATTTAGATTAAAATTCATTAATTTAAATACATTAATATTTAGATTTGATAAATTAAAACTAACGATGAGAAAGTGTTTGATTATTTTAATTAATATAATTTGATTCTTTTTAGAAATAATTAAATCTTGATGTCATAAATACAATACATCTAAAAGATTTATATTTTAAATGAAACACAAGGAAAACAAACACAAACATAATATAATAATTATAGATTAATATCTAAGTTAAGAAATAATTATTATTTAAAGAAATAAAAATAAGAAGATAAGAAAAAAATTATGATGGATCGGTGGGTACGAAAATTGTTAGTCACCTCAAATTTTAATAATATTCATATTATTAGTTTTACCTCTTTATTAAAATGTGTATTCGTCAAGTTCTTCTTTATTAGTTTTACCTCTTTATTAAAAATGTGTATTCATCAAGTTCTTCTTTAGGTATTATTTTTCTCAAATAGTAATTTAAAATTTTAGTAAAATAAATGAGATAGTATATTCTTACTCTTACAAACACAAAATATTTTTATTTTTTCATAGAATTATATATACTGAGTCATTTAAATAAAGCATTTTGCATATTCTTAAAATCATACAGAATTATTTAAAAAAATCATTTATTTTTTCCACAAATAATCGTCGCCTATTTTAATTACCGTTACCATCCTATTTATGCTATTAACAATTAAAATAAATCATCATTTGTTTTTTTTAAGAAAATAATTTTAAATACAAAAACTATAAAAATAAAAAGGTTGTAATTAATTAATCTTTTTCACCCCAATTGATGATTGATAGGTCATGTAGTTCGCTTACTTTTCACCTTTTGTTTAAATTTAAGTGATCGAGTGGGAGAGATCTATGGACTATATATTATATACAACAAGCACGTACATATTTCAATATATATATATATATATTTAAGGTATTAATGTTTACTGAAATGGAGTTTAAAAAAGCAAATACTGGGGATTAATTTGAGTATGCATGTTTGCTATTCTTTTTTTTTAATTGGTTTTAAAAACGATTTTAAAATAAAATAAAATAAAAATATTGTTTAGAAAGAAGCATATGTAATATGATTTTGTTAGCAAATACGAAATGTCCTATATATATATATATTTTTTTTTTATTTTTTTTTTATGCTTCACAACACTTTCTACGCATGTTTGTCTTGTTTGGTGTGGAAACATTTTTATTATTAAAAGCACTTTTACATAATCTTAATTCTTAAAAGCCCGAAAAAAATTCTTTTTAGACTAGTTAACACTTTTGTGGGTTGTAAAATAAATCATGCTAACCAACCTAGATCATATTTTTAGATATTTACTAAATGATAAATAGATATAATTATTATATATATATATATATATATATATATACGTATGAAAGAGATAATTAAAAATGCACATTTAAAAAAAAGGGACAAGATACTCACGTACAAAGGTACTAATTAAGGATAATTTTGTACGTATATAGTCATTTACACCTACCTACCTAGCTAGCTAGTAGGTTGGACTTACCACCTGTACAACGTATAGTTGATGACCAACATCATTATTGAATGTAGAAGCTAATAAGCTAGATTTCTTTTCTTTCTAACACCATCTACATTCCATGCATATATATATATATATATATATAATTGATTTAAGTAAGCCTTTAATACGTACCATCACACCATGGTTTAAAGTCATAACAATTACTTCTTTTTTATAATTACAAGACGGCATGAAGGTGGAACAAAAATCGTCATTAATTAACATCTTCTATAAAAAGGATATTAATTATTTCTCTAATCATTTTATAATACTAATTAAAGACATATAACAATTGCTTTTAGTAAAGTATGTATATGGTTTTCTTTAGGTTAAAGATATTCCTTAACATTTTAACGTAAAGAATGTTTTTTTGATTCATTTTATTTATATTATCACGTGTAACATGCATTATAATTTTTTTTAATAAATATTTACATAAAAAATAATATGTAATTAAAAATATTTTACAAACTTTTTAAGAAATTTATTTCTTTCATGTTTTAACAAAATTTTCAATAAAATTTTTATTATTTAATACACAAAGTAACATATTAGAAGATGGAAATTTAATTTAAGGATGATCGAATTTTTTTTAATATTTTTTAATTAAAAATTAATTTATTATATATATGTTTATCAAGAAAGTATAAATATATATGTGTTATATATGTTATTTTGTTATATTTAATCAAAAATTAGATGAAAAAGTAAATTTTATTTTTTTATTACATCTTTTTTATAAATAAATGGATTTAAAAAAACATTATAAATAGTGATTAAACAGCGCCTAAAACTTAAATATAGAGAATTGCATGATACTTTTATTAATTGCTTTTAAAATGAAATAGTTTTAAAATACAACGCTTTCACGAAGAAGTTTAGTGGAAAAAGAAGATAAAACATGTATTTTTAAAAAAATAATATTTACACTCTTTTATGCACTTAAATATTGGTGGGTTCAAAAACACATTCTTACAATGCCTAAAAAATATATACTATTTATTATAATTCAATTAGTTTATTGTATGCTTATTTTTTAAAAAGTAAAAAAATATATATATATACTTTAAAATGCTCTTTAAGAATTTTTTTTCCCTTTTCGTCTTAAAGCATTTTGTAATGTTATAAGTAGCGTTTGATTAATAAGAATTCAATTAAATAAAAATAATGTTATTATTATTATTATTATTATTATTATGTTTTTTAATAGTATAATATAAATAATAAAAAAATTATATATTATAAATGAATTAAAATAAAAAATGATTCAAGAAGAAAAATAACAATATATTTTGGAGGAGTAAGTAAGGAATAAATATTTTTGTCATTGGTAAAATATTTTAAATTTAGATTTAAATAAAAATATTTCACGTGTTAACGTTTTAAGGTGTCATAATCTAAAACCATGAGTAATAATAATGAATGATTTATCTAATAAGAGATGTATTATTATTAGTAATATATTTCTAATCGCTTAGATTCCATTCTCTCTCTAATTATATTATACGTGGCCGGTGATGTAATAGGCTTCGGATTGGGACGCTTTATTTGAGCATGGTGGGCTGACCCATGCTTGCCAGTGAGGCAGTGAATAATAAGCCTTTACTCATTACTAATGATGGCTTTTACAACTTGTTGAGTGCTGATTCACATCTCACTTTGTATATATATATATATCGATCCAGTCCTTAATTCAATAATAAAGTTAATATTAGGCTTTATATTTTAATTAAAAAAATATATATAGGTTGCTACATTACCATTTTTCAAATTTCAGTCCTCGTCACCTCAAGTCATAATATCTTAATTATTTATATTAGTAATCTAATTTAAATTAAACTTATTTTATAATATATTTATATAACTGTTTATAACATTATTCAAAAAATTTAAATTCTAATCTTCACTTATACATACAAATAAAGAATATTTAAACACATTTATAACAAGTTACAAACATATTTGTAATTTCTCATATTCATATAACACGTATATAATTTGTTATTTATTTGTTTTTATCTTTGTTAGATCTAAAATCATATCGTAAAATATTCTTATCTTAAATATTTATGTCAGTCTATTTTATATGATTTTTGTTTTTATTTTATATCAATTTAATATGATTTAATATTTAAAATACAAAATTTTCAATCACCACATTATTATAGGTGAACCATTAATGTCAATGTATTGGTTGCTTGGTTAGGATCAGATATTCATGGAGTTATTGATATTAATATTTGGAATTAATGACCCATGGTTACAAAATCCTCTTACATTTCGACCCACTTCTGATCGATTTCATGGTATTTGAAGGGTGAGTAATTTGATTGACTTCCATCACGAGTATTGGAATACAACTCCAGTGTAACAAGTGTTTAATGCTCTTGATGTGGAGATGGTTTTGAAAATTTCATTTCAACCCTCAAGAGGTGTTGATAAGCTCGTGTGGCATTTTACACCCCATGGTGAATATTCAATCAATTCAGCTTATGAGGTGGCACACGAGGTTTTGGGAAGATTGGAGGGAGTTTCTAATAGTACTAATAATTTGAATAAACTTATCTTGAAGTCTATATGATAGCTAAAGATACCTCCAAAGCTGTGTCATTTTATCTTGCGTTGCTTGCATAATAATGTCATAACACTACGCCAAGCTCTTATTGATAGAAGATGTGTGGTAAAGGATGCAAATTGCTTACTTTGTGCCTGCTATGTTGAAACAGTTTCCCATGTATTGTAAGGGTGCATATGGTTAACTCTATCCTAATTACCCTATGCTTCCTATTCAATTTCTCCTTTTTAAATAGTGATTCGTTTTTGGAGTTCTCTCACTCCTTTCAAACCTAGTTACATTCAATAGCAAACATGGATGAATTATTGGCTACGATATGTTTATGGAGTGTGGTCTAGCAAGAATGCATAGGTTTTTCCAAGCAATAGTAATTTATTCGGATATTGTTGTTTGGTTAGCTCGTCAAGATCGGGTCCATTTTGGTACAGTCTTTGGCTAAGCTTGTTGGTTTCTAACTAATACTGGCATTAGTGGCTTGTATGAGATGTTGCATGGTTGGATCTTTTATTTGAGCTTTTTGCTTATTGTAATGTTCATCCTTCAATTTTTATTAAATGAAAGTAATACGGTATTATTTGAACTATATATCAAAAAGGAGTTATTAATATATATTTGGTATTATCCAGGTAGTAGATACGTGATCCTATTGACCTAAGGTAAATCACTCGTATGGTGAAGTTCACATTGGTTTATAGCTCATATATAGTGACTTGATCCTTGAAAGTAATCAATTAAGACCTGATGATCAAGTTCTGGCCTAAGTGAACGACCTGGAACACTTCTTTGGAAACAAGACCTCAGGAAACACAAATATAGCAACATGATTATATGTAGAATTTTTTTTGTACGTATTCTGATAGCTCAAATGAGAGCGTCTATCTATGTAATCTCTATACATGTCTAGTAGGTGCTATATATACCTTCTTAGTGAGAAGAATAAAGGATATACTCATTATTATCATTTCATACTTCTCTCTAGAATCTTTAGAAACCCTAACATATTAGAAATTCTCCAAACAATCGGTGCCCATCGTGGGACCTTAAATCTTTCCAGTCCTTAGTTAGCATTTGAGACCTTGTATTTTATACCCTGAAGAAATAGCTCGTGTATTAGGGATATACACTTAAAATGGATAGTCTGCCATCACATATCGAGTAGATGAATAGTCTTACACACCAAAATCTAGAATTTGATCTCAACTAACAGATACATCACCCCTCGCCAACTAGGACATTGCATGGTGATCATGAATTGGGTAGCATACCACCTCTGGTAAGTGAAGGCGATCGGCCCTCACCTTATCATAATACGGCCAGACCAACCAAGACAACTCCATGGCCCACAAGTTCAATAAGCTATAGCTTCGAAAGTACTTCTCTTGAAAATGATGCCACGATGAAGAGTCTCCAAAGACAGATAACTAAGCTATAACAAGCATTTACTGAATCTCAAAGAGAGAATAATAAACTTAGGTCCATATTCGTATAGGAGGAATATTCAGAGGCTGAGAGTTCATTCCATACTCCTAGCCCACCTTTTTTGGACAGTCACCCGCTAAGGAGGGGGTGTGCTTCACGTATTCCTTATCCACAACGACTTAAGAGAGTTGTAGAACAACACCCATATACAGTTCCAACCTCTAATCTCATTCCAGGACCTACACATATGAATCCATCGACTCATAAGCATTTAGCACAACATGTACCCTATTTGCTTACATCACGTTCGAGTTTGGGAAATGATGCTACCATGGGATTTTCAATGCCATCAGGTTGTCCAAGTAGTACCTTAGAAGAAAAACTTAAAGACATGGAGGAGAAAAACTTGAGCTAATGGCACCACCACTAAAATTTACTACACCCAAATGTTCTCCACATAAGGGGATAAAAGACCCAGTGGCCTAAGTTCTTCACTTTAAAATAGCCATGGTCGTTGTAAGCCTCCCTGAGGATAAAAGAGAAGCCATGTACTACAAATTGTTTACAGCTACCTTCTAAGAAATGGCACATCAATGGTTCATTAAGTTACCACCTAAGAGTATAAAAAGCTTTGATGAGTTGGTAAAGGTGTTTGTTACCAACTACATATGCAATAAGCTAGTATGGAAGGAGTCACATTATTTGTTCTCAATCATACAGAGGGAGGAGGAGACCCTTGAAGCTTATATGAGGAGGTTCAAGACGAAAAAGATGGAGATCTCATAATGTTCTAATTCCATAGCCATTAAAGCTTTCCGTAAAAACATCAAACAAGATAGAGGTCTATGCATTGAGTTGACTAAGACCATCCCCTGATTTCATAGAGATGGTCTATGAGGACACCCAAAAAAATTTCAACGTAGAAAGGGAGATGAAATCCACCAAGGGGGTGGTAAGTAGAGTAGTAACCAAGCCTACCCCAATCAAAAGGAAGGAGGATAGAAGGCCTTATGGAGAGAGACCATCATAACCCTCCCCATTTTAAACTTATGGTCACTCCTAAGGGAAGGCTAGGGACTTGGGGAAGAGCATTGTCTCCTTTTAAAGGTCCCTCATTGCGTGTCTCATTAGCTAAAGATATACAATGTATGGAGCACATTAATAATGTCAATTGGCCATGACCTATGAAGGATCCATTGAGGGACCCAACAAATATTGTGCATTTCATAAGGACACGGGTCATTGGACTGGAGATTGTAGACACCTTAAATGGGAGATCAAACATTTACTCTCGGAAGGATATTTGGAAGATATGGTTGATAAAACCAGGGGTTTGTAAGAAAAAAATTGAGGAGGAAACAACTCAATTTATCAAGGCGAGGTGATTCCCCCAAATCTGGCTCCAAGGGGCATGAATAGACCTAATAAGCCCCTTCAAGGGGACGTATAATCTACACAATACATGGTGGACCTACACTGTTGGGTCATTCTAGTAACTCTATAAAAAGGTATGCTCGAGTAAGCCAGGGACACGAACCGATTGGTTTATAGTCTGAAGCTTGAGGGATCGGTCTATCCTATCACCTTTGAAGGAAGGGAGGTCCTTCTACCTCATGATGATCCTCTGGTCATTACAGTCAAATTTGCACACTGTGAGGTGTGCAAGATTTTGGTAGACAATGGTAGTTCCTAGGATTTATTGTATTTATCTACTTTATTGGATATGAGGATAGATCCTAAAGAGATTAAGCAACAATAGAAGCCATTAATGGCTTTCAATGGCAGCGTAACCATGTCAGTAGGAACCATATGTTTATCGATCTCTATAAAGGAAGCAATAATCCTTACAAATTTTGTGGTATTGAATACTCCCGTGTCTTACAATGCAATTTTGGGTCGACCTTGGATCCCCAAGATGAGAGTAGCCCCTTCCACGTACAATCAGCTCATCAAGTATCCTACTGTTGAGGGGATCAAAAAGATAAGGAAAGATTAGGATAAGGTGAGGAGTTGCTACAATTCTACCATGAAAATTGCATTACCCCTAGGACAAGGCAAGGAATTACTACAATTCCGCCATCAAAAGTGCATTACCCCCAGGACAAGGTAAGGAATTACTACAATTCTGCCATGAATAGTGCATTACCCTAACATCAAAGTAGCAATCAAAGAACAAAAATCGTTCTAATATGGGATGGTGCCACAAATAGAGAGAAAGACCATGGTGGTAAACCCCAATGATAAAAAACAATAAGAGAGGACAAGTCCTTGAAGATCACCCCAAGTTGGCCCCTTTGTTGAGAGTTGTACTCATTAAGTTCTTGGAGGATAATGTTGACCTTTTTATATGGAAGTCAGAAGATATGCCTGGCATCGATCCTGAAATAATTTCCTATGAATTTTGTGTCGATCACACTAGAAAACCAATTCAAAAATGAAAACAAATAATTGCTAGAGATAAAAAAGATATCATTAAGAAGAAAGTCAACCATTTAAAAATTGTAGGTTGGATTCATAAGGTCGCTTACCTAACTTGGCTATCAAACGTGATGTTGAAAAATAAAGCGGGGGAAGAGTATAGAATATGTGTCGATTTTACAGACCTTAGTACAGTGACACCAAAGGATTGCTTCTCGTTGCCAAATATTGATCAATTGGTCGATGCTACAGTTGGTTTTGAAACAATGAGCTTCATGGATGTGTATTCAGGTTATCATCAGATCCAAATGCATCTCAGAGATGAAGAAAAAATAGCTTTCATCACGGAAGAAGGGACCTATTGTTATAAAAGGATGCCCTTCGGCCTAAAAAATGCAAGCGTTACTTACTAAAGGTTGGTCAATAAAATGTTCGAGGGTCAAATTGGCCAAAACATTAAAGTCTATATGGACAAAATAATGGTATAAACAAAGTGTGCTAAGGACCATGTTTCTGATATGAAGGAAGTTTTCGCTATAATAAGGGGCTACAAGATGCGGCTTAACCCAAAGAAGTGTGTCTTCAGAGTAACCTTGGGAAAGTTCCTAAGGTTTTTGGTATCGTTAAAGGGGATAAAGACCAATCCTGACAAAATTTTGGCCCTGATAAACATGAAATATCCAAGTGCCTTAAGGAGGTCTAACAACTAAATGGTCATAAAGCCACACTCAGTCACTTCATTTCCACAAGCACCAAAAATTTCCTACCATTTTTTCAATCGTTGAAGAAAAATAAGGAATATGTATGGGATACATACTGTGAACAATCTTTCCAATCTATCAAGGAATATTTGGGGAAGGCACCTCTTTTGGCCAATCCTATTGCAGGTGAGATGCTACACATGCACATGTCTTTCATTGACAAGGTCACTAGTGTTGTACTGGTTGGTGATAGGGAGGGAAGGCAGCACCTTGTATATTATGTGAGTCACTTCCTGACAAGAGCATAATAACTATATCCTTTGCTAGATAAGGTAGCATTTTCATTAAGAATGACAACATGTAAGCTTAAACACTATTTTGGAGCACATAAGGTATTTATCCTCACATCGCATCCCTTGAAGAATATCTTGGGCAAGCTAGATCAATCAGGTTGTCTTTCTCAAATAGCTATTGAGTTGAGTGAATTTGAGATACATTATAAGCCCTTGTCAAAAATCAAGGGGCAGGCTCTCATATATTTTATCACCGAATGGACTCAAGAGCCTGCACCCAGAAGGAGATTATAGTACTAGTGTCTATGATGACAACTCAAATTTTAGATCTTTGGAAGGCATATGTTGATGAAGCTAACAATTCAAGGGATAAGGATTGGAATAATGATCTTCACTCCAATAGAAGGCTTAATAGAGCAATGTCTCCGCATCACTTTTCAGGCCACTAACAATGTTGTTAAGTATAAGGCATTGCTCTTATCTTTACGGTAATTGACAAATTTGGGAGCTAAGAGAGTGTTGATCCATAGCGATTCATTACTTATGGTAAATCAAGTTAACAACAAATTTGAAGCCAAATAAGAGAGGATAGAACTTTATGTACAGAATGTGAAAAAAGGAAGGGTAGCTTTTGAAACATTTGAACTCAAGCAAATACCAAGATGGGGGAACACAAACGTAAACTCCCTGACTACTCTATCATCTGCAGTAAGTTTGGAATTGAAAAGGGTGATCTATGTATCGTGTTTTGTAGGGCCAAGCATAATGGATGACAAAAGTAAGAATAAAGTTAAGATGAACACCAAATCCTAAACACACACCTCCTGGCTAACTCTATACCTATAGTATCTCATTCACGATACACTGCCTGGAATAAAGATGAGGCACGTAAAATCATGACCAAAGCAAGAAATTACACCATTGTCTAGGGAACACTATATCGAAAGAATTATGGTGGACTATGGTTGAAATGCTTACCTACCCTAGAAGCTTAGATAGTTTTGAGCAAATTGTTTGAGGGGAGATGTAGGGCTTACTCTGGTGGAAGAATCCTTTCTCAACGGATCATCCGACATGGCTACTATTGACCTACTCTTCTAAAAAATTATATCGATCACGTCAAGAGATGTAATAGGTGACAAAGACATACCAACATCCCACGCCAGCCGACCAGTGACTTAAAGTCCATTGTCAATCCATGGCTATTTCCAAAATGGGTGCTAGATATTGTTAGTCCATTACCTCTTGCCCCAGGTCAAATAAAGTTTCTAATCATGGCGACTCATTATTTTTCTAAGTTGATAGAGGTTGAGCCATTAGCAAGAATTGGTCAAGGACATCGGCCAAAAATTCACAAGTCAACAACTGATGTCTTTCTGCAATGAAATTGGCATCAAACTATCCCATTCCACCCCTTACAAACCACAGGTAAATGGTCAAGTAGAGTCATCCAATAAAACACTAATCAACATACTACGAAAATGTTTCAAAAGGCTTAAAGGGCAAGTGGGTAGATGAACTATCCGACATTATTTAGGCTATAAGAACAACCCCTAGGGTAGCAATGGAGGAAAGTCCCTTTTCCCTCATTTATGGAACTAAAGTAGTCATTCCATCAAAGATATAGGAACCTATTCTTAGGTAAAAAATAACGCAATAGGAAAATGATGACCTCAGAAAAGATGATCTCTTATTAGTGAAAGGTAAAAGAGAGAATGCTTTGATACGTATTGAATCACAATCATTATTACCACTTACGTTTCATTCCTCACTCAAGTCACCTTCAAATTAGTCCAAAATATCCAAATTAATAGTTTTTTATTACATTACTATATAGACTAGATGTTTCCAATTGACAATATGAGATTTCACTTGAATTTATAATTCCATTTGATTTTACATGGAGGAAGTTTTTAGTGATTAATTTTAAAAATACATAATTTTAAATTTGAATAATGCCTATTAGAACCATCTTATCTCTGTTTAATGATAATAAATTAAATAAATAGAATATGTGATTGTAATAATTTTCAAGTTAAATTATATGATATGTTATTTTATTTCAATTAGATGATGCTTTTATATTATATTATGATTATAGGTTAAAAACTATCAAATGACTTTATAGGTTGGTTTAAGGTTGGTTTTTTAGGAGTTATATATCGGTTAAGGTTTTGAATTTTTCAAAATCACCAAGATAAGATCAACTTATAAAATAACTCAAAAACGAATTAACCTATGATCATTCCTAATGCTAAGTCACTTAATTGACCACTTATCCTATTGTTTGATTAAAAAGAAAAAAAAAGACTTGATGGATTGCTATATCACGTCTTTAATCGCATCAAAAATCGTAGATATAATAATTGAGATTTTTTTTGGTTTAATTGTATGGTATAATTTTTTTATATATGGAGTTTTATTTTTCATTCTATCAAGAAAAAATATGTACTTATTTTTCTTAAAATATAAATGAACATATGTGTTTTAATATTATATGAAAAATGAACATATTTGTTTTAACAAAGAGTTAGTAAAATTATATTAAATAATTGAATTATTTGTACATTAGAATTTTTTGCCAATAATTCCTTCTTTTTTTCTCCATTTTTTCATAAGATACAATAATTGAGATATGTTATAATATGTCTGTGTTTTCTGGTATAATATTTACACTTAATTTTTTAAATATAATATTAGAGCTATTTTTTTTAACTATTTTTTCACTAACTTTCATTTTTATTTTAATCAATTACATTGAATATTAAACACATATATAAAAATAAAACTTATTTAATTACATATTCAAAATTAATATTCATAGTTGAAAGTTTTTATTAGAGACATAATATGATTTATTATTATTTTGATGATAGTTTGTTTCTGATGTTGCTAAGGCTCCAATGATTTTTATTATTTTAAATGCATGTACAAAACGAAAATATTTATGAATATGTGTTTAAAGTAGTGAAGAGTCAAAAAATAAAAATACTCCTTAAAAGGGGCTCATTGTAAGAATGGGCATTAGGATAGTCAGGTAATAACCTTCGGTTATGAAACAGTAGTCATTTTTTTTATAATTTAACCTGTTTTATATTTTTTTAAATTTATTTAAAAATATATTTAATTTTAAAACTTAAATCTTAACGTAGTTTTTATTTTACTATATTATTTAAAATATTAAAATTAATTTTTATTTTTAACCAATTAGCACATATTTTTAGTAAAATAAAAAATATAAAAGTAAGAATAAATAAAATTTTGTATAATTATTCTAAATATTGTGTGTAAAAATATATTTTTCTATATAATTATATGTATATAAAAAAATAATATTAATATATGTTGTTCGGTTTTAATTCACCATAATTTTAATATTATAATAATCATTATGTCTAATGTCTTATCGATTATAATTATTTTTTATTGTGAATAAATATAATTTTAACTGTTAAAAATTAAAATATTCATTCTTAATACCTCATCTCATATACTATTATTTTAGTATTATTTGGTAACTAATTTTGTCATTATTTTCTATTTTTATTAAGAATGAATTTTATTTAATGTCATAATATTTTGAAACATTAAAAAAAAGCAACTGTTTTTATATTTCACAATTGTGAGCATTAATTTAAAATCTTATTCTTACATCTTATTTTCTCGAAGGATTAGGGTCTCTGTTTATTGAAATTTATTTTTAATTCTTAACTATTTATTTGATATATAATGTATGTATTGATTCGAAGTTATTAATTAAAAATAATATTTTAGTATTTACATTAAAAATATATAATTTAGGTTTAATAAATAAATAAAAACAAAAATATCTTATTCCTTGTTCGAAAACCATGAAAAGCACCGGACAAAACATAGAACTAGTTTTATTCAACAAATTTTTGTGATTTTTGTTTTGGCTACGCTTTCTGTTTTTTTTTTATATTATAAAAAACAGAAAATTAGTTCAGCATTATTTAAAAAAAAAACTTTACAAAACCTACCCCTCAAATGTCATTTAGTGCAATTCAATATGAGCACGGTAATTCATGCCGATAACAATTTTATTAATTAAATAACAATTAATTTTAAATAAATATTATAAATATTCTTAAAATTTTAAAAATATCATAAATATTATTAAACTTAACAAAAATTAAAGTTTAATATTTTAAACAAAAAAAAATGATAGAAATAATAACAAATCAAGAAATAACCTAAATAAAAACGCAATATATTTTCAAAATATTTTTCACAGTAAACGATAATTAGTAAAACAAATTTAAAAAATAAAAAATACTAGATCTTAAGAAATAAGATGTATTTAAAGATTCATCGTTCTTAACAATAAAACAGATATTTACAAGAAAAAATATAATTTATTATGAATTAAGAAATAAAGAAATGATTATTAATAATAAATATGTAAAAAGAAGATATAATATAACATTAATTGACCAAAAAAATATTAAAAATAAAATATCAAAAACCTCTCAAAGAGACAAAGAAAAAATTAGAAAAACATTATCTAAAATTAACTGATTTTAGGTAATATTTCTTTTTTGTCAAAATCACTTGTATGTAAGATTTAACGGTCCATAAATTCGCATAGCAAAAATTTGACTGTTCGGTGCCAAGACTTTCCAAGTCAAGGCACGTCTATCACCTTTTTAATTATACACGTAAACCTAGTCCAAACGCTTTGGTACTCCTTGAGAAAATACCAACGAGAACTACTCTCAACAAGTATCGCATGCATATGACTTAATGATTGCTTCCTGGCACCAAGATGACTCAACCAAAATGCTCGTCCCATCGTAAGGTTCTATCTCATCTAGGAATTTATGATGCACAACTACTCACCCAACTGTGCAAGTCACACACGTTGATAGCAAGTAGTACACCAATATAATGAGACTTAATCGGCTTCCCATTCTCTTGTTGGGTCTCTTTATACATACCCTCGAATGGGCAACTTGATACTAAGGGCCAACTCTTAGCCCAAAGACTAACTTTGTCTTGTACCCCTTGTGCATGTATGCTTATTATCCCTTAACATACTTATACTCAAACTATCACATATGCCAACTTATCCTCAAGTCAATCAAGCAAGTGTGCCTTATATGCAAGTAAGTCGATTCAACCAAACTCATATATTGCTTGAATAAGCAACTTCTTTGATTAAAAGCCCATACATGATGCCTTCATCTTAACATGTTGTCACCCACTTTCGTGCCTTCAAGCCTATAAATCCTTAGTGCTTGGCTGAGCCTTTGACCAATGCACATCCCCATTCGATATCACCGTCATGTGGGTCGTCACATTCATAATGTGCCTTAGTCAAAGTAAAGCTACCAAACTAACATGCTGTTACTTATTGATCCACCATCACTTGTGCAACACCGCCCACATGGTGTGCCACATTCACATGAAGCTACTTTCATATGCCGCATTGAGTAAACTATCAACATAGATATTCCCTCTCGTGTAGCGTGTGGAAACCATATGCAGTGTCAACCCTTCTACCTCATCGATATTGTCTCTAAGACTCCCTATCTTCTAGAGACATTGGTATGCCCTTATGGCACAATCCAATGAGCATTCCCTAGCTTAAAGGTAGCTCACTTAGCCCACTATACCCACGGGTGCTTGGGTTAGTGAATATTTTGACATCATACCTTCCCCTAAAGTGCTCTTATAGCATTTTCTCATTTTTCAAGAGAAAATACCACTTTGTGCAAGGAGACATAAGCCCAAAACAATTCAATAATAAATATTTTACCAATTACTAAAGTTCCTCTCATGCAAACCAAGACATCCTACCTTACTTTATTCCTTCGACGTCCTTGTCGAATCGCTATAAAGAGTCTTTAGGCTCCACATCTTCTAAATGGCTTCTAACATGCAACTATTGCACTACTTCTTATGGAATCACCCTTGGAAATGACATTAGAATGCCCCTTTTAGACTTGACCTAGGACTTTACTACATCTATTCACCCAAACAAAAGCTCCACATAAACAATGTCATTACTAATGACATAAGCAATCTCTGCTCTACCATTGACAACCCAAATTGATTATCTCTTCCCAAAAAACTAGTCAAGTCCACTCTTTGGACCAACTCTCCATGATGCCACTTGCAAGATATGGCTTATAAGCCAACAGCTCTTCCATTACGACATCTCTCACCAACTCTTGGTGTCTTCTTTAGCACAGTCATGATCATGACTTGCCTTAGTCGTCTAGATGATTTTTGCAATCGATGCTCCTTGGCCTTTTCATCATGCAAAACTAAAACCATTTCTATGCACTTGGCGCTCCTTGGCTCTTAACAAGTGTACAACATTGACAATCTCTGTTTTCACTCGATGCTTTTAGCTCTTCAATGTTCAAAACTTCCACATACACACATGGTTCTCCTGGCCCTTCCATAATGCTACCATTCTAAACTATTACCCATGCATTAGGTGCTTCTAGGCCTTTCTAAAGTGCAATCTCTATATGATGGTACTTCTATCCCTTAGGCGTGGCTCTCTTGCCAACTGTATATCTTATACAACACCATGCATCTTTCCAAAGCACAAGACGAATATACTTATGATATATGAGATGTATCATGAAAGGTAGATTTCACAAACTCATTTTCTTCCAAAATAGCACCTCAGTTTTGAAACTTTGACGTGCTACTCTTGTACCCTAGTCTACCAGTGACCTTCACCCTAAGCAAGCAACTTCAATTGATCTCTTCGTTTCTTGTTTTCATTATACCATATTCCTTTTGTGGTGTGAGGTTCTCCCTCATTTCAATCTTCAACGACCTTGTCAAAGCATTCTCAACCTCAATGATCAATGATGAAACTTCAACCCATGTAGGTTCCCCAGGGCCCCTTCCTACAATGGAAAAATATATTCACATCATGAGCATCTCAATCTCTCTCAACATACAACTTTTCTTAAGCTTGAGCGCTTGTGGCCCTTCTCAATGTTATTGACTAATAAGGGGCCCATACATCCTTGTCTTACTGATTACATTTTGTTGACATTAACATGATCTGACCCTCATCATTACTGCTTCACTTCAAATCATAATAGAGACCCCATGACCCATCTAAATGTGATACCAACTCTTTGGTGATCCCACTAGTAATACGATCAATTTTGTAGAACTTTGCATCAGTCTAAATTTCATATGGTCATCTTGGCACTCTTGCCATAGCCCCTTTGCCTTTACCTTTAAAATTTGAAATTAGCTGCCATAGCCCCTTTGGTTAGTCCTTGTGACCTCTCATGCCACCTTATGCAGCCATGTCCTCCTTGTCACTTTGAATAGCAAGCAATATTTAGCTATCTTGAACACATTTCAACACCCTACAATGTTTCCTTCTCAAATCAAACATGACATCTACAATCACCGAGACGTATATGGCTTATTCTTTTGGTAGCAAAATTGAAGCACAAACATGTTGGAAACCACATACCAAATCCACGGCTTATAAGTCCTCAAATCTTAAGAGAAATATGCTTTCATAATCGACCACTTGGTGAAGGATGCGCTACCTATGGCTTATAACTTCTATGGATACAATTGTTACAACAACTTGTAGTCTTTTACAACCTTCCATGAACAAAGCGCAAGCAAACCATACAGCCACTAACTTCACCTACTCACAACCTTATATCAAGGAATTCTACTTGCATGCATTTGCTACAAAAAACGTCACAATGCTTATCACTTGTAGATTACGTCACCTACATACCCAAGTCTATACTGACTTAAACATGCAAGAGTTTTCCATCTCAAGTATTTTGAAGGATGCAACCTTTGCCACCAATACTCGCTCCCTAGACAACCATCTTCAAACAAGTTGTTGAAATCCTCAAGCCAACTAATCAAACTAAGAAAATGTCCTTAACAAGTAGTGTTGGGTTCACAGAAACTCATCATCCAAACTTGAACACCTCTTCTATGAGAGTGAAATGGCTCTGATACCAACTGTAATGATCCGTGAGTTTGCATAGTGAAAATTTGACCATCGTTCGGTACCAAGACTTCCAAAGTCAAGGCTTACCTATCACCTTTTCGTGTTTAAAGCATGACCCTATTTCAAACAGTTTAGTTCTTATCGAAAAAAATACCAATGAGAGCTACTCTCAATAAGTCTTACACGCATGAAACTTAAAGATTGATTCCTAGCATCAAGATTACTTAACCAAGATGCTCATCCCATCAAAAGGTTCCACCTTATCTAGGCATTATGCCGTGCAATTTCTCACCCAAGTGTGTAAGTTACACATATTGATAGCAAGTAGTACAACAATGTACCAAGACTTAATCGGCTTCCCATTCTCTTGTCGGGTCTCTTCATACATACCCTTAAATAGGCAACTTGATACTAAGGGCTAACTTTTAGCTCAAAGACTAACTTCGTCTTGCACCCATTGTGCATGTATGCTCATTTCTACTTAGCATACTTATACTCAAGCTAACACACATGTTAACATATCTTTAAGTCAACCAAGCAAGTGTACCTTACACACAAGTAAGTCCATTTAACCAAACTCACATATTTCTTGAGTGAGCAACTCCTTTAATCTTAATCCCACACATGATGCTTTCATCTTAGCATGTTGTTGCCCACTTCCATGCCACCAAGCCTACAGATCCTTGGTGCTTGGCCAAACCCTTGACAATGCACATTTCACTCAACACCACCATCATAAGGGTCATCACATTCGCAATGTGCCTTATTCAAATCAATGTTGCCAAACTAGCATACTACTAGTTATCGATGCACCATCACTTGTGTAACACCACCCATATGGCATGCCATGTTCCCTTGAAGCTACTTTCATATACCGTATTGAGTAAATTGTCAGCATCAATATTCTCTTTTGTGTAGCCTCTCATGTGAAAATTGTGTGCAATATAGACCTTTCTACCTCATCAATACTATCTTTGAGACTCCCTATATTTGAGATACATTGACATGTCCTTATGGAACAATTTCCACCCCATGAGCATTATCTAACTCATAAGTAGATCACTTAGCATACCATACCCAAGGGTGTCCAAGGATGGTGGAGAGCTTGGCACCATGCCTCTCTCTAAAGTGCTCTTATAGCATTTTCCCTTCTTTCAAGAAGAAACACCACTTTATGCGAGGAGACACAAGCCTAAAATAATTCAATAATTATTATTTTTCCAATTACTAAAGTTCCTTTTATACGAACCATGAAGTAAGGCTTATCACAATAGTGCTAAGCTTTACCTCTGAGCAATTTAGGTAAAAAATGAAATTTGTGGTAAGGAATTGGCCTGATGTGAGAAGACATTTGTCTAATGTGAGAAGGCTTACCATTAGCATCTAGTGTCGTGGTAAATCTTACTATGATATGGTAATGTCTTACCACAATAGTGAGAAGCCTTACCAAAGAATGATTTTGGTAAAAAAAATGAAATTTTTGACAAGACATTGGCTTGGTATGGGAAGTCTTACCATTGACATCTGATGTCGTGGTAAGGCTTATCATGAGAAGACATTTCCTTACCAAAACAATAGTAAGCCTTATTTCGAGAGTAATTTTGGTAAAAAAAAAACAATCTAACCCCTACTATTTTGGTAAATCACTTGAAAAATTAGATACATCTATTTAGAAGGAATCTAAATATTGATAAAATCATATTTTAGAGAATAAATTGACACCAATAAAACTAACGTTGCTAGATAATAGAATAATAAATAGAAAATATGCTTTATTAGGAATGATCCATGATATTTAGAATACCAAAAATTAAAATTCATTGTATACCCTAAGTTTTCCATTAATATTAATGATAAGAACTTAAACCAAGTGTTAAATTTAACCTATAAATTTGAAAGATGAGATTTAATGAAATAAGAAAATCATTAATTTTCAGTATATTATATAGTAAGATATTCATTAAAAAATAACCATAATAATTCAATATATGAACAAAATAAATTCATAATTGACAAAACTTTTCAAGGAATTGGATAAATAATAAAACCAAAAATATTAACAGATTTTGAAATATCAAAAGAATGAAAATTAGATGTTAAAGAAAAACCTCTGATATCGGGAAAAAGTAATGTAACAAGAAATAACAATGTATCAAGATTTATGTTTATAGATCTTGAAGGAGTAATCTCTAACAAAGAAAGAGATGTGATGATCTAAAACAAGAAGTTAAAATGATAAAAGTATTAGTTCATAACGTAATACTAGGAAAAAATGATACTATTATTATCCCAATAATATTCAAAAATAAATTACCAAATATATAATTAGATTTTAATGAAAGCTTGACTGGCATATCAAAAAATTAAATAACAATAATGAAAGCTTTAATTCTTTTAGTAGAAGAAATAGATATAACATAAGAATCAAACTTCAAGTCTGTAAAAGACATCAATAAAACACAAAAGAAACTCCTAAATGAAATAAAATAATATGATTATAATAAGAAATTATAATAAGACTTACATAAAGAATTAATAGAATTATGAAGGGATGCAACCAATAAACCTAAAAGCGATGAAATTATAGGTTATAAGTTTGATCAATTTGTAAGATTAAAAGAAAAACCACCTAGGAGATCAAATGCATTGATACCTAAGAATGAGAAAAGAAAAAATGAAGAAAAACCAAAAATAGTGAATAAGCTATGACAAGAATTAAAAAAAAACAGTTTATGGACAGATGATGTGTCTAATGCTTAGTTTGAAAATATTTTTATTCATAAATCAAGACTTATCCCATCACTAATTTATGATTAAGGATTTGAAGATTGTGATTAAGAAATAAATCTAAACTATTATTTATTTAAATTACAAAACAATTATTCCAATCATTGAAAGTAGAGACTTAAATATCACATGTAGATTAAAAAGAGAAATAAAAGATATAACAATAAAATTATCCCTTTTTTGATAAAAGCTATTCTAGATCTATGAATGAGCTATTACTATCTTCTTCAATCCCTAGATCATTTTTACAATTGAATGGTTTTTCTTCTATTTATATTTACATGACAATGGAACAACTAACTTAAAATATACTCTAAAACTACTCTTGTGAATGGCTAGAGAAAAAAAATTGTAAATTACAAAACTATTCTATTCTATTATATGATTCCAGTGTATTGAAACAATAAAAAATGAGTCCTATCTATAGTTGAAAATAGGAGAGAAAATTGGATCGTTTGGAAGAAATCTTCACGCGTAACGGCCCATGTTTATCCATGTCATGGTCCGTGCCTCATCTTGGTTCGTCCCAATTTTTCAAGAAAAGATTACTCCATTGCTAGTACTTATCCATATTGTTTCACCTCTTACAAATTGGTTGGATAACATGTAAGCCTTACATGTATCGTTCTTTTATTCTTCTAAGTTGAAAATAAGTGCTTCAGATATGATTCTTCAAGTATTTTTCTTTTGAATCAATTTTGAAGCCAAAAATACTTGAAAAATAACAAAATATATTTGTTATTTCGAACACATAAATTTACTTTAATAATGATAAAGTCATGCAAATTTAAATGTATTTATAATATTTAAGTGTAAATAAATCGTGCAATATTAGTGTTTTTCAAGCACTCATCAGTAGACCTATTATTGACCCGAAATTATATCGAGTCGTGTTCGAGTTGTATTATCGTTTCGTGTCCAAAATTGCATCCCTAACTATAAAGGTCCACTATCTTTTCAAAATAAAATAATTAACTTGGATTTTTGTTACAGTTTAATTCATTACTTTTAAAAAGTTAACAATACATATCATTTAGCTCACTTTGTATGATTTTATTCATTTTTTTTAATTTTTAAAATCTTTATTTTAAATACTTTTAAATACAATTAAAAATAAAAATATTATAAAAAATGAGTTAATGGATTTATATTATCGTTTTATCAAAAATTGAATAATTAAATTGTCAAAAAAATATGAGCTAATAAACTTAGATGCTATAAGTATATTAACGAAGATTATGGTGCTAACTAAGTTTATGTTTACAAATATTTTAATGATTCTCAAGATCCTACACAAGAAATAGATTTAGAATATTAAATTGGATGCAAAAATTAATTTAGGAATCAATTTTTTTGTTTTAATTAATTGTGAGCCCTTTATGTTTAGCAATTTTTCTTTTAGTGAATTGTGTGCCTTTTATTTTAAGTCTATCTTTTATTTTTTAAGGTTGGATTAGGCCCAATCCACAACTTAAAAATTAAAAGACTAAAAGACTTAAAGCTCACAAGTCACTAAAATAAAAATTGCTAAACATAAAAGACACAATTTATTAAAACAAAAAAAATTGATTCCTAAATTAATCCTTGCTTTCAATTTAATATTCCAAATCTATTAGAATATTTGTAAACATAAACTTTGTTAGCACCTCAATTGGTTATCTCATAATGGGAGCGGTACTAATGTTGCTAGTATTTTGTTGGTAGAAAAGTTGAATTTGAAGTGAAAAAAGCATCCCAAACAGTACAAGCTATAATGGTTGAATGATTGTGGCAAAGTGAATGTCAACAAACAAGTTTTGATTTATTTTTCAATTGGAAATTATGAGGATGAGGTTCTTTATGATATGGCATCAATGTATGATGCTCATATTTTACTTGGATGACCGTGGCAGTTTGATAGGAGGGTGATGCATAATGGGTATAAAAATTGATACTCTTTTGAATTGAACAACCAAAAAGTTGTATTAGCCCCTCTAAAACCTTTACAAGCTTATGAGAACCAAATTAGGATAGTGAGAGAGTGCAAGATGTGGGAAAAACAAAAGTGTGAGCAAAAGGAAATTAAAAATAGAGCAAGTGAGGTCGAGCAGAGAAAAAGGATAGAAAAGTGAGCAAAAAGAAGATAACAATATGCAAAAAAGAGAGAAAAGTGAACGAAGGATGTTGGCGTGAGCTTTGAGTGGTAGAGAGAGAGAGAGAGCAAAAATAGTGTTAAAAAAGGGAAAGTGATAATAATCTTATTTGAGAGCAAACACGTGAATGAGTGTTAAAAAAAGGGAGAGTGATAACAATCTTATTTGAGAGAAAACACGTGAAAGAGTACATGAGTTATCTCATTTTATTTTAGTGGTTGACAACATGAGTAAGGAAGGAGGAGAACCACAAGAGGTTGACTTGAAATTCTTCATCAAATCTGTTCATAGCCAATTTAAGAGAATGAATGCAAGGTTGGATGATTTAGAATCCTCTTTCGATTCTCAATCACATGGAAAAAACATAGAAAACATGAGTTCAAGGAAGAATAAGCTGATTCCAATATAGAAGAGAGAACCATTTATAAATAGGACAAAAAGACTACCATAACTTTAAATGACCATAATTTTTGACTCGGGTAACAAAATGACTATTATAATATATTAAATCGAAGCTTGTTTCGATTCCTAAAAATAGAATTGGGTTTTTGCTCCTTTATTTGTGTTTTTGAGCCCAAATTCCATCGTTTACACTACTTATCAAGGGCTTAACATTTTGTCGTACATTTTTACGTTGTTTTCGGTTCTTGTTATTTAGGGTTGCGAATTTGTTTTTTGTGAATTTTCAATTAATAGTAGCAGCAACTGCAGTAAAAAAGAAGAAGAAGAAAATGAGAACAAAGTATTATATTGTTCAAGAATCTAATTCTTGTTTTCTTGGTGAGTTTAATTGTTCTTGTTGAAATTGGTTTTCCCTTTATTTTGTTCTTGATGCCCAAGACTAATTTAAAAAAAAGGAATCATAGTTGATCAAGAGTCTTTTTTTAGAGTTCTCTTTGGTCAAGAGTCTTTCTTTAGAGTTCTCTTTGGTCAAGAGTTTTTGTTTAGAGTCATCTTTGTCAAGAGTCTTTGCTCAAAGTCCTCTTTGGTCAAGAGTCTTTCTTTAGAGTCTTCTTTGGTCAAGAGTCTTTCTTTAGAGTCATCTTTGGTCAAGAGTGTTTCTTTAAAGTCCTCTTTGGTCAATAGTTTTTTTAGAGTCTTCTTTGGTCAAGAGTCTTTTTTTAGAGTCCTCTTTGGTCAAGAGTCTTTCTTTAGAATCATCTTTGGTCATTTAGAGTCCTCTTTGGATTTTCTTTTTGTCACCATTAAGTTTTTATAATTTTGAATTTTGAGATTGTCACCAATAAAATAGTTACTTCTTGAGATTACTTAGATTCTTTGATTTTGTTAAAAACACAAAGGAGGTTGGTGTGAGCTTTGAGTGGTAATGAGAGAGATAGAGAGAGAGAGAGATAGAGAGAGAAAATAATGTTAAAAAATGGAGAATGATAACAATCTTATTTTAGAGCAAACATGTGAGGGAGTGTTAAAAAAAAAGGAGAGTGATAACAATCTTATTTGAGAGCAAACACGTGAGGGTGTGCATGGGTTATCTCATTTTATTTTACAGGTTGACAACATGAGTAAGGAAGGAGGAAAACCACAAGAGGTTGACTTGAAATTCTTCATCAAATTTATTCATGACGAATTTAAGAGGATGAATGCAAGGTTGGATGATTTAGAATCTTCTTCCAATTCTCAATCACATAGAAGACATGAGTTCGAGGAAGAAGAAGTTGATTCCAATGTGGAAGAGAAAACCAGTTATAAATGAGACAAAAAGACTAACTACACAAAAGATAGCAATATAGGCAATATAAAGATAAAAATTCTACCCTTTCAAGGAAAGAATGATCCTGAGTTATACTTGGAGTGGGAAAGAAAGGTTGAGCATGTGTTTGATTGTCATAATTACTCTGAAGAGAAGAAAGTAAAGCTAGTAGTAGTAGAATTTGCAAATTATGCTAGTATATAGTGGGATCAATTGGTGGTCAATAGGTGAAGAAATGGTGAGAGACCTATTCGGTCATGGGAAGAGATGAAATTGGTGATGCATAAGAGGTTCATACCTAGCCATTACTAAAGGCATCTATATAGAAAGTTGCAAGGGCTGGTCCAAGTTTCCATAAGTGTAGAATATTATTATAAGGATATGGAAGTCACCATGATTAGAGCAAACATAAAGGAAGATAGAGAAACAACAATGGCTAGATTCATTGTCGGGTTAAACAGGGAAATTGATGATGTGGTTGAATTGCAACATTAGGTAGAGATGGAAGAACTATTCCACAAAGCCATTAAATTGGAGAAGCAAATCAAGTCCAAAAGGTTCAGATCTAGTTTGTCCTTTAATTCTTCATAGAAATCAACTTGGAAGGACAACAAAGCTGCCTTTAGAACAAAAGGTGAAGCAAAATCAAAAAATTTAATTGTTATTCCTAAAGGTAAACCTGAAATAAAAACTCCTACTATGTCAAGTAATATTAAGTGTTTTTGGTGCCAAGGACTTGGACATATTGCATCTGAATGCCCAAATAAAAGAGTTTTGGTTGTATGGGAAGATGGAGAGATCAGAAGTGCTAGTTCAAGTGACGATGAAATGCCACTATTGGAGGATTGTTTTGATATAGAATCGAAAGAACCTATGCATGGGGAATTACTTGTCACAAGGAGATCCTTGAGTACAGCCTAAGAATGAAGAAGATGAGGAGCAACATGAGCATATTTTTCACACAAGATGTCATTTGAAGGATAAGGTATGCACGGTTATTATTAATAGTGGGAGCTGCACTAATGTTGCTAGTATTTTATTAGTAGAAAAATTGAATTTGAAGTGAAAAAGCATTCCAAACCATACAAGCTACGATTTTTGAACAATTGTGGAGAAGTGAATGTCAACAAACAAGTTTAAGTTCCTTTTTCAATTGGAAAGTATAAGGATGAGGTTCTTTGTGATGTGGTACCAATGTATACTACTCATATTTTGCTTGGACGACCGTGGCAATTTGATAGGAGGGTGATGCATGATGGGTATCAAAACAAGTACTCTTTTGAAATGAACAATCGAGAAGTTGTATTAGCCTCTCTCAAACCTTTACAAGCTTATGAGGATCATATTAGGATAGCAAGAGAGTGCAAGTTAAGAGAAAAACAAAAGTGTAAGCAAGAAGAAAATTAAAAAAGAGAGAAAAGTGAATAAAAGAGAGAAAAAAGTAAGCAAAAGGGAGGAAAAAATAAACAAACAGAAGAGAAAAGTGAGCAAACAAGAAAGGAAAATAAAAAAATGAGAGTAATTGCTGAAAAACATGAGATTAAGAGTGTAATGATGGAAAAGCAACAAGTATTGTACTTATATACAAAGATGTTTATCTTTCTACTAACATTCTTAATTTATCTTTGTCTAGTGTTGTATCTTTATTGCAGGATTTTGATGATCTATCTCTTGAAGAGATTCCCCATAGATTACATCCTCTGTGAGGCATACAACATCAAATAGATTTCATACATGAATCTACAATTCTAAATAGACCTACTTACAAAGCTAAGATTCAAGAACAAATCTTTTTGAAGATGAGTGAAATAATGGAGATTGAGGTGCTAACTAAGTTTATGTTTACAAATATTCTAAAGATTCTCAAGATCTTACAAATATTTTCAAGATCCTACACAAGGGATAGATTTGAAATATTGAATTGGATGTAAGAATTAATTTAGAAATCAATTTTTTTTAATTAATTGTGGGCTTTTTATTTTAAGTATTTTAATATTTTATTTTTTAAAGTTGAATTAGGTCCAATTCACAACTAAATATTAGGCACATTTCATCTAGAATTTTTCTTTTAGGGTTTCTTACTTTTAAAAAAGAAGAGTTATATAATTTGGAAGTAAAAACAAATATTCATTAATGAAAAGAAATTTTTGAAAACTTCTTACTTTATCTTCTTGTGTTTTTAATTGAATACTTGAATCCGACTTATCAAAAAAAAATCGTCTTTTATGACGTTTAAAGGTTTAAATTTTAATTACTTTGTTTCCTTTGAATTCGTGTATTCTTAGGTTATTTACCTATAAGATCCGTATCATATATTAGCCCGTGACTATGCAAACATTCATCTCTTGTTTTTTAGATTTGGTTGTAATTGGATCAGCCCCTCATAGTCAAAGCATATGCTTTAAGACACATGTTATATATATACAAAAATACGTGTACACGCAATGCAAAGCTTTTACATAAAGCATTAACAAGACCCAGAGAAACAATTTTCATTAAAAATAATTTAGAAGTCTTATAAAAATTGAAAGGAAAAGAGAAAGGCATCAAGAAAATTGAAAAAATGTCAAAAAAACAGCTGGCTTTGCAACATCTACAACAAGGTAAGTCGTATTGTTGGCAAAGGTGACTCAAAGAAACAAAGTTTTCCCGTTCTAGAAGGTCACCCAGCAGTCCAAACAAATGCAGAAGTAGCTGTGGAAGCCCATGACTCCATAATTAAAAAGAAAACCGAAACTTTTAAGGAGCTCAAGATTTATAGATGGAACCCTGATCATCCCAATTACAAGTCCTTCCTCAAGTCTTATTTTGTTGATCTCTTCAACTCTGGCCCTATGGTATTTCTTTCTTTCTTTATTATGCTTTAACATATTTTTAGAGTGTAAATTGATTTTTTTTTTCAAATTTTATTATTAATTTACCTTACGTTACTATTACAGGATGTAATGGACCAAACTAAATGAACCTACCTTACATGATTATTACAGGACGTAATTAGGGACTTACCTTACAGGAATTGAGTCTTATTCTTACACTTAAGATTATGTAAAAATAACAAACAGAAAAAGCCACCTTTTCTACCATTTACTATTTACTGATTAAAAAATATTTATTATTTATTATGTTTGTTATGATTAAAAAATTAAAAATCTATAAAAACTTATTTAAATAAAATATTATTAAAAAATTAATCTAATGTTCTTGATTTATTTTCTCATTCTTATCTCTTAGTCTCTCTCACTCTCTCCCCGTTATTTTTTGAAATAATTATTTATATTTTTGTTATATAGTCTAAAAGTTTCTTTAATTTTTGATATTTTTTTATTATAAAATTAATTAACTATTAGTTAGATTCAAAAAAATAATTATTTTTTTTAGCATCTTAAAAAATCAAAAAACATTTAATATTTGGTACAATTCACATCATTAAAAAATTATTTACCACATTCAAAAAAAAATATATGTTTATATTAATTATATATTTTATTAAAAATAAATTATTATAATTTAGTTTAAATAAATCAATCAGTAAACAATTATTTCTTTAAATATAATCGTAATTATTTACATTTGTATAAATAGTTCAATTTATTGACTTTATTATTAATCCTCCTATAAATATTAAAATTAAAAATACAATCATCTTGAGTTATATGTCATTATATTTAAACCCTATTTATTTATAGATAATTAAAAATAAAATTAATTATTTTATTGTAAATGATTTGAAATAAATAAAATAATAATAATTTTATTTATTGTAAGTATTTCAATTTTATTTTCCTAATTGAAAAACTGTGTGTATTTTTTCTAATTTATGTGATTTTATTTAATTTTTAATTTATATGCTTTATATTATTAGAATAAAATAAAAATATTATAATTTTTATTTTTATTTATTTTCTTAGTTTAATATTATTGATTATTTAATATTAAATATAAAATAAATTAAAATTTTAGCTTAAAATTAAAGATACATTAAATATTAAAATATATTACAAAAATACCATTAATTAGCGGTTATGTTTAATTTCGGTTAAAATTGAAGATTATTTTTGATATTTTTGAAAAATTAAGGATATTTGTGAAAAATATGTAAACCTTAAGAGTATTATTAATATTTTCTCGTTACAATAATAAAAATAGATGTGATAATATCATTAATATTTTTTTTTGGGATATTGATTGTAGAAGTCTTTTCATCTTTTCGAAATAGAATACTTAGATCCACTAATTGTTTTATGAAAATTTAAGTTTAAAATTTTGAAAAAGTGACAATATAGATTTATTGTCTTACTGTTTTACGATTTTATTATTTTTATTTTATAATCATAATAATAAAAATAATTATGATAATATAATTATTACTCTTTTGGGCGAGTGAGTTTAAAAATCTACTATATTTTTAAAATAGAGAACATAAGTCTATTAGATTTTTTTGTGATAGTTTAAATCTACTAATTTAAAAAAGTGATAATACAAGTAATATCGAATCCAGAAGTTTAGCTAATCCTATATAAATAACTAAAAATAGTATTATTTATTTTTAGTTACTATTTGTTTTTTTATCGAAAATTATCATATTTATCTCATTTGAGTATAAATAATTTAAATAATTGAGTTTTTAGTATATTTTTGAATGATAACATTTTAAAAATAAAATTTTAGAGAAAAAATAGATTTATTTTGTGCATGTAAATTATCTATAATTATAAAAATAATTTAACTAAAATACACACTATCAAAATTACAAATTTGTCTAATGCCCCTCTTGGCCCTACATAATTCCGCCGTGAACACAAGTCTACTACTACCTCATTTTTTTTTATGATTTTCTTCATTTTTCTATTTTCTTTTTTTATAGAATTTACTTTAGCAACCATTCATGTAAAACCTTCCTTTTCAAATGCAGTTGAATAATGAACAATAATTGTTAAAAATCATAAAAGTGAGCAATGGAGTATGTGTTTGTTAAATTAAATTGTTATAAAAGAAAAATCAAATAGACTTAAATGCTCTAATAGCTATTTTCACTTTTGCATTTTTGAAGAAAAGGCCACAAGGGTAATTCTCTATAAAGATACATTCGAAAATAATGGCAAGTTGGGTTGGTTTATTCAGGTATTGGACGCATTACAAAAGATAAAAGCAGAGGATGATTCAAGCTTGAGTAACAGAAATCATGTAGAGAAGGGATTTGTGGGTCATGCTCTATGAATATAGATGGAACCAAAGCTATGGCTAGTCTAAAGCCCATTATTCCAGACACTACCAAGCCCACTATTATTACCCATCTGCCTCGCATGTATGTCATCAAAGATTTGGTCGTTGATCTCACCAATTTCTACAAGCAGTACAAGTAAGCTTCAAATAAACAAAAATGCTTTCAATATTTCTCTGCTTAATTTATCTTCCATTTCAAGACTATTAATTATTCATAAGAACTACTAATAACCCATAAATTTATACACCTTTTTATACTTATACCTCTTATATTATGTCATGTGTTATATGTCAGATTTATCTTTATATCATGTCAAAATTGTTTTAAAAATTAAAAAAATAATTTTTTTAATTGATAATCATTTAAAATAGAGTCAATTTTACACTATTTTACAACGTATTTAAGTTGTAAGAATCTTACAGTAAATATTTAGTAAATTTGTAAGGAGTAAGTGTGGTGGGTGGAAAGGAAAAAATGAATTTACAATGTTATCTAAAATATTTACACGGGTATGTAATTAAAATGTTACTATTATATGCATATGTAAAAAATTTACACGGATATGTATCTAAAGAAAATTAAAAAAAACGTGAATAATGTTAGAAAAATATAAATAACTCAAAATAGATTATTAATATTGATATGATTAGAGGTTTTGTGCTGTATTTTTTTTATATAATATTTAACTAGTAAATCATAAGAGATGAAATGCATAGTTGAACAAATTTATATCTAATTAATATTTTTTATTAAATAATTATCAAAATTTTCATATAATATATTAATTTTCACTCAATCAGATTTGTTTTATTTATAATTAATTAGACACAAATAATAAAGCACACAATATTGTAGTGCAATAATGTATGGCCCAAGTTTGCAATAAGAAGAGATGAATTTAAAATTATTAGAAATTGATTTAAATAAAAAATTGATGATGAGAATAAGTCCCACATTGTTACTTTACATCTCTTAAGAGATATTTAAATAAATAAAGATTGATAATTGGGTTTGTGCCTAAGTGACACCTATTTTTGTAAAAGGTGAGAGGACCTAGACAAATATGATTTCACACACACGAGTCGTCGCCGCCCGACTGAGCCTTGTCCATGTGACATTTTATTTTTTGAATTTTTTTTGTTAATTTTTTTTATCCTAATATAATCGTTATTTTTTCACCTAGATATGATCGTTATTTTTTCACCAAGATATAACCGTTATTTTATCATAATTGTTACACCTTTTCTCAAACTATAAATAGAGAGCTTTAGCTCTTAGTTTAATCAGATCATTTTTTGAAAATTGCTCTTAGAAAGAAAAGAAGAAGATACTAAATTATTTTTAGAGTTTTCCGAACAACATAAACTTTAGAGGTGTAGCATTTCGGACTTCATCAGTGCAGTGAAGCTTCGAGACCAAAAACAAAGATTTTGGGTTGTTTTATCATTGGGACGATGAGATTGTATTTGCTTGCACAAGTTTGGACAGAGCTGCGAAACATCTTAAAAGAGAGCGATTTAGTTAGTCATTCAACCCAAGCAGTATATTTCAGTATACTAGTAATATTGTTCTTACATTGTTTTCACATACTTGTTTCAACAAGAATGGTGTATGTGTTTTAATGAGTGATAAATATATGAAATCAATGTGTGTAGGATGATTAAGCCATGGCTAAAAACAAGAAAGAAGGCAGAAAATGGTAAAGAATACAAGCAATCACCAGAAGAAAGAAAGAGGTTAGATAAGCTATATGAGTGTATACTGTGTGCTTGTTGTAGCACTTCATGTCCTTTTTACTGGTGGAACCCTAAATAGTTTCTTGGTTCTACAACTTTACTTCATGCCTATGGATGTATCTCTCACAGGTTTATTTATATCTTTTTCCCTTTTTCTTTCACGGCCTTCCTAATTGTGTATATTTGTTCATGTTAAGTATAGCTTCATCGGAAAGATCTATTTGGAGATAAGGAGGGATACATGCCTCATTTCAATTTTCAAAAAATGAATTCTTAGGTGTAATATTTATGAAATTATAAACAAATTACATGCATACATTAAACTGTATTCTACTTAAATTTTAAATTTTTTTTAAACTTTTAACACTAAATATCTCAAAAAACTCAATAATTTAACTATATTTTTACTAAAATACGATATATATATATATATATAATATTTTAATTAAAAATAAGTAATAATTAAAAGTAACTAATGTTATTTTTTATTTTGTATATAGTTAGCTTAATGAATATAAATCTGATTGTCCACTCCTATAACTTTTTATTTTGAGTACTTATTTTGTTGCACTCAAAACAGTTTTAAGAAGTATTATATATGCATTCAATTTTTATAAAGTGCATTCCAAAGATTATTGATATTATATTGTTATTTATTTGGAAGTTGGGATGAGTTTACTAAGGCAAGGTTTCAAGCATTGACAGAGGACCAAAAGAGACTATACAGATGTAAGAGTATCAAGAACTGTAGAGTAACATGCCCAAAAAGCCTTGATCTTGCTAATGCTATCAACAAGATTAAGACTACGCATCTTATTTCTATGATCTTTTGATTTCAAATGCTATATATTATAATTATGTTGAGATATTGCATGATAGAGTGTTAGGGGTTGAATGTAATCACTAATGTATGTTTGTCCAAGAATATTTGTGTCCACCTAAGTGTGGGATTTTTTTAATTGACAAACTATGTATTTTTGTATTTTGAAGACTTATATCTCTTAAAAGTGTTGCACCTAGGAGGGAGGAATTGAGGAAAAGTGGTAAGGTGACCCATAAGAAGCTAAGATATTGCAGGTGTTGGGTCCATTTTTTTTTATTAATGCTTGTTTTATACTCTCTTGATTATCTTCGTGTTTTTTATTACATCAATTGTTGTCTGTCTTGTATATCTGCTTCTAATGAGTGCTTGTTGTGTGATACTTTAATGATTAATTTATGTGATTGTCCTCTTGCTTAAATGGATTCAACTGACAGTAAGAGACTCAAACTTTTGAGTATCAAGTAGAGGTAAACTAGGATGGAAAACTTAAGCATATTGCCTAAAATATTCTTCCTTTAGCTTTTTTTTCCCTTACCTTACCATCAAAACTTGGAATTAGTCCTTTTTCCAAGTGTTAACATGATGGAATGTAATAAATATAAAATCTAAGTACTCATTGTTATTAGGAGATTTGAACTTAGAAAGCGCATTATAAAGACTAAAAATTAGTAATTTTTTTTTTGCTCCTATTTGTTTATCATTAAATAAATATGTTGTTAAAGAAGATTTCATAAAATAAGGAATCAATATCATGAATTGATACTTAGTTATTTACTTTCTTATTTTGTATTTGGTCAATCGTAATTATAGGCAATAAAATAGGATCATGATTTACAATTCTAGTATAAAGTTGTAACTCTTGTTTTGTGAATATATAATGAAATAAATTCTTTCACATTTGGTTTCTCTTGATGCTATTAGAGAAACGATCTGAACAAACCTAACCAAATACAAACATCACCCTAGCAACATAGCCATAGGTGACCACATCGAAAATAAGTCAACCGATATAGGCATGCCTTCAAAGCCAAAATGGAAAAACCTCAACCACTCTCTCTACCTTTATCATGCGGACCAACCATACATAATCCTTGTCCCGTAACCATTGGTAGAAGATAACTACAACACATGGGTTCAGTCCATGAGCATGACCTGAACGGTCAAAAACAACATTGATTTCGTTGATGGGTCGATCAAAGAACCAAGTAGGGATAAACTTGATGAATTGTAGCAATGGAAGCGCTACAACAATTTAGTTAAGACATGGCTATTGGGGTCAATATCGAAGGAAATTTCTAGAAGTGTTATTCACTGCAAAGACACGTGTTAGATGTGGGTTGATCTTCAAGAGTGATTCTCTCTTGTGAATACTATTCAACCTTTTCATATCAAGAATGAAATCCATGATTGCATACAAGGCAACATGACTATGAGTTCCTATTTTACAAAACTTAAAAGCCTTTGGGATGACGGTGTGCAAAGTGCCACAAGACGAATCACAATACCAAGAATTATCATGCTCATCTCAAATGCACCTTTTGTGGCTGGAAAGGTCACATATTCGATTTCTATCGTAAGAGAGTGGTAGCATTTGGGGTTGAACAAGGTAGTCTCTCAAAGGGCTACTAGGTTGCAACATATGCATCTGACAAGAAGGAAGCAACGTCGAATTTCCCTTTTTCACAAGAGGAATGTAAACAGATTCTTCACATGTTGAGCAAGAACAAATACTCTATGGTTAATCAAGTTAGTAATTCTTTAAATCATGAAGAATTTTCAAGTAAAGCTTTTTTCCTTACTTATTATGGTAAGACCAATACATGGATCTTGGATAGTAGTGCTACGGATCATATGGTTTATAGCCCTAATTTGCTTACAAATTCAAAAATGGTTGAAAATTATACTGTTGAATTGCCAAATGGTTTATTTGCTCCAGTCACTCATGTTGGACAAATTATTTTCTCTCCCAATTTTATTCTCAATAATGTTTTATGTGTACCATCTTTTCGACTCAATCTAATTTCCATTGGCAAGTTGGCTTTAGATTCCTCTTGTATCATTATATTTTTAAGCCAATTTTGTGTTATAGAAGACTTGCGCTCGGGAAAGATGATTGGGAATGGATTTGAGCAGGATGGACTCTATTATCTCGAACAACAAAAGAAAGGAACATGCAATTCCGTTCAAACTCTAGCCTCTGGTCTTTGGCATCAACGTCTTGGATATCCGTCAAACAAAGTTTTTCAATAATTTCCCTTTTTCAAAAATAAATCTTGTAATACATATAAGTGTCTAATTTTCCCATTTTCCAAAAAAAAAAGGTCACCATTTCCATTGAGTTTCATTTTCAATAAAACATGTTTTGATTTGATACATGTTGAAATTTGGGATACTTATAAAATTTCTTCTCTTTTAGGTGCAAAATATTTTCTCACTATTGTAGATGATTTTACTCGGAGTACATGGGTTTATTTGATGAAACAAAAATCTGATACAAGGGATCTTCTAGTTAAATTCATTCACATAGTTGAAACTCAATTTAATTCTAAGGTCAAAATAATGTATAGTGACAATGGTCCTGAGTTCAAACTTGAAAATTTTTATGCCCTCGAAGGCATCATTCATCAATCTAGTAGCGTCAATACACCTTAACAAAATGATGTTGCTGAGTACAAGTATAGACATTTTCTTAATATACGAGCATTTCTTATTCAAGCCGGGATATCTAGACAATTTTAAGGAGATGCAATTCTTGCTTCAACATATCTCATAAATAGAACACCAACTCCTCTTCTTCATAGTAAAACACCATATGAGAAATTGTTTCATTAATCTCCTAATTATTCTCACTTAAGGGTATTTGGTTATTTATGTTATCTCCACCCACACACAAAAGCCTTCAAAATTTGACCCTCATATAACTTGTTGCTTTTTTCTTGGATACCCTTATAGTTAGAAAAGGTATCGTGTGTTTGATCCCATCCTCAAAAAGGTTTTTATCTCATGAGATGTTGCGTTCTTTGAAGAATAATTCTCTTTCCAAAATTATGCTCATTCCGCTGCACTACATCCATTTACACAACCTCATGCCCCCGTTTTGATGTTAGATATTGATTCTTTCCTAGAGCAAGTAGCTTCAGCCTACATATCAGAAGAAACTACCTCTTGACCAACACCACAAGAAGACATAATTACCACCTCACCATCTACAACCCCATCATCCGATCCTACACAAAGTAATATTATCACTCCATCTCCACTATCACCCTTATCCTATTCTTCTTCAATAGCACCATCGTTACGATGTGGTGCATATCGAACCAAGCCACCACCATTTTTGCAGGACTTTCATATCGAGGCAGCCCTTCCATCAAGACCTGCACCTTCATCTTCCATGAACATGGTCAAGTCTTTAGGTACTATTCATTCTCTTTCACAAATTTTTTCCTATAATCATCTTTCTTCTTCTCCTAAAGCCTTTACCATTCACCTCACTCTTCTCAAAGAACCCACAAGTTTTTCACAGGTAATTACAGATCCAAAGTGTCGAGATGCCATGCAACATGAAATTGCAACCCTGTAAGCCAACAAAGCGTGGACTCTCTTGCCCTTGCCTTCTCATAAACACCCCATTAGATGTAAGTGGGTTTACAAAATCAAGTTAAAACTAGATGGGACTTTCAAGCTGTACAAATCTCGATTAGTGGCAAAAGGGTATGGTCAAATAGAGGGTGTTGATTACAGGGAAACATTTTCCCCTGTGGAAAAATTAGTGATTGTTTGTGTGCTTCTTAGCATAACAGCCTTACAAGGATGGTACTTGCACCATCTCAACATGAATAATGCATTATTGCACGGTGATCTCGATGAGGATGTTTACATGACCTTACCTCTTGGTTTCAAACGAAAGGGGGAGACTCGTGTGTGCAAGTTAAAAAAATCTTGGTATGGACTAAAGCATGCCTCAAGATAATGGTTTCTCAAACTGTCAACCACTCTCAAAGCACCCTGGGAGCCATACCTTGAAACAAACAATAAGGTTCTCAGATACATCAAGCAAACACCTAGGGAAGGAATTATTTTACCCTCTATAGATTCATTACAATTACGGGCATTTTGTGATGCCGATTAGGCTTGATGTGTTGCTACAAGAAGGTCAATAACTGATTATTGCATTCTACTCGACCAAGCACCAATTTCTTGGAAAATGAAGAAACAAAGCACTGTATCTCAATCAAGTGCAGAGGTAGAGTATCATTCTATGGCTGCTACTTGTTGTGAGATTACATGGCTGAAAAACATCTTGAAAGATTTGAGAGTAAATCACACACAAACAGTTACACTCTTCTGTGACAATCAAGTTGCTATGCATATTGCTTCCAATCCGGTATTCCTCGAACGAACAAAGCACATAGAGATAGATTGTCACCTAGTACGCGAAAAGATTCAAGAAGGGATGATACGAATAGCTTACATACGAACCATGAATCAACCAATTGGTTTGTTTACAAAGCCATTGAGTTCAACACAATTTGAAGTATTGTCAAGCAAGTTGGGTGTCATAAACATACACTCCAACTTGAGGAGAAATGTTAAAGAAGATTGCACAAAATAAGGAATCAATATTATGAATTGATACTTAACTATTTACTTTATTATTTTGTATTTAGTTAATCATAATTATAGACAATAGAATAAGGTGTGATTTATAATTCTAGTATAAAGATGTAACTCTTGTTTTGTGAATATGTAATGAAATCAATTCTTTCAAATTTAGTTTCTCTTGATATGTTATATATATATATATATATATTATAAAGTATAAATATATTTAAATTATTGAATTTATTACAAGTAATAAAAATTTAAAATTTAAATTTCAAGAAACATACCTTTATTTCATAGATGTATTTATTTATAATTTAATAAATATTATATTTAAAATTTTATTTTTTTACAGAAATGAGAAGTACAGGTGCCCCTCTCCTTCCAAAATATTCCAATGTAAATCCGCCCTTTTAATTTTCATTTATAAAGATGTCTTGGGCATACAATGGTAGTAAAACAGGGTTTGGTCATGCACCTTAAATGTGAGAAGGTACAGCTCCCATTTCCATTTGCTCTACATTAACTACATCTAAGGGAATTGCTGATTGATTTCATCAGCAAAGAGAGAAATAAATGCTCATGATTTTCAGTAATATTCAAGTTTGAAGTTCATCAAAATACCCAAATACAAATACATCAAGTTTCTATGCCCGCAATACTAATGCATAGATGGTTAATTTTAAAAATTAGAATTTAAGAACATTAAGAAATATTAATAATTTGAAATATATTAGTTAATATTTATAAATATTATAAATATAAAAAAATTAAGAGAGATTGATTTCGCAATTCTCATATGTATTTATTTTTAATTGTTTAATTATTTTTTATTTTTATTCAATTTTAGTTAGAACTTATTTAATTTAAAATAATATATATCTAATTTAGTTAAAAAAATAAAAAAAATAATAAAAAAAATCAATTTTATATTAGTATTATCACTTTAATTTTAATAATAATATTAAATTGTTAAAAAAATAAATATAAAATTTAAGTATTTTTTTTATAATAAATATAAGTAAACAATACTAATAATATTTTTCTTAAATTTTAAAATCTATTTATCATAAAAGCAATCGGTTTTATACCATATAAATATTTTCAAGTATTATTTATAATTTGTTCAGATTTTTTTATTTAAATTTTTGCTTCTCCTTAAGTTGGATTTATAGGTGACTAAAAAAAAGAAAAAAAAGAAAAAGAAAAAAAGAAGAGTTGGATGTATAGTAGCTTTCCAAGAAACAACAAAACTAAACATACTTTTGGTATGTACTTGCAAGCAAAGTAATACTGTTGACGTACGTGAGCCGTGGACCAAGCAGAGGGATATAGTTGATATTTTTAATTAAAATTTGGGTGGAGCCGTGGAGGTTTTTGATATTCTAAAGAAGCTTCGCTTCATGGACAGCAAGGTAGTTCATTGAGGGAGGGAAACACAAAGCTCATGCTCTGATTTCTGGAATTCTTTGGTCTCAAACCAAGCTCAACATCTGTTTGAAAGATCTATTAGAAATTCGGGAGGTTACGAGAAGAAGAAACCGATGAAACTAGTTTCCTAGTAACCATGCCCATTTTTCGGTTCATTTTTTTTTCTTCCAAACGCCGCCCTAGAGATGTTTTCAATCTAATTCGAAGGCACGTTCTTTAACCCTCTACTCTCTCTTCCTTTATTTGATTTTTATGTACTCCGTTCAACTTTGTAGTATCTTTGTAAATTGTTCCTACCTATGCTCTGCATTACACAAGGTGCTTAGTATTTGCTGGTTCATATTTCATTATTTGGTCTTGATTTATTTTAGAAAATTAAAGCAGTTGTGTAGTTGCAATTTTGAATAGAAGTAGAACTGTAGAAGCTAGATAGTATTACCAGCTCTGTTTAATTAATGGCATTACCAGCTCTGTTTAATTAATGGCATTACAAATTAGAATGATGAACTTGGTTATTATGGATCCTTGGTAATTTGTACCTATGTACTTCAATTGGGTTATGATGTTAGTGGCGGTGAGCCATTTTGGCTGGCCTCAGAAATACCCTTTAGTCAAATGCTGGAAAAAAATCTTGTTTTTTAGTTCTAATATCTTTATTTCTATTAAATGACTTGTATTCCCCGTAGGTTTGGTCTTAATAGAGTTCAATCCTGCAATTATGCGACTTCTTCAAAACATGCTAATGGGAAGGCAGAACACCTATTGCTTGGAGAAACACGGGCTTCTCGCTCATGGGGTATCTATGCCATTGTATGTTGATTTCTTCCTTTGTCTTTCAGGATGAGTGTCATTGTCATCTGTATCATTATCTTTTGTTACTTCTAATTTGGAATTTTGGGTCTGAATAATTGCATTTGCCTTTCTGCTTGTAGTTTGGTTTGAATCCGATAGCTTGTCTAGATGGTTATGCATTTGTATAATTTTTCTGCAGCCAGCTGCTGTTCTAGGTTTTGCTGGTCTAGCAACTTTTATTCATTATAACGATGAGAGGAGAGCTGTTCCAAAAGGTTTGCTTCTTAAACAATAAATTTTGTGCATGACACTATTTCTACTGGTATAAGTTGCAATCTAAAAAGTTAATGACTAGAGATTGTACCTATTGTTATATTAGATTAGAGAATCCATGAAATGCTTCATACTTTGAAATCTTAATTTTGCTAAAGGCAAAATTTATTTATCCACTAAAGCTTTTCAATAAGATGAAATGGATTTTGTATTTTGCATTGAAATTGCTTCGCATGGTTTTTCTTCCTTATCAACCAATTAGAATTTCTTAATAAAGGAGTAACTTGATTTCCTGTAGTAACTAATAATTAAATAACTGGTTATGAAGCAACGAGTACTTGACTGGTATCTATTGCTGATGTCCTGCAAAAAGTTTATTTCCAGATTCCTCTTTTCTGATGAAGAATTTTAATTTTACTCGACTTTACACATGCTTAGATTGATAGGTTCAAGTGGAGATTGATGTAGTTTTGATCTGGGGCAGAAGAATGAAAAAATATTAAATTTTGACAAAAGCAAACTAAAAATTAGGTTTTTTTTCTCGAACTCTTTGATGTAAAACGGGAAGAGAAGAGAAGTAGAGGGAATGAATAAGAAGGGCATGCGAGTTATAGGGGAATTATTTTTTGAGTATTCATTAGTAATCAAGTCTGTTAACTACAAAGATCGACAGCCTGTTGACTTTTTTAATATTAATTTGAATGTACTGCTCAAAGTTATTTTTGTATATTGTTTTTATACACTTATATGTAATTAAGAGGAAATGAAAAAAAAAGGAAAAAAGGAGACTAACATTGCATAGTATGTACCTTAAATTAAACTCCCTAATTGACTTCTAGTATCACACAATTAATTACATAATAAACACATAATAATTAGGGATTTCATCATCATTAGGACATCTTTTTTCACACTCCCTCTCAAGTTGGTTCGAAGATATCCATCATTCCCAGCTTGCAAATACAAGAAAGAAACATAGGCTAAGATAACCTTTTTGTCAAAACATTAGCTAGATGATTTCCACTTGTGACAAATAGAATACAAATTTCACTGCTTTCAATTTTCTCCTTGATAAAATTTATGTCGATCTCAACATGTTTGGTTTTGTCATGGTGAATATGATTGTAAGCAATGTTGGTAGCAACTTTATTATCACAATAGAGTTTTGTTGTTTCTGGCGTGGCAACACAATTCTTTTAGAAAAATCTTCAACTACAATAGTTTACAAATTCTATGCGCCATTTCTCTAAACTCTGTTTTAATAGTCGATCTAGATATTACAGATTGTTTCTTATTTTTCTAAATAACTAAATTTCCTCCAATGAAAGTGCAAAATCCTCTGTACCATTAGTATCTGCATAGGTTTCAATTTGAAGGTAATGATTCTTTGAAAAAAGCAAGCCTTTTTCGGGTGTTCCTTTAAGGTATCTTAGAATCTTCATAAATGCTTCAATATGAGTTTCATAAGGAAAGTGCATGTGTAGACTAACTACACTTACAATAAACGTAATATTTGATCTAATATGAGACAAGTATATTAGCTTACCAACCAATCTTTGATAGCAACTTTTGTTAACTGCAGTACTTTCCATTGTACTTTCCAAGTTTTATTTTGGATTAATTAGAGTTTCTATTCACTTGCAACCCAACATTCTTGTTTCTTAGAGTAGATCTAAGACATACTTTCTCTGTGACAGAAATATCCCTTTCTTCAATCTTGCAACTTCAATGTCTAGAAAATATCTTAACCTTCCCAAATTTTTGATCTCAAACTCCTTGGCAAACATTTTCTTAACTCTCTAAATTTCATCAATATCATTGCCAAGAAGAATGATGTCTTGCACATAAACAATTAAGATTGTGATGCTCCCATTTTTAGAGTATTTGTAAAATAAAATATGATTCCTTTGACTCTGTGTACTCAAAACGATGGATTATCTTTGTGAACCTTTCAAACTATATTCTGGGTGATTGTTTTAGTCCATACAAATATTTTTTAACTTACAAACTTTCTTATATTTGAATACATCTTCAAAATCAGGTGGCAACTTCATATATATTTTTCCTTCTAAGTCTTGGTGCAAAAAGGCATTCTTCACATCAAGTTAGTCAAGATGTCAATTTAAATTTGTGGCAAGAGATAAAAGAACCCAAATTGAATTCATCTTGGCAATAAGAGTAAAAGTTTCATGATAGTCAATTCTATAAATTTGCATCTATCCCTTTGTCACAAATCTTGTTTTATATCTCTCAATTGTTCCATCTGTATTGTTTTTTTTACTATAAACACCCATTTACATCCTAATAGTCTTTTTCTTGGAGAAAGATCAACAATCTTTCATGTATCATTTTTTCTCAAAGCTTCCATTTCTTCAAAGATAACCTTTTTCCATCTTGGAATGGAAAAAAACTTCCTATATAGTACTTGAAATAGTCTCACAAGAAGATAAGTTAGCAATAAATGCTTTAAAAGTAGGGGACAACTTTTAATATAAGACATAATTTGAAATAGGATGCATTGTATAAGATTTGATACCTTTCTTATTGGAAATTGGAATATCAATATTGGAAAGATCAAGATGTTCACTTAAATCAAGTTTCCTACAAAGGTCAAGGACTAAAGGATTACATGTATTTTTTAGAGATTTTGTGCCCAGTTCAGATGATTGGTGGTGTTGAGGAGATTGTGCTTTGTTCCTTCTCGAATAAACGTTTAGCTCTTTATTATCTTTTATATATTTAAGTGGTGTTTTTGAATCGAAGATGAAGACCGAGAGGTTTTAGAGATTATAGGCTCATTTGGTATCATAGTATCAACAAACACCAAATCATTATTGGGAATAACATGAGGTGGTACAGTTACTTGAGAAATATCACGAAGGGTAGACCAAGTTGAATCTTCAACATGTCTACTCTTCTCCTGATGAACGGTTGGTAAAGAATGAAGTATTCTGAAAGAATGTAAAATTCATGGACACCAAAACTTACGTATTGAAGGATAATAACATATATAACCCTTTTGAGTTGAAGAATATCATATTAAAACACAATGAAGTGCTATTGGATCCAATTTTCTCCTATTGTGATCGTGTATGTGAATAAATGCTCACAACCAAAGATTTTGGGTGGAAGACAAGAGAAAAGATGTGAGGATGGATATGTCTTTTTAAGGATATCAAGAGGAGTTTTAAAATTCAAAATTTTAGTTGGCATTCTATTGATAAGGTGTGCAACAGTAAGAATAGTTTTTTCCCAATAATTTTTTAGAACTTCCATAGTAAACATTAAGGCTTTTGCTACTTCAAGAAGATGTCTGTTTTTTCTCTTAGTTATCTCATTTTATTGGGGTGTATCAACACAAGAACTATGATTTATAATTCCATGAGTTGAGGTATGAACCAAGAATCGAAGAATAATATTCTCTCCATTATTAGTTCAAAGAATTTGGATTTTGGCTTCGAATTGAGTTTTAATCATTTCATGAAAATTATGAAAAGTTTTGGCAATTTTAGATTTTTTTTGGGTAAGAAAACCCAACTTGTATGAGTATGATTATCAATGAATGTTATGAACCATCTAAACCCAAAAAGGTCATTGATAAGTGAGGGATCCCAATATCATTGTGAATTAAGGAGAAAAGATTGTGATTGTTTATACTTTTGTGCGGGAAAATGAGTACGATGGTGTTTGGTTAACTCACATATGTCATATTGAAAATTATGGGGATCTTGATATTTGAACATTGTAGGAAATAATCATTTTAGATATGAGAAATTTGGGTGACTTAATCGTTTATGTCAAAGTTTTCTCTCCATTAAGATAAGAGGAACTCAAATAAGTAGGAAATAAATTACTTGAACTTAGAGGCTCACCTTTGAAGTACTAAAGTCCATCAATCTCTATTCCAATGCAAATGACCTTCTCCGTGCATAAGTCCTGAAATTCATAGTAATTAGAAAAAAATTTAGTAATAAATTGATACTCTTTGGTAATTTTATTTATTGAAAGGAGACCACAAGATAGTTTTGGAGCATTCAAAATAGAATCAAGTGAATTTTTTTTTGAGATGTGAATATGACCTTGTCCTGCCACTAAAGCGAAAGATCCATCTGTAACTTTAACCACTAAAGCGAAAGATCCATCTGTAACTTTAATTTTCTGTTTACCTGAACAATAAATACATGAAACAAAGGATTAGAGTGGGTGGTCGTATGATCTGAAACACCACAATGAATGATCCAAAGATAATTTATAAGAGAAGCAACTTTTAAACTTGAAGAGTAAATCATGAAAAATAATAATAATGATAATAATGATAATGATAATGATACTGATATTAAGGTTAAAGGTAAATAAGGTAGAAATATAAAATAGGTAACAAATAGGTTAAGAATGATAATGATAATGATATTAGGGTCGTAGGTAAATAAGGTAGAAATGTAAAATAGGTAACAAATAGGCTAAGAATTCAGTAACGAAGGCTGCTTGTTTCTGTTCAATTCTGTTTTTGACTCAAAATACAGGATATAAAATGACAGTAACTTCAGCAATGAAGGAAGTTCAGTTTAAATGCAAAATACTATGTTTGAACTTCAAAAACAGGGTAAAAAATGACTATAATTTCAGTAATGAAGGCTGAAAAAAATTGGGTAGTTTTGAACACAAAAACCAGAGTAAAAGGAAGGAAATTACAGTATTGAAGGCTGAAAGAAAGTGTAGTATACTCTTGGTGATTAAGGCCTAAGGATTCGATCCCAAAAAAGAGCCTAAATCTCAGACACCATGTTGATTTTTATGAATATTAATTTGAATATATTGCTGAAAGTTATCTTTTGTATATTGCTTTCATATCTTTATGTACAATTCGAAGGAGATTAAAAAAGAAAAAAAAGAGATTAGTATTTCATAGTATGTGTTCTAAATTGAACTCCTAAATTGAATCCTAATATCATACAATTAATTACATAATAAACATTCCTAATAATTAGGGATTTTACCTTTTACATTGTTTCATTCAGATGCAGGGCTCTAGGCTTTATCAATTATCACATGGGTCTTAGTTCATGCAGGTCTTAAGCTGTAGGACTTGCGTTTATGTGTAGTTCTTCTGTGTTCATAGTTATTTAATTGTTGCATGAGCTTGGATATAATATGGGAAGTGTTTGGGGCTTGTGATTCACCACGGTAGTTTTCGTGTACGTTAAAGGATAGCTCTGTGCATCATTGCATGTATGAGCTAATAAATTGCCTATCTTGCTCTGTTAAATTGATCAGGCTTGGGTGACCATAGTTGTAGAAATGGAGCAGAGGGACCGATTATTGGTGGCCCATTCACTTTAGTAGATACAGCGAATCGAATAGTCACTGAAAGGAACCTTCGGGGAAACTGGCTTCTCCTTTATTATGGATATACTTCTTCTCCTGATATAGGGCCGGAGCAAGTTCAAGTTATGGCAGAGGCCATAAATATATTAGGTTTGGCACTTAACCTATTTCATTTTCCAATTACCTATTATGATTTAGTGACTTATATTCTGAATTATATCATGGAATAAGAGTTACGACACAAAGTCAAGGTTTTACCAGTTTTTGTTACAATCGATCCACAACGTGATACACCTTCACAACTCCGCACTTACCTCAAAGGTGAGGCTTCAAAACATTGGAATGTATATTTTTTTTTGTTTTTCTATGTTTTAATGATCAGTTAAATTGCTAATAATACTTCGTTTTGTCTCCTCATCTTGTTGCGCTACAGAATTTGACTCGCGGATTGTAGGATTAACTGGACATGTTTCAGCTATAAGGCAGATGGCACAGGAATTTAGGGTTTATTTTAAAAAGATTGAAGAGGAAAGTGATGATTATCTCGTGGAGTCTTCCCACAACATGTAAGCCTAAACCAATCTCTTTTCATTTCTCTTTCTCTTATCCAATTATGACAAAAGTGACAAAATTTTATAATCTTATAATTATTATAAATAGTGAATTTGTATTCCCCAAAAATGACATGTTAAAAATTAATTGGTGTTTTGTACTCCAATTATCAATGCATTTCTACATTTATTTTGAGGAAATACATTATACGTAGAAAAAAAATATATTTTCATATATAATCTAATTAAACTATAATTTAAATTAAATTTATTTATTTTTGAATTATGTTAAGTGTAAAAAATAATTGATGTTATGTATTAATTATCTTTTAGTGAGGAATTAAAAGGAAAAACGACAATATCTCTAAAATAATTGATTTAATTCTATGAAATTGATAATTACCGTTTAACATATAATTAGATTTAAAATTTATAAACTCTCTTAGTAGAAATTTATAAACAGAAAATAAAAAAATTCATGAATTTTATAATAATTGTTTATTTTACAGAATTAAAAGAATCGTGAACCTTTGCCGTTTTATTTTTTTTAAAATTTGATTTATTTAGGATATGATTGGTTTTAATCACTCATTGTTTTTTCTCATTTGTAAGAACTATGATAGGCCGTGTCTCAATTAGTTTAGCATTAATATTTTATCACTTTATATTTTTACATTAATTTGTTTACAACAATTCCACAATGGAAACCAAAGGTCATTGTAACGGTTTTATCATATTTACTTGATGAAAATTCAAAAAGCTATTTTGAACTTTTCTTATTAAAATAATCTTTCAAGCCTTTTTTTTTTTAAATCATTATTTCTTAATTGTTTCTCTCAAAGATACGCGTCATGAAATTGTCATCTTTGTTGGAAGTATTTTTTTTCTTTCTATTTTATAACCTTTCAAGCTCTCTTTTTTTTTCCAATTCTTTCTTAAAACTTTTTTCTCAAAGACACATCTCATGAAATTGTCATCTTTATTGGAATATTGTTCCATGGATGGGATATATTTTTCTCTTCCTATCATCACATGAAAATTTAAATATTTTACTTTCATTATTTTATCTTATTTGAAAAAAAAACATAATATTAGTCGCATTGCAACAATACATTTGAACCATAAAAATTAAAATGATAAAAATTAATATAATCATAGATTAGATATTTTCTCAAAGTAATTGTCATTGACTAAATGTAGCAATCAAAATCTACTTCACCATTAGAGTTGGTTAAGTACAATCACTCAACAAAATGTGTTAAAAAATTTAGTTTTATTCCCTTTAATTTTGATGGCCTTTTAGAGTTTAATATCTAATTGCAAGTATCCTAATTTCATTTTCAATTGTTTTATATTCTGGATCCTCTTTTATTAAAATTTTAGTTTAGCAAATTTTTCTTGTTATTTTGTTTTTGTATTGTGTGTGACCTCAAAAATCACCCCAAAACTAAGTATGATACTCCTATGTTTCTCCATATATCCATCTATTAAAGGAGCAACTAAATTCCAAGTGTTGGGTAAATAAATTTTCATGAATTAAAATAGTAGTTTTTCATTCATTTATATACATATTCTCGCGTGCAATGCAAGTTCTGATAACTATTCCATGTAAAACAAGCAGGTACTTGTTGAACCCAAGCATGGAAGTGGTGAGATGTTTTGGAGTCGAGTACAGCGCTGTTGAACTATCTGAAGCAATAGTGCAGCAATTGAAGAGAAACCTCAATTTCAATGGCTAGAATTTTCAATTCAATGCGAATCTTTTTTCTCATGGTAAATATTTAGTTTTGGACTCTTCTAATTACCAATCTCTCTACTGAAATGTTCATTGATTGTCACTCAGCAGCGGCATTATTATGGTGTATGAAATTGAGCATTTGTCTTTTTATACGAATCTGAGGAGAACGTGACATATTTGGGGTAACATGATGTTTGGACCTTTAAATATCTAACTTCAATGTACAAATTCTTGTCAAGGATTAGAGATTGACTCAGAAGTAGGGGTGATGTAACCTGTGCCTTAGGCTTTGTATGCAATCATCCAATCAGCATATGATGATTTGAGCTATTGATATAGTAGATGACCATCTTCAAAGTGAAAGAAGAGTGAATGCATGAACAGTTAGAACTTCAAAACAGACTATCAAGAGGATAAAAATCTTACAAATTAAAGCTTTTGACACGTGAAACGAGCAATCCATATTTTGTACAAGTTATAGTTTGTTTTTTTGGTGACAACTCGTGATCAAGTTATAATTCGAGGGATATTTTTTTGGGAGGGATTGTGAAAGTTGTTAGATTGTGTTAAAGTGGATATTTTAGTCATTTTGTTTTCACAATATATATTTAGGTTACTCATTTTCTAATAACTTTTTTAATAATAAAATATTATTTTATTAATAAATTTTTTGAAATAATAATAAAGTAAATTTAATGAGTTAAAATTTTCATTTTATTTTAATATTTTAATATTTTAAAATTGAAATTGAATAGCATAATATTTTCTTTTGGTCAAATTTTTTTATATTTTATGAAATTTTTGGTATTTTTTAGGCATTGTTATATAGAGTTTTTTTTTATAGATATTATGTTTGAATCTAAATTGCATACTTTATCAAGTTAAGCGATTATATGATATCGTTTTTAATAAAGTGAATTTAATGGATAAAATTGTTATTTTATATTAACAATTTAAAATTGAATTTAAATAATATAATATTTTATTTTAGTCATTTTTTTTTGTTTTCTATATTTTTGGGGTATTTTTTTGTGTATCAAGTTTATTTTTTGTAGATATCATATTTGAATCAAAATTGTATATTTTATAAAGTTAAGATATTAAATGATAATGTTTTTAATAAAAGTAATTAAATTATATAAATAAATTATTCTAGGTAACTTCTGTCGTATCTTACCGTAAATAATATTTTAGAGTCATTATTTGGTCAGTCTTATTTTCTGAATTGTAAATTTGGTTAAGAACTTTGAGTATAACAGTCTTAGTTGCTTGTTTTCTTGGCTTCCAAATACTTGATTTCCAAATTCATTTAAGCCATTGGACACTTGACACTGCAAACCAGAACAAACAACATAATATAAATTATTGTGATCATCTCTTTTAATTATTTATAGCAAATACAGCTGGTATATCTCCAACGTGCCTTCCTCTATAACAAACAAAAAGCTTATATTTCTAAAATGTTAGAGATCCTCATTGAAAGAAAGACCAAGTCTCACGTTTTCAACTTTCAACCACAGAAGGAACACAAGAAACGCAAACAAAAACAAGGAAAAAAGAAGGGAATACTGGCCAAAAGAAAAAAGAGAGATTAATGTCAGAACCATCTATTGCAGAATGAGAGAGAGATTGTAAATTAATCTACCAATCTGCATAATTGATGAACCCAATTGACAATTCCATTTAATTTTATGTTATACCATCCAACTATTGATATCAGACGAAGAGAAAATGTTAATTGCTTCAGGTTCTCATCCATTTGATATCTCATTCTTTTGGGATTTGTTTCTGAGAGAAACAAGGACTTGAAATGGGAGAAATCTCGCCAGAGAAGAGACATAGTTGTGGCTTTCTACATGCAGTCTTTGGAAGAAGAACTTTTTGGCATAGAAAGTCAGGTTCAATTCCTACATCAAATGGTGAAAATGACATTGCAAAACCAACAAGCAATCTTTCTAATTCAAAAAGACGGCGTGGTGGTTCTAATGAGACTGCATTTCTTGAACCAACAACCACCACCAAACCAGAACCACAGAAACCTACAGCCATTAGACCACCTCAAAACAATCAAAGAGTAATGATTCCTCGACAACAGAGAAGTACTGCTCTAACACAACCTCAAGGAAGGATGGTTCCAAAGGAAGCAATTGGGATTTCAGGCGAGCTCGAAAGCATGATTTTGGATCACCAAAAAGTTAAAGGAAGCAACAATTTTGTTAGAGCTTCTTCAGGAAATATGATGCTTTTGAGCAGTTTAGGTAACTTGAGACAACAAGGTAGTACTGGCTTTGGTGGTGGAAATACTAACTCATATAATGTTTTTGAGCACCTTCCTAAATCAGCTAAAGATGAAATACCAATTAATGTTACAAAAGAAACAAACAATGTAGCAGAAAATGAATATAAGGTTCTTAATAAAGAGAAGAGACAGAGTTCTAGTAATGAAAAACCTACTTCTTTGTGCCGAGCATTATCAACGAGAATGGATCCAGAACAATTGAAGATGATGGGCAATGAAGACTACAAGAATGGAAGATTTACAGAGGCTTTGGCTTTATATGATGCAGCAATTTCTATTGATCCAAATAAGGCTTCTTATAGAAGTAACAAAAGTGCTGCTTTAGTAGCTTTGGGTAGACTACTTGAAGCTGTTTTTGAATGCAAACAAGCCATTCGGATTGAACCCAATTATCATAGAGCTCATCATCGTTTGGCAACCTTATATCTCAGGTACTTATAATCTGCAATAACTTAGTTCTTATTCCTTTTACATTTAACTGCACAAAATTTCACATGTTAAAATTTTATAACCATGTTCAACTTCTATAATATTTTCAACATGTGAATGTTATGAATAATGCTAGAGCAATTTTTATTAATGTCAGAGCAATATTTCTATAAAGTTGGTATTTTTGTAATATCCATGTTTTGATAAAATTTCTATAAATTTATCATGTTTTGAAAGGGTTTCATTTAGTATCCATAATATTTAAAAAAATTCATTTTAATCCTTTTTGAACAATAACACAGACAAAAAAATCATTTGATGCTATTTAGAGGAGAGTAAAATGGTCAGCCTACTTCTTGCCTATTTCATCTCTTCCAACTGTATTTAGTGCCATTTGACCTTATCCTAAATTTAGGAAAACAGAGCAATCTTGCTTCTATTGTTCTTTCTCTATTAGGTTAACAGTAGAAAATGAAATAAACAATGAAAATTAAAAGAATGAGATGGGCTGACCGTTTTACCCATGCCTAAATAATGTCAAATGGTTTTTTTTACCAGTGAAACTTTGACCAAATATGGGTAGTACAAAAGTACCAAGCCCGTATTTTTATAGTGTTAAATTGCTAGATAAATTTTTAATTTTGAAAATATTTATGAAAAGATTGATATCATAAAGTAAATTTGAAAATATACTTTTAATGTACATTCAAAATGTATCAAAAGTTTGAACATATGTTAAATACTTAGAGGGAATTTTGAAATGAAATCAATTAAAAAACCGAGTCATATATGAAATGGCAAGCTTTGATATTGTTAGTGATTAAGGGTGTATTTGTAAAGATTAGGGGAAACAGACAAAGCAACCTATCACTTCAAACATGCAGGACCAGAGGCAGACCGTGAAGACCTTGCAAAAGTTAAGTTGGTTCAAACACATCTAAACAAGTGTACTGAAGCTCGAAGAGTACGAGATTGGAACACTTTGATTAAGGAAACTAAAGCCACTAGATCAGTTGGTGCAGATTCTGCTCCACAAGTGAGTCAATATGTTGATGAAATTGTATTTTCAGTTGTTTTATTTTTTCCAGAATAAGAAAAATTGATCAATATTGATAAAATTTCAAAAGAAGAATATGTTAAAATCTTAAAGTAAGTGTTGTGTGATTTTAATATTTTGAAGATATATGCTTTGGAAGCTGAAGCTTTGTTGAAGCTTCACAAACACCAAGAAGCAGATGAAACATTGTCAAAAGGTCCAAACTTTGAGATGGATGACTGTACTAAGTTCCTTGGTCCTGTTGGGAATGCAAATGTACTCGTGGCAACAGCTCAAGTTCATTTGGCTGTTGGGAGGTAGGTGATAAATTACTCTAAATTCCAATGATCTTGTAGTATAACGACATTTACTACTGTGATATAAGGTGAAAGTTTTGAGCTCAAGACTTAAAAATATAGATGTTAAAAATCAACTGAAAAAAATAATAAAAAAAATTTGATAAATTAACTCATTTTTTCTTATGATGTAACTACCCACTACATCACCTGTTGTTAGATACAACACATATTTGTCAAACTTTGTTTATTCATGTACTATAATTATGGGGTTAATTATGTAAATATGATACATTGACAATTCAAGCGTCATTAAATTTGTACATTTGTATTGAAAATAACTTACATTGAAAAATCTAACATATGATTGAATTTGATGCCCCAAATTCATAGGTTTGGAACTTAAATGAAAATGTATCAAAATTGCTCATGTATTATATGTAATTAGTTACGGAAGAATGTACATAATTTATATACATTTTATATTTAATTGAACAAAAGATCGTTTAAATTCGTTACCTTTTAATAAAATTATAATTTAATTTGTACTTATTAAATAAGACAATATAAGTTTATTACATTTACAAAAAAGATCGTAAAAGTTTATTTTGTAAAGATAATAAACTTATGTTGTTTCACATTCTGTAAATGTAATTGATTTTTATTATCTTTTTGGACTTGTATTATCTCATTTAATAGTTATCAGATTAAAGTATATTTTCGCTAAAGATAGCGGACTTAGATTACCTTTATCCTACGCAATTTTTCACTAAATTTCCAAAAACCCATTTATTTATGGCACGGACTGTGTATGATTACTGTATACACTGACATTCAATTGTTTTTTGGGGGACAGGTTGGATGATGCATTGGAGGCAGCACAAAATGCAGTTAGGCTTGATTCAAACAACAGGGAAGCAAACATGTTGATGAGAAAAGCAAGAGGCATTGCAATAGCAAGATCAAAAGGAAACGAGCTATTCAAGGCTGCAAAATTCTCAGAGGCATGTAAAGCTTATGGTGAAGGACTTGAACACGATCCATATAACTCAGTGTTGTTGTGCAACCGAGCAGCTTGTCGATCCAAACTAGGCCATTTCAATAAAGCAATAGAGGACTGCAATGTTGCACTCAATGTTCGACCATCTTATAGCAAGGCCAGATTAAGAAGAGCTGATTGCAATTCCAAGGTAATGAACTCCCTATTTCACTTCCAGAACAGTCCCTTACTGACTGGTATGTCCCAATTAGTTACTACATTTCAAAACTTAACCTATTGCTAAAAAAATAAAATAAAAAAAATCTAACCTACGCATGTATTGAACCTCTGTCCATATTCATGCAAATTTATCAACTTGTTCGACATATTTTCCACATTTTATTAAAGACTTACACATTTACACTCACATAATATTACAACGTGACACATGTTAAAATAATTTTAAAAACAGAAAAATTATTTTTTTTTCAAAAAGATTTTACCACATAGTACATTATAATCAATGTGAATGCACATGTTTACAATTTGTTTAAATTTGACATTTCTCTCATGTTTATACTGGATGAGGAAGACATGTACATGTAAGAATATACATTTGAAGAAAACTTATTAGACACACTTTCATAAAATTATTCTTAAGGTGAATAACAAATTTAAAAATTAGGTTAAAATTGAACTGTAATATTTAAAATTAATGTATTAAAATAACATTTTTTATAATTTATACCATTAATTTTTTTAATTTTATTACTTTTAGTTCATTTTGAATTAGATTTGTTAAAATTAAAAGTTAAAACTAAATTTTATGAACAAAAAAAATTAGATAAACAAAATTTAAAATTAACAAACATTAGAATACCATGACCGTTGTTTAGCCAATTACATAAATGTGAACAATAGATGAGTTCGAAACAAAACTTTACATAGGAAAGTTTTTACACATTATCTATTAATTCAAAGGTATCTAAGTTTTGATTGATTTAACATATATCTAGGTACACATACTTATGTTTTTGTTGCATAGATAAGAAATACTTTTTTTACTTTTTTTTTTGGCATAGATAAGAAATTTTTAAGTTTAACATGTAAGTTCAAATTTAATAAATTTGAATAATTATATTTAAAATTTAATGACATTTTTAACTATTTGTCAAATCAAGACTTATGTATCAAACTTAAAGCCAAATTATGTGTAAAATCAAGACTTATGTATTAAGATTACGTGTAATGTTAAATGTTGGTATCACGGTATTGTTAAGCCTATTTATATTCTCTTACATGTTAACATCCAAAATTTAACATATTAATTTTTAATAAATGAAATGCATAGTTGGGTAAATGGGAGGATGCAGTACAAGACTATGAGGTTTTGCTGAAAGAAACGGCAGAAAGTGAGGAGGCTAAGAATGGTGTATCTGAGGCCAGGAAGCATCTAGGCAAGGATGGTACAGAGGGTGAAGGTGAGGCTAATGCCATAGTTCCCTCTTAGACCCTGATTGAAGATCAAATTTATGGAGAAACCATTTTTGAGTACTACAACACCACACAATACCAATTACGTCTCTATGTAATGGTTTTTTTTTTCTTTAAATTTAATCAATAATCATTAATTTATCTAGTGGCCTAATAATGCCATATAAAATTACTAAATTAATGGAGATAGAAAATTAAACAAATTTATTTAGGACAAGTAAAAGAAGGGGATGATTTATCAAATTAGAAAAGATTTTACATATAAATCCATTCTTTTTATCAAAATTATTTTTTCTATGTCTTACACATATAATATTCACTACTATAAAAACAGGTTTTAAAGTCAGTTCGTTGAATCGATTTTACATTTAAAGTCAATTCACGCGTTAAATCGACTTTAAAGTTTTTTTTTACATATTTTACTCATTTTCTACTCAGATCACTTAAGAACCTATATTCAATGACATATAAATTTATATAATGATTTTGTAATTATTAAATTTTTTTTAAATAACTACACTACTTCAAATCATAGATATTTTAATGAACATCATATTGTTGAATTATGTTTTTCTCATTTCATAATACTTATACAAAACCGACATAATAAAAATAATAACATACATATAATAAAATTTATATACATAATATACAAAAAATAACGCAAAGTGAATAATAAGTGCATAAGATTAATAGAAATACTTACAAGAGATGAAGTGACAAAATGAAGAAAATAAAGAAAAAAAATGGTGTTTTATAAGTGAGAAAATAGGTATAAAAAATTTGAGTATTTCGCTCAAAAAATAGGGGATATAGAAGATAATCTGAAGAGGAAAAAAACCCACTAAACGGTGCTAAAATTGGTGGTCATAGGTGGCCAAAAAATGAGAAAGAGTGAAAGAGATGAAGCTTGGTTTTGGGTTTTTGGGTGTTGTTTACAGCGTTACAAGTTAAAAATTATATCTGATGGGGGAAGAAAGAAGAGAAAAAGAAAAATCCATGTATATAGCGTCGATTGACTTGTTGAACCGATACTATCGACGTGTGTAGCGTCGGTTGACACGTAGAACTGATGCTACGTCCACGTGTAGCGTCGGTTCAACATGTCAACCGACTCTATATGTAGCATCAGTTCTTCACCGAACCAACTTTAAATTCATTATAAGTCAATTTTCTCCAAAAATTGACTTTACGTATCGACTTAAATGTCACATTTTGTAATAGTGATTAATATCAAAATATTCATATATTTTAGAGTCATGAATGGAGCTTCAGCCACTATTGTGAGCCTTCGGTAAACTTTTAGATGAGTGGAAAAAGGTATTTGTTTAACGTGAAAAGGATCCAGTATAATGTTAAGACTTATTACGGTAATATAATGTCTTAACATAATAGTAATAAATTTTTCGTACAAACGATTTTAGTAAAAAATATAATTAGTGAGAAGATATTAAAAAATTATGCTACTTTTATTAGTATTTTGGTAAATACAAAATAATGTTTTAAATTATAATAATAATAAGTCTTATTTTTTGGCGATTTTAATAAATAAAAAAAAGAAATTTAACGATTTTGGATAATTTGGATGTAAAAGAGGCTACAATAATGAAATTGGGCTATGTTTAATTGCTTATTGAGCTTGGGAAACGAGACGCAAAATTAAATCAGAGTTAGAGATTGTGCTATTGACGTGGAATAATAATAATAATAATAATTAATATTTATTTTGAACCATATTTGTTTTATTAATTGTTTTTGACTTGTGTAGACAGTAGCCATAAACAATTTTCTTATACATAATTTACTAAAATGTATTAAAATTATTTGTTATTAAATTTTATTTTAATTAAAGTTATAATATCGTTATTATTATATTTAAAAAATTGAGCATACATTATGCAAATATTTTAAATAAGCTTAAAATAATTATCAATGATTATCACTTAATTTATACAAAATAAGAGTTATAATTTTAAAATATGTGGTCCATATATAATATACATTATGTTAATGTTTTAAATATTATTAAGATTATTATTAATATTTTAATAATTTATTATTTAATTGATAAATTTTTTAAATAAATTATATAACAAATATGGGAATACGGATAATAATAATAATTATTATTTTAAAATAAATAGATAATTTTATATAAAAATTTATAAAGTGATTTATATTTTTGTATATAATATACATAGATATAGATTTGGTTATTGTTTCCGGGCTTTGTAAGAATGGATTAAGCTTTATTTTAATAATAACTAGGTTGCTATTTATAGAAAATAGTGTTAAACATTTGTACAAATACTAGTCAAAAACACTGCCTTACACGTGAATAGTTTATTACTTTTAGTTTTTTATTTTTTTATTTTTACGATATATTTAAAATAATAAATAAAAGATATAATTTTAAGCTTTTAAATTAATTAAAAAAGTAAATTCATACCAAAAGTTTTTGAATTTGTTGGGAATTATTTTTGTAACTAATTTTGCTTTCAACTTCTAGATTTTGAATGAAAAAGTCTAATAAACTACCTTAATTTTATGCAAAGGAAACCATAGAGGGATAAATTATTAGTATATTACTTTAGTAAGAGATATATCAATGATTTTTTTAAAAACAAATCTTAATATCACAGGTGTTTAAAGTTTTCAAAATATCACAAATATCTTTCAAACTTAATAAAAGTTAAAATTACATAATTGAATAGTAATTTTTACACATAAAAATAGTAAAAATAATAGAATTAGAAATACAAAATATCTCTGGATGTTTCATTAATAAAAAGAAAGTTGAAAAAAAAATACAAAAAACAAGATTAATCTTAAAGAAGGAGATAAATTTAAAATTCATCATTTTCAAAGTTGAGAAAACATTTTCAAAGAAAGATATAATTTATTATGAAATAAATAAGAAATAAATGAGCATTTAATAATATTATCGATACAAAAAGAAGGTACAACATACCATTGATTGACAAAGAAATTATTATGGATAAATTATCTAAAAATCTCTAAAATGATAAAATTAAGATTGAATACATCCATTTAAGAGAAATTCAAATATTAATAAAAGCATATTTTAGAAGAAAAAAAATAGATATAACAATAAAATTAGCATTCTTAAATAATAGAATAATAAATAGAAAATATTATTTATTATGAATGATGTATGAAAACTTAAGATACCATAAATGAAAATTCACATCATACCCTAGGTTTGTCACTAACATTAATTATAAAAACTTAAACCAAGTAAAGTTTAGCTTATGAATTTCGAAGAGGAGATTTAATGAAAAAAAGAAATCATCCATTTTCATTACACTATATAATAAGATATTCATTAACAAACAACCATAATATTTCAATAAATAGAAAAAAATTTAATAGAAATAGATAAAACTTTTCAAAAAATTAAAAAAATAATAAAAATAAAAATATTAATAGACTTTGAAATATCAAAGGAATGAAACTTAGGTGTTAAAGAAAAACCTTTGATATCATGATGAAAAAGTAATATAACAAGTAATATTAATGTATCAAGTTTTATATTTATAGATATTGAAGGAGAAACCTCTAACAAAAAAAGAGAGTTTATAGATCTAAAATAAGAAATTAGAAAAAAGAAGAAGTAATAATCCTAATTTAATGGAATATACAAGAGAATAAGAAAAAAAATTTATGAACCTTAAGAATAGGGACATAGAAAAGTTAGTCAATTTGTTAACCCTCGTAGATAAAGAATTAGTAATACATTATGATGAAAAGTTTTGTACAAACAAAAAAGAAGATGATATGACAATAATTAGTGAAATTGATTTTAAACTAGAAAATATGATCCAAAAAATCATATAAAACCAATTTCATTACTGGTTCCTTATTAAGAAGGAACATCTCACCCACATAGAGAAGAAATAAATAGGCAAAGGCTAGAAGAACCTAACATTCCTTGTAGAAGAAAACAACAACCTAAAATGGAAGAAAGATTATATTGGACAACTAGAGTTAGCATCTCACCAGAATTCAAACTTCATGAAAATTATAGATCTAATCTTTTAGATTTAGATTGTATAAGAGACATGAATTTTTTTTTATATGAATGGTCTAGTGGTTTAAGTGTAGTCATACAAACCTCTCCAACCACACAATCAAACTATTCAACTTGTAGAGTTTTAGTAGCTCACAAAATGACAAAAAATGTTAAAATTTGGTTTACAAATTTAACAAAATAACAACATTTATAAATACAGGGGAATACTTACACAGGTAGAGAGTATTTAGATACAATAGTAAATGAAATGTATGAAGAATTTATAGTAGAATATAAGGATATATTACTGAATCCAATGAAAATGAAATTGAGGAAGCTAAATGGTATTTAACAAATATGATAATATGCAACATGTGTTACATAAATTTCTTTATTTGTGAATATTAAATGTATTATCATAAGTTACTACCTTCCATGTAAAAAACTTTAAGGAAATATTTTTTTAGAAATTACCTAGATACTATATAAAACCATAACAAAAGGATGTAAAGAAACTATACTATACACCTTTGGAAGAAGAATATGAAGTCTTAAAATTTAGATAATCATTAAATGTTAAAAAGACGGGAATATAAACAAATAAGAGGAAATGATAAAATCTGTTGTGATACAAGAGATTTAGAATGCTAAAAGATATGGATGTAACATAAAATCTTACAAGTAAATGTATAAAAAATACAAAACATTCACAAGATATAAATTTAGAAAACAAGATTTTAAAAAATATAAGAGAAGATTTATATAACAAAGAACCTTGTATAAAAAGATATTTTAGGATAAAAGGTTATAAGCCACCATAAAACAAAAATTATTGCCCATCAGGAAAAAAAATGAAGATGTTGGATATGCATTGAGGAATGACATTATGATAACGAATGCCATAACTAGCTTCAACATAAAAAATAATTTAAAAAATAATTTTCATAGAAAGTAAAAATCTTAGAAAATTAAGATGGAATTAAAATCAATAGAAGAATCGGATATAGATTATACTTATAGCATTTATCTATTAGAAGAAACTAATGAAGAAATAATTGACTCGAAGTATGAATGCTCAAAATATAAATATTATTTATCAAAAGTTAATGATTTGTATAGTATTACAAATCCAAATAATCCTTATATTAAGGTAAGATTAAAATTTAACGATTACAAAAATTATTATTTACATGCATATGTAGATATAGGAGCTTGCATGTGTGTAGCTTGTAAATATGTATTTTCAAAAAACTCTGAAAACAAACAGCAAAAGATTTAAGTGTAAAAATTGTTTATAATACTATAATAAATCTTAATAAAGTCTTAAAGATACAGATATAATAATAAGAGAAGAGAAATTTCATATTGTTACCATATATCAATAAGAAATAGGAGTTGATTTATTAATAGAAAATAATTTTTTAAACTTATATAAATATTTTACACAATATTTAGATAAAGTAAATCTAACAAGACTAGATGGAGAAACCATATATGTGTCAAAAATAAGAAAATATTTAACTGTATCAAATCTAACTTTCATAAAATAACATAAAAAGTGAAAACGCGGTGAGATAGATACAAAACATCAACAAAAACCTTATTTAGAAAATATTTCATTAGATATAAAAAAGAAATAATTTTTTTCTTAATGAAATTCAAGAAGATAAAGCCTTAATAGATATCAAAAAATAATAGGCTCAGAAAATCATTTAGAACCAAAAATAAACAAATCTAAAAGGATTACTAACATAAAAATGAGAGACCCTAACAAAGTCATTAGAGTAAAACCTATGACTTATACTCCAGAAGACAAGTTGAGTTTGAAAAACAAATTCAAGAAATTTTGAAACTAAAAGTCATAATACCATGTAATTTGCCACACTCTAGTATAACATTCTTAGTCCAAAAAGAAGCTAAAAAAGGAAGAGGAGAAAAGAGAACGATGATAAGCATCAAAGTATTGAATAAAGAAACTATTGATAATGGATACTTTATTCCACAGAAAGAAGAATTATTACCATAAATTAAATGAAAGAAATCTTTCTCAAGTTTTGATTATAAAAGTGAATTTTAGTAAATAAGATTGGAAGAGGAATCTTAAAAACTAATGGCATTTAGTTGCCCCCAAGGAAAATTCCAATAAAATGTTATACCATTTAGACTAAAATAAGCTCCAAGTATCTTTCAAAGATATATGGATAATATTTTTAAGAAATTATAAAAAATTTATTGTATTTACATAGATGATATTTTGGTTTTAAGAAATTGTAAGTTCCATTATACTTGTACTTGTGTGTTGGCTTCCCGTGTATAAAATACGATGTCTATTTTATTTTACATAGTGTATTTGTCTTCCTTTGTGTAAGGTTAATTACTATAGATCAATAATTCATACACACATATAATGCAAGCATATTTACATGTATCATGGGGTTAGTTTTTGTAGTGTGCATGTTAGATAGAGTATTGATTTTTGGCGTGTTTTGGATGCGTGTATTAATGGGTAGTACTCGAAATTTTTGGAAACAAAAAAGATATAACTTTTTAGCACCTCTTCACCAAGCTCTCCACCACCCTTGCCACCACCCTTGGCAAGATGGGGGCAAGGTGACTAGTGAGATGTGCATTCTGATACCTATAAATATCCCACTTATTTCTCTTCTCTTTACCCATGTTTTCTATAGCAAAACTCTACTAACATTTGCATTAATTAATGTAATTTTTGAAATCATTTTGGTGAGCATACATTTAAGAGTGGGGTTGGTTGATGATTTTAGTAATAAAATCATAGGCTATATGCATACGTGATTTAATTATGTGTCTCCCATACACAATTTGATAGTAGTGTTAGACTGTGTCCCTTGAGAGTGTACGTTGTTACACTTCTAGTTACTTGATCTGTGGTTTCCAATCACATCACATTGGTTAGTATTGACTATGAAGGATATTCGAGTTTGAGAGTTAAATCAATCAATTGCAGAAGCAGGAGGTGAAGAGTAGTAATAAGCAGTTTGGACAGAGGTCTTAAGTGATAGAGGTAATAGTGGTTTTACTGTCTATTAGTAATGTAACTTATTTATTGCTTAGTAAATTATTTGCTACTGAGTGAATTATTTACTGTTGAGTGGTTACCTTAAGCAACACGAGGATATTACCGTATAGATATTATCTCTATATAGGTTTACCTCGTTATATCGATTGTTATGCATGTAAGGACTATGAGTGTTGGCTATTTTCGTGGACAAAATATTTACTTGTAAACTAGTTTGTAGGCCGGCTATCAAGTCTATCAAGAAAAACCCAACAAATACTCGAGTTTCAGATAATCGTATTTCATGTATATTTTTTATAACTGCGACATATAGGATTCTATTTATGCATTTAATAACACATTTTCATAAATCTAAAATTATATTTTATGTTAAAATATTTATTCAAACTTTAATTAATTTATGAAATTATTAATTAATTTTTTTAAGATGTGTTTTAATGAGCTTTGAAAAATTAAGCTCAAAATATATTTAACCCTAATATCACTAGGTATTATTATTATCTATATATATAGATACATTGGGGTTAAAGGGGTGATAAGAAAAAAAAATTAGAGAAAGAAGAAAGGAAAATCTGCATGCTATTGAATTGAAAAATAAATAAATAAATAAACAAAGGAAGCCGGAGCTGATGAATACCGAGTGTTAATATATATATAAAGCTATTCAACGAGAATCAATGCTAATATATATATATATAAAACTATTCAACACATGTAATCAAGGTCAGCGGGAATCAACACTAATATATATATATATATATATACATAAATAAGAATGGTATGCTTTTGATATAAATAAAGTTTTTCTTTAATATATATATAAATTTTGCGATTTGAATAATATTATTTATGAAGCAAAAGTAATTGAGATTTAAAGAAAATTGATATCATATTGAAGGTATTTATTAATAAATTTGATTGGTATTTTTATCTTTATATAGCTTCTTCTTAATTATATTTTTACATGTTTAAATTAAAATAATTTTATGTGTGATTATAATTATTTGATTTGATGATATAATTTCAACGAAGCAAATTTTTGTTGAACTTATGCCTAATATTTTTGTTATAGAATTTTCTAGTTGATTTGATTTAAATGATATATATTTCGAATCATCTAGTTAAGATTATTCATTGTTAAATCTGTTCTAGAACACACACGGGCACTTGTGTTTTTGTGCTAACTATTTTGCAGTTGATTTGTGAACGATCTGATTTGCGGGGAGCTTATTGGAACGTTGGTCTGGAAACCGTTCACGCTAATATTGGAAACTGTGAAAACAGAGCAGAGGCTCGTAAGTAAAGTACATTGGGGCAGTATCCTAGGAAGGGTGGCATAAGACCGAGTTTGTACTTGAACATTTGATTTTTATAGTGAAAAGTTAGGTGGTCCGGTGGACCGATGGTTTTCCTCTTAGGTCATGGTTGTGGCCTAGGTTGTTTCCACCTAAAAATATCGTGTGTTATTATTTTATTTCCGCACTTATATTTACACACGATTGCATGCCTAACTGGTTTGTTTAGGTTATTAAATTATAAATTCATAAAAATTAAAAATAACTTATTCACCCCCTCTAGGTTAATTAGGTCCATAATTTATAAACTTTCAATGCATGATATGATATTGTGTTAGTACAATAAAGTTTAAAGTATGTATGTTTCAACATACTTTAAGATTAAACTTTGATTAGAAAACATTTATTATTTACTTGTTTTATGTTTGATATATAATATATGCTATTAAAGTTTTGCTTTTGATGTTATATTTTTTGTACTTCTACTATATGAACTGTTTAAATGCTCTCATTTTTTATTTGTGCAAGTTAAGGTTGAGTTGTTAACGAGTCTATATCTATATCTACAAGAATGTACGAAAGAAATAATTTCACTTTTAGAGAAGAAAGCACTAATTACTCAGGAAAATATTAGTATTTAGGGTTATAAATTGAAGATTAAAAACATAATCTATATCCCCATATATTAAATAATATTCAAGTATTTTCTAGAGAGTTAAAAGACAAAAATCAATTACAAAGATGCCTATGATGTTTAACGTATGTTGAAGCATACATCAAGAAACTTGTAGAAATGCGAAAACCTTTACAAATAAAGTTGAAAAAAGTTCATGTTTAGAAATGGATAGAACAAGATACTTTGTACATGGATAAGGTAAAATGATAATTGAAATAGATGTTTCAAATGAATATTAGGGAGCAATTTAAAAAAAAAGTAGATGATAAAGATGAATATCTTTGTAGATATATATCAGAATATTTTCACGGTCCATAATTAAATTATCATAGTAAAGAAAAAGAATACTTTAAAAGCTATTAAGAAATTTACAATATATTAATAAGTTTTAGATTTATTGTTAATAAGTGTTCAAAAGCACTTAATATATCGTAATTTTATACATGTTAATGATTAAAAAAATTATATTTGCGTAGTGTACTATCATTTTATAAAAATCTATCTTTTCAGAACCACATATATATTTTGTTATTTTTTAAGTATTTCTTGTATTTAAATTATTTAACTTGAATAAATATACTTGAAACACTTCATTAGAACTATTGAAACTTAACAAGATAACATATGTAAAGCGCTACATATGTTTGTAAAATTGAAAAGAGGATATATAAATAAAGGGTTTCAAGTGATGTAGAGAAGAGTGTGCCACGACATGAAAGTTTTGTATGTAGTGGTGCCAGGCAAAAAGATAGAGGTAAATCTGTTTGGAAGTTTTCTAAAACAGAAGCAATTTTAAGAATTATTTTGAGGTATATTTTAATGAACTCTTTTTAGATTGTCTCTAAGTGTTGTTTTACATGATATATGTTTAATTTGTTGATTATTTATTGAACTATACATGCCCAGTTATAAATATTATGAGAATATCATTACGCTTGTGAAATATTAAAGTCGATTAAATATTTTTATAAAATTAATTATGTTTTATTTATTCATCAATATTAAAATGAAGTTTGTAAAAGAAAAAAAATATAATAACGATGTATTTTTCATTATAAAAAAGATAATTAGATTTTTAAATATTTTAGATTTGATTTAGAGTCAACTCTTAAATGTATGATGAAATATTCTGGATCTGATTTAAAGAACTCTATTTCAAGTATTTTTATAAGAATTATTATTGAAATATATATTAACAATATATTCTTCATAGTAGTTTTAAAATCTAAAAGTTAGTTCCTAGATACTTAAATAGTAAACTTAACTTTGACACCTTGATGAGGGTTTAAGTGTCGATCCCACCAAAGTGGCAATTTGAGGTTTAATTAACAAAATCATTTGTCCTTACCTTAAGATATTTTCTTATTTAAAAGATAATATCAATAATTTTAACTCATATATTTAATAATCTATTTAATATTGAACAAATATGATTAACTAACTAATATATTCCATAATTTCTTCAGTGTATGATAAATGTTTAATTGCTTAAACGTTCAATGAATATATCTTTATTTTTACATGAATACTTTAGTTACTCAATCAAAAACAATCGTGACAAGATGTTTAGGTTATTTATTTTTGTTTTTAATAATTTTTTGAATAATTTAAAAATCACATAATTTCTCTTTAGACCGACGTTAAAAGTATACTAATTATTTTTTATAAATGATTCGTATATTTGTGAGCTATTTTATAAATTATACAAAATTTGTATGCAATAATTTTGTGTATTAAGTTTTTGGTGCCATTAATAGGAAACAATAGCGTTTTTAAATTTTATTATCAAAAATTTAAAAACATTTTGTATTATAAATATTGTGATTTTTATTTAAAATTTTAAAATATCTAGGTTATTAATTAATTTTGGATATTTTAAATTTTAAATTTTTTATTTTTAAAAATATTAACTAAAAATAATAAAAAATAATAAAAATTTCTTTATTATTTATTTTAAATTTTAATTATATTTTTAGTTTTATTTTATTTTAATTTTTGTTTAATATTTGTGTAACAATTTAATTTTTTGTACAATTTATTTTCTTTTACTAACATGTGTAAAATTTTATTAATTATTTTTTTACTACATATTTAGTATTTCTGTGTATGAACATGTATTGTTTTATATATTTTATGTTTATTTTATCTTTTTATTTTTTTTACTTGATAAGTGAATTTAATTTCTATTTTAATTAGTATATTCAAGGTAGGAGGTATTTAGGGTATCCTTTCACACCTTTCATTAATAATATAAATATACCATATAGATTATCAAGAAGATTGGATTTTAACATCCTATAGCCTTTTGTAGATTATAATTTTGAACCTAACCTTGGTCCTATACATGAATCTAAAATAAGGGGAGAAATCCACCATATAAAGAGACAACAATCAAGAAGTTTGCAAGGCTAGTAATTGGCACTACAATTACCTCTATTCATCCGGGTGAGCTACTAGGAACTATGAATTACGAGATATTCATTTTTTCATGTTACCTTCTTTTCATGGGCTGCCTATTAAAGATTCACTTCCTTTCATTAAGGACTTTTACTCTACAGTCCAAACATTCCTTCTCGGTGTACTCACCGAGGATCAACTCAGAATTTGGTGTTTTCCCTACACCTTTAAAAACAAGGCCAAGACATGGCTAATGTCACTTCCTCTAAGTTCCTTGATGACTTGGGAAGAAGTTTGAAACAAATTTATAGGAAAATTCTACTCACATCAAAAGGCATCAAAGTTGAGAGTAAGATAGCCAATTTCCCTCAAATGAAGGGAGAACCTTTCCATGAATCATGGGATATGTTCAAACTTTTTCTCACTCAATGCCTCTATCATAGCTATCCTTGTAGTTGCAAAACTAATTTTTCTATGATAGATTGACACAACAATGTCAATTCATCATGGATGTTGCTACTGGAGGAGCGATAAGAGAGAAAACTACCTTAAAGACATAAAATCTCTTTGAAATGTTGGGTGATAATTTTTAGCAAAAGAACTATAGAGTAAGGAGAGGTAGAGTCCATGAAATTGACTTTGTTACTAAAGTTCAAATACAGCTTGCTTGGTTGACCAATCAAGTTGTGCTTCTTACTACATATGCCACAACAAACAAAGAACAATATGGTATGTGCAGTACTTTGGGATATGGTGAGGATGCTTATCTCTATAAAATAGAAACTACAATTGGACCCAAGCAGGTCAATATACTGAAGGATTCTAACCAAAACCTAGGTATGGCTCCAATGCTAACATCTACAATCCTATATGGAGGAATCATCCCAATTTTTCTTAGAAGTAAAACAACCCTCTATTTTCCCAAATCTCAGACCCATTGGGCTAGTAATTCTACCAATAGATGCCCAGGAATCCTTCGAACAAGCCAAATCTAGAGGATAATTTGAATTCATTCATTCAACTTAGCAGAGACAACCAATCATGAACTAATCAAAATTTGGACTATGTGGAAATGTTAATTAACAAATGGAAGTACAAGTGGAGTAGTTAACCAAGATTTTACAAAAGCAAGGCAAGGAATAACTGTAAGGTTAGAAAACAAAAGAACTCAACAACGAAGGGATATCGAGTTTACAAAAATATCAAATGTTGCAAAGCAATGTCTCACTAAAAATGGTAAAATATAACCCTAGATGGGAGATAACCCAATATTATTTATTATTACTTTAATTTATTTTCATTTTGTAGATAATTAAATTTTATTTTTTCTTATTATTTATTTTGTATAATTTTTAATTTATGTGTGGTTATTAAGTTTAGATTTTTATTTAAATTAAAAAGGGGGAAATTTGGAAATGAGTGTGAATTGCAGTTTTGGTAACACTATGGCATGCTTTTATTGGCGCCACAACATGAGGCAATAAATGTTCAAAAGGTCATAATTTTGAAGGTTCGTGACACGGTATGAAAAACCCTTTACCACGGCCTGCATATACATTTTTCGTTGAAATATCCTTTTCCATGAGAAAATTTTAAATTATCTCTCATGTTCTCACTCTTTCTCACAAAAATTCTCACTCTTTCTCAGAAAAACCTAACTCTCTCTCTCAATAAAAACCACCATAATTCTCAAAAATCCCTTTTTTCTTCAATTTTTCTTCAAAACCTTTAACAATAATCTCTTCCCTAATAATTTCCTACCAAACTCATAAAGAAAATTTCAAATTCTTTAATAAAATCAAGAATCTTCATCTTTAACAAAGGGTGGTTTTTTCTTTGTTCTTCATTCTACAATGATGCAAGTAAGTTTTCATAAAATTTTAAAGTTTTGTATTTAAATTAAAATCTTTAAAAATTGTGGAAATTATTGTGATTTTTAAGAGTTCCAAAACTTTATTTAGAATAAAGAGGGGTTATAAAAATATTAGATTTGGTTTAAGTTTGAAAATGGGACCAAAAAGAAGTAAGAGGGGTAATGAGGTTTCAATTTTTGAAGATTATGATAGTTCTAAGTTTTTCAGAGAGGGGGATGCAATTAAATGATAGGCTTGAAGGGATTGCTAATGTAATAGTAGTCCTAGGATAGAGATGGTTAATAAGGCAACTAGAGGATGCTATTGAATCTCTTGTTCGGGAATTCTATGCCAAATTTCCTAATGCTCTTGATAACCATGTTTTAGTTAGGAATGTAGTAGTTCCATGTGAACCAAATGATATAAATATTCACTATTATTTAGTGCATACTAGAAAAGGTGAGTATGGGAAATATTTTAGTATTGTAGATTATATTGCAGTTCTATAAACCTTAACTATATAAGGTGCTGAATGGATTTTAGTTGGTGGTAAACATAAGGGTTTCGAAGCAAACTATTTGGATAAAATTTCAAGAATTTGGCAATATTTTGTGTGTTCTAGGATAATGGCCACCAAACATTATAACATTGTTGATAAAAAGAGGATTATTTTCTATTTACAATCGCATCTAATATGCATATGGATGTTGGAGCAATAATTCACCAAATAATTAAATTATCTAGAAATAGTCATTGTATGGGTTTCTTTTCCCCCAACTTAGAAATGATTTATGTAAGAAAGTAGGGATACCCATTTGAAAGGTGAAGAGGTTCTACAACCTGATGAATTATTAAACATGATCTATTTTAATGAGCTTACCTCTGGTATGGATATTATTATAAGAGAAAGAAGAACCATTCATTCATCAAGAATGTTTATGAAAGAATGATTTCATAATTTTGGTAAAGAATAAGCTATATGAAACAATACCAACAAGTTGCATTCCCAAATTAGCACTATCATGATCAAGTGGAACATAATCGCTTAATGTATGAAAGGAGCACAGAGAAGAGAAAGGAAAAATGGTTAGGACTAATCACGAAGAAAGATGCAGATTAAAGAAAAATAAATTGGCGTGCAACAAGAAAATGTAAAAGCAGATTTTTTTTGCAATTCACTTTTCTTTCAATTCCTCTATGAAAAATTATGGTGAATTCATTTATGTTAAATTTAATATTTAGCATAAGCTAATTTTTCTTTGTTTTAGGAAAAAAATGTAATTTAATTCCAAACTATGCTTGATTTTCTATGTTAATTTGAATTATTTCTCTTCATGTTTGTCTGATTTATTCTGAGTTTAATGCTTCTAATTAACTGGTCATTAATTAGATGATTTTAATCTTATGATTTAATATCAAAAGAGGAAATTATAGGATACATTTGGAATATTTTAGTGTAGTTAAATCTAGAGGTCGAAAGACTTATATGAACCTGTGTAGTATTTAAATCATTGATCTTAATGCTTTCTTGCTTTGTTAAATTGCATACTCTTGTGTAAATTGATGAACAAGAATGTTTTCAATTGACTATCGAAATAGGCTTTTGGATGTTTTTTTTTTTGGAGATTGCTATTAAATAGAGAGAATTAAATTCAATTAGCTAGATGAGTAAAGCCTAGTGAAGAATTAGGTGAAATCGATTTCCTAGAAGTTTTTTTCCCATTGATTTGATATTTGAAAACATATTTTTTGTCTTTTGCATATTTTCATCAAACTCATTTTATTTTAAATTTTAATTACAACAACCTTAGTGACTTCTCTAGATAAAATTGATATTAGTATAATTTTGGTATATTTCAAAAGTAAGTTACTAATTCTTGAGAATAATACTCTTCTTATCACTTTATTATAAAACTACAATACTATGCACTTATAGCTTTGCACCAATCAAGTTTTTGCAATTATATTATCTTAGGTTGGGGTGCATAAAAGTCACTTAATAACATCTGAGTACACTCATTATGAATTCAATTTTATACCTCTAAAAAGATCATGACGATAAGAAACTAAAGGTCAAGGTCCAAATGACATGGTGGAGGAGATCTAATTGGATCCATAATTTTATTACTTTTTATGTATTTTATTATGCTCTATTTTTAGAATTTTAGTTTTACTTTTTTGGGATATTGTATTTGTTTTATTTTATGTTAATTATGTTCTTTTATTTTATTTTCTATTTTGCGAACATTATTTAGAACTGTTAGATTTTATAACCGTTTGTTAAAATTTGTGAAAAGAACACATTTTTTCTAACTATGTAATTTATATTATTGAATGTACCTACAATTCCATATCAAATTTTGTACAAAAATGTAAATGGTTAACTTTTTTTTTCATTTCTCTTGATCTTTTATTTACAATTGTTACATTAAAAGCAATGTAAGTTCTAGGTTGGGGGTAGGAAAAGTTATATCATAAAAAAATTTTGCTTTTGTCTTAAATTGAAATTTTTTTTACACATTCACATTTTTATATTTGTTTTTGTTGAATTAGAAAATTTTGGTTTACTTTAAAATTTTCTTTCAAAATTATCTTGTATTTTTCAGTTAATTTTAATATAATGATTAAGCCTTTGTATTGTTAGATTAATTTAAAAAATATTCCATGAAGTAATGTGATAATTAGTTAGTTTTTGTCATAAAATGTTGAAATTGAAATAAACTCAAAATCGATGTTTAGGAATTAAATAGTGGAGACTACATTGTGAGAATATATTTTGAACCATTATCTTCCCATTATGAGTGGTGAGTTTTTTTCTAATCTTTAAACACTCTTCTTATCAATTCAAATTGTTAGATGATGTTTATAAGCCTTTGCATTGAATGTTATGATTTTTACATCTAATAGAGTGTATATATTTATTTTTATTGCTTAAATTGAATAAGTTAAGTAGAAATTGAAAGTTTATTTCCTTCTATTCATTCATGCATGATTTCTAAAGAAGAAAGAGACAAATACAAGGTTATCTATACCATTTAAATAAAAAGCCACAAATTAACTTAACGATCTATCATGCAATAATTGTACAATCTGTACATAGGTTTTTTTCTCTAAAAAAGGGTATTTAAGTCAGGATTTAAAATCAATTTTAAGAAGAAAAAAAACCTACTTATAATGAATTATAAGTTGGTATACTCATAAACCAACTTAAAATTTAAAGTCATTTCAAGTTAAAAATTGACTTTAAAGGGACTTAAACTTAAAATAAATACTAAATAAAATCCAAAAATAACATTGGTTGACGTGTACAACTGACGCTACATGTGGCATTTAGATTCAATTGTACATGCCAACTGATGCATAATGTAGCGTTAGTTGACATGTAAGATCGATGCTACATGTGGCGTAGCATCTATTCTACGCATCAACTAACACCACATCATGTGTAGTGTCGGTTGACATGTAGAACCGATATGTCATGCGTAGTGTCGGTTCTACATGTCAACAGATGCTACACATGGAATGTAGTGTTGATTCTATATGTCAATTGTTGCTACATGTGGCTTCGGTTGACATGTAGGATCGACACTACATGTGGCGTAGCATCTATTCTACTCATCAACTGACACTACATCATATGTAGTGTCGGTTAACATGTAGAACCGATATGTCATGCATAGTGTCAGTTCTACATGTCAACTGATGCTACACATGGCACGTAGTGTTGATTCTATATGTCAATTGTTGATACATGTGGCGTCATATTGCTTGACGCATAGAACCAATGCTATGTGCCATGTTTGACATCGATTGACGCATAAAATCAATGCTAATTATCTTTTTTTTTCTTCCCACTTTCCCCTACAATTATGGTTACTATTCCCTATTTCTCTCTCAATGTATGATACTTCATACCATTTTTTACCATTTTGACCACCATTTTTGGTGCTATCAATTGGGTTTTGTTCCTCTCCACTTTCTGATCTAGATCCACAATTTTTTTGAGCTTAACACTCAATAATATTTTAACCATTTTTCCTTCACTTTCTCTACCAAACAGATTTTCCTTCTTTTTCTCACTTATTTTATTCTTGTAAGTATTCTTATGAATTATTTTACACTTATCCTTAATTAGTAAATAACTTTTATTTATGTAGAGCATATAATTATATTAATATTATCTAATTATTTATATATAGTTATTTAATATAGGGTATGTTATTATCGACTTGAAGCAAATCACCTGTCGCATGTAGCGATGTTTTATGATTCATCATATGTGAATCAATATCAAAATCATTATAAGAGTGAAACATCTATGTGATACAATATTAACACTTCATAGAAATCAAAATTGATAATCCCTTAGCAACTAAAGTTTGAACAAGGTTAAGATCATTAGATGTTAGTAATCCTTGATCGATATGGTAATCATATTTGGTATTATGACTCGGCTTCCATAGAATTGAATTCTTTATAAGGCATTGTTTGAGATTTTTATTTGATAAATTTTATTGATGCATGAAAATAATATGTGATTTCTTTATAACATCCTTGCAGTTGATTCCTTCCATGAGATCAATATGATGCACCACTTTGAGCTTTTCTTCTTTAACATATGCAAAATTAATAGTTCATTTCTATATATAAAATCTTTCGCATATACATTTAAATGAGTTCTTGAACCAATAATTAGAAGAACAGTTCGAATTTCTTACACTAAAATTAGTAAACTAATATTGGTACATTTTTTATTTGAATGTGAAAGTGATTTTCAACTAATTATTATAGTAAATCATAAATATTTAGAATATTGAATGATTTATTTCATAGATTTTAATTATAAACTTAAAAGTAATTTTAAAGAATGAAAAGTTTTGTTTTTCTTATAATTTAGTTATTTTTTAATTTTATATGTTTATATGTTATTTGCTTTTTTTATTTATTTTCAATTTTTTTTTACTTTTGATTTTTGTGGGTATCACATCTAAAAACCCTCACGAGACTTAAAATCATCCATTAGGACAACTTAGGGATTTAAAAGCTTGTTGTATATGTTAAATACAATTGTATCAATCTACGAAAATGATTTAGGATAGTTTAATTTTATTTCTAGCGTTTTTAGTTTTTCAACATTCTTACTAAAAGACTAACAAGAAGTTGGTTGAGAGTTGTGATAAGTGCTCAAAAGCACTTAATATATCACAATTTGATGCATGTTTAATGATTATACATATATATTTGTATTTTCCTAATTATACTATCATTTTATGCAAATATATTTTTTCGAAATCACAGGTATAATTTATTATAATTATTTTTTGTATTTAAATTATTTAACTTGTAGAAATATACTTGAAGTAGTTCATAAACTATTGGTGCTTAAAATCTAAAATGGAAAAGAGGATATACAAATAAAAGGTTCCAAGTGATGTAGAGAAGAGTGTGTCACGGAGTGAAAGTTTTGTATGCCGCGGCACAAGACAAAAGGATAAAATCAATGCTTTCCAAATATTATGCGGGCTACAGTGTGAAAAAGTTGTATTTTTCCGTGCAAATATAGTGGATCGTGCCCAAACCATGTACAACCTGTGTATTCTGTAGCATCGAAAAATTGTATGTTGTAGTACCAAGCTAAAAATTCCACAGTTCTCTCCCCTTTCATCCACCTATAAATAAGACTCCATTTCTATTGTAAAAGAATAATCCCTTACCTTCTCATTCCTTTTATTTCTTTAATTGCTTTATGCTTTTTAGCTTTTCTTTTAGTAGTTTAAGTTCTTCTGTCATTTGAGAGTTGAACAAATTCTAACTTATGTTATAGTTTCTAATTTCAATTCAATGAACAATGAAACAATTTTGTTTAGAGGTTTTACAAAATGGAAGCAATTTTAAGAATTATGTTGAGGTATATTTGAATGTATTTGTTTCATTTTACCTCTAAGTATTGTTTTACATGTTATACATTTAATTTATTAATTATTTATTAAAGTATGTGCGTTTGACATATAAATAATATGCAATATTAATAATATTGTTACACTTGTTAAATATTAAAGTAGATTAAACTTTTTTATAAAATGAATTAAGTTTTATTTATTCATTAATATTAAAATGAAGTTTGTAAAAGAAAAATATATTGACAAAGTACATCATAAATAAGAGAATTAGATTTAGCATTTAAATATTATAGATCTAATTTAAGGTCTAACTCTTAGATGTTGGATAAAATATTCTGAATCTGATTAGAAGAACACTATTTCAAAATATTTATAATTATTATTTTTGAAAAATATATTGACAACATATTCTTGATAGAGGTTTCAAAGTATGAAAGTTAGTTTCCACATACTTAAGTTGTAAACTTAACTTTGACATCTTGATGAGAATTTAATGTGTCGGCCTTACCAAATGTGACAATTAAATGATTTGTCAATCTTTTTGGAAAGAAACATAATTTAATTAAGTTCTTAATGTGTCAATCCTATAAAAGGTGGCAATTTAAGGTTTAATTAACAAAATAATTTTATTCTTGCCTTTGCATATTTTCTTATTTAAAAGAGAGAATCAAAATTTTGATTTATATATTTAATAACCTGTTTAATATTGAGAAAACATGATTAACTAACTAGTATATCTCATAAATTTTCTACCTTATAATAAATGTGTAATTGCTTAAATATTTATTGAATCTTTCTTTATTTTTATATCATTAGTTTAGATACTCAATCCAAAATAATCGTGACAGGATGTTTAGGTTATTTATTTTTATTTTTAAGAATTTTTTGAATAATTTGAAAACTATATGGTTTTTTTTTAGACTTACCTTGTAAGTATACTTATCATTTTTTATAAGTAATTCATGAATGTGTAAGCTATTTTATTAATCATACAAAATTTGTACACAACAATTTTGTACATCAATTGTGTTAATCGATAATAAAAATTTTGGTTATTTTTTAAGGACTAATTTTGCAAGTGAATATGAACAAGGAATATTAGTTAGATGACAATAGTATTATAACCTCTACAATTTTGATGTCGAACATCTTCCGGGATATAAGAATAGTTTAGCAAATTCCCTTGCAAGAGAATTGACATTTTTAACTATTTTTGTTCTTAAAAGAATAGAACATCTTAATATCAAGATATAAAGGAAAAAATAAATAAGAATCCTTTAGCAACAACTCGATGTTTTGCACCTAGAGAAGTCTCTTTTGGAGACAAAAATTAAATAAGAAGAACTTAATAGTTCAAAATGACCATTAGACTCTAAAAATTCTTAAAAGGAATCCCTATCAGAGATTCATTCTAAGAAAGGGTAAAAATTTTGAAGAAGAAATTCAAAATGAGAAGGAAGAACCTAACAATTCAAAAGAACGTAACTTCTCTAAGAAGAAAAAGCAAAAATCTCAGTTGGATTAAAGAAGTAGAAAAAGACTTATGTGGTCTTTAATAGTTCAAAACCAAAAATTTACAACAACTGGCCTAAAGCAAACAAAGATATTATTAGATTTAGTGGAATAACTCACAAAGCATTCACTAATAAAATAGGAACCGAAGGCATTTATGCCAACTATAGACTATCAAAACTAATACCTCTAAAAGATATAATTAAAAATTACTTTGTAGCATTAAAAAAACAACCATCACCACTTAGCAAGTTTATGATCGTAGGAAAGATAATGCGATCATTAGTATTGTTTTGAAAAATACCTCTCGTAGAGATAGTATTACTAGTACTATTCAAGGAAACATCCCCTAGGAATACATTGGTAATTGTCAATGAAAAAGACCAATACAAGAATTTAAGTAAACCACAATAGTTGAGTCTCTATAACTTAGCTAGAAAATCTACTTAGGAACTTAATAAAGATATGAAATTTTATACCACAAAAAAAAGAATTCCCTGCAAGTGGTAAATTAATATTCTTGAAGAAGCTAATTCAATTTGGTTTATAAATCTTTCCACGCAAGTTTAATGAACATATATCTAGAAATTAATTTAAGTGAATTAAATTATTTTCCTGAAAATCTCAAGAAGACTATCAAGAACTTCAGGAAAATACCAAAGTAGGCGACAAGCTAGTCTATCTCAAATGTTTTAGTTCACTTATAGACTGGAATGAAAAAGGTTGTGTTAGTCCCTATTATTTTATCAAATTAGAATTTCCAATACTAATAGGGAAGTTTCAAAACCAATGGCACTTCTAAAAAAAGAATTCAATACAGATGAACTCTTTATATTAAGAGGATATATGATAGGTCAAATTTATCAAGAACTCAAGAAATTGATTATCATTCTGAAATCAAAGTAAATTATTTAACTAGTAAAGTCATAATCATGTTCCATTGCAATATGAGCCTCACTGAAGAAGATGGTGAGAAAATCAATAAGTTTGAGGTAAATTTTAATAATAATAACTTGAAAATTTATTAAGAAACAATGAAGGTGTTTTTTTTACACCAAGAAAACCACTAACCATCATAAATACATTTACTGTATTAGAGATCAAGAAGATGAAGATGCATCATCATCTACATCATCAAAATAACTATCGGTAGTAAAAGATAAATAGGAATAAAGATGAAAAACACACATCTTCAGTTGGAAAGTCATGCCAAGGAAATAAAATGCTAAGATTCAAAAGCTAAAAGTAGAAACTTAGGTGAATTATTACAATAGGGGTAAACCAATGATTTTATACTATTATATATAGTGATTCCTTATCCTATAAAAGAAACCTTTATTTCAATTATATGGACACAACTTTAAAAAAGAACAATCTCTCAACTCTAAAATATTATCCACCCATTAGTTATATATGTGAAAACTATGAGAAGTTAGGAATATCTTTTGGGTTCTTAGTTGGCTTTAAGAATTATAATAGTTATTAATATTATGAATAAAATGGGGTGAAATCACTCTTTTCTAATTTTCTAAAAAGTCTAATTTGGACCGATACCATATATAGATGCAAAGACTTCACTGTTACCAGAAGAGTATTAAGGCTTGAGCAAGCTGAAGTATATTAGGTGTAATAAAAGAAGATAAAAAATGGAAGGAAAGATTGTGGTGAACCCATTTCATTCAGATATGATAATATAATTATAAGAAAATTAAAGATATTGAATGATTAAATATTTTTTATTAACATTTATAAAATTAATAAATAAAAAAATAAAAAAAAATAAACTAACCAAAAGTCTGTATGAAAATAAACAAAAGGAAAATACAAAGCTAAAAAATGTTTTAATAAGACATTCAAAGGTTTGTTTTTAAATAATAATCTACAAGAAGCAACATCTAATATTATAAAAGCAACAATAACTAGCGTTGTAAAACAACTAACTTCAATTTAGCATTAGAGCCATAGAAAGAAAAAAATACATCCTTATATATAAAGTTAACGTTGTTAATTAGTCAGTGGCATAAGTGAAGATATGCTAAATGTTAGGGGCACCAGTGATTTTCATTTTTATAAATGGTCATTTTGGACTAAATTGTGTTTTTTTAAAAAGAAAATTACTTCTAATATACCCCCTAAAAATACATTATTTTTGTGTATCTTTCCTAAAGGTATGGTACCAGTTAGTACTCAACCCCAATTTTGAACTTAAGTTTTCAAAATAAGTGTTGTTTGGTATTTAATTTCTCCTTGAAGTAGGTGTGACATTCAAAAATTAGCTCCACTTTCTTTTCCCATTCTAAATAAGCTTTGGGATTGTGTCTGCCTAGGAATCATGGAATCCTTCATTTTGATGCTAACTAGTTTTTGATAAACTCCATCAAATGGCCTTGGTGATCTCTTAAAACCTTCTTCTTCTTACCTACCACCTTTATGACAAAATATGTCCATTCATCCAATTGATAAGTGATCTTACTCCTTCCCAAGATCACCAAACTTAGCTCCATATTCTCCTCCAAGACCATCCTTAATGGGTGCTTGCCTAGCATTTGGAACTCTTTGTTATTTTCTCTTTGCAATTTAGCTTTAAATCTATCTATTCGGCCCCTCATGTCACCCAAAACTATGTTCAACCTTGCAAAATGTTGTTGCATATCTTGCATTGATGCTTGGTTAGCAAATATTCACTTTTATGATTCGTTATTACCTTGATTCCTTCTTCCTTCTTGGATTTATGATTCGTCCCTAGTAAACATTATAAACTAAAACAAACTAAACCACTCAAGCTATCTTTTGGTCCCTTAGCAAACTAAAACCATAATCAAGTAGATAAATAACTTGAAGAGCCTAACTAGACCAAATGGCAACCCAAAAATAAATCAAGAGTAGTAGTAATAGTCTACACTTTATAGACTCAAACAAGAATGGGATAGCAAACAAGTAATTTGGATAGCAAGTAAATCTTTATCAAAACAATTGGACCGCAAATATTCACTTTTGAGCAATAAGAAAAAAATTATAACAAAAAATGGTAGAAAAACACTTAGTTCAGTAGCAATAAATTGAACACAATAGTTAGAGTCGTAGATAAATTTGAGAAATAATTTTAGAAACAATAGAATTCATAAAATTTTAGGATTTATCTTCTTTAAAATATGAGTTGCACACAAATAGAAATTTAGCAACATAAGGATTCCTAAACTTTAAATTGTATCTCCTTAAAAACAGAAATCACACAAAGATAGAATTTTAGAAACAATAGGACTTTCTCAACTCAACAAGAATCACAAATAGAGCAAAATAATTATTGAAAGAGGATTCAAAAAGCATACTCAAATTGAGATGTGAGAAGTCTCCATTTTGTTTGCTTCGCTTGGGAGTTACCCTTATGTGCAAGGGCTAAATAATCTCAAGCACTTTTAGCAGTATCACAATAAAAAATGCAATAGAATTCATCCATTAACACTACAACAAATATTTAGCTTAAAGCTTTTTGGTTTGTACCATTAAAGGTCATTTGTACAATGTCATTACTGAAGTGATTCCCAACCATTAAGAATAGCATCTCATACTTTTTCATCTTGTCTAAGATAGGCTTGCATGCAAGCCTTCTAGTAAAGGTAGTTATTGTAAGTTTTGTGAGTATTAGCAATATTGTGAACAAAACATTTGTATGTAATTTTAATTTCTTGGTGTGTCTTATGAGAATATTTTTAAGCCGAAGAAACTATCGAGCCTCAATGATCACATCTCAGGTATATCTGAAAGTTTATAAATTATGGACATAATTAACCTAGAGGGGGTGAATATGTTATTTTTAATTTTTATCAATTCATAATTTAATAACCTAAACAAAGCGGCCAGACATGCAATCGTGTGTAAGAGTAAAGTGCGGAAATAATAACACACAATATTTTTAGGTGGAAACAACCAAGACCACAACCATGACCTAAGAGGAAAACCATTGGTCTACCAGACCATCTAACTTTCCACTCTGAAAATCAAATGTTCAAGTACAAACTCGATCTTATGCTACCCTCCCTAGGATACTGCCCCAATGTACTCTACTTACGAGCCCCTGCTCTTTTATTCATAGTTTCTAAAATTAACGTGAGTGGTTTCCAGACCAATGTTTCAATAAGCTTCTCGCCAATCAGATCGTTCATAAATCAACTGCAAAAAGGTTAGTACAAAAAAACACAAGTACCCGTGTGTGTTCTAGAGCGGATTTAATAATGAATAATCCTAACTAGATGATTTAAAACAAATTTTATTTAAACTAAATCAACTAGTAAATCCAAGAGCAAAACGATTAGGCATAAATTCAAAAAATAACTTTCTAAAATTTAATAATCAAATCAAATAATTATAATCACACATAAAATTATCTAATCTGAATATGTAAAAATCTAATAAAAAGAAGTCATATAAAGATAAAACATATAAAATAAAGTTATTAATAAATATTTTTAATAAGATATCAATTTAATATTCATGATTTATTTAATTATTTGTGTGTTAATTGATAAAAATTAATTTACCTTCTTTTGTTTTACTTCCCTGCATATATATCATTATTGCATGTATATTAATTAACTTCTTCACTTCTTGTGTGTATCATCTTTACTGTTTATATACTAATTAACTTTTTGAAAGCAGTTCACCTTTTACTCTGTATATAAACTTAATTACCTTTTATTGTTTTCGGCTTTTTCTTCAGTAGCTTCGGCTGTTTCTGTCTTTTTCTTCAGCAGCTTCGGTTGTTTCTGTAATTTCAATTAAGAGGTTTTCTACTCATTTTTTTTGTTTCGGTAGGTTTTTTCTTTCTTTCTGTTTTTCCACCCAACTCTAACCCTAACGTCTATATATATATATATATAATAATAATAATAATAATAATATTTAATGATATTAGGGTTAGGTTTAAATGTATTTTGATGTTAACTTTTCAAAGCCCATTAAAAACAAAAACTTAATATTATCTTAAGATATATTATAAAAATATTTAAATAATAATTTCATAAATTAATTAAAGTTTGAATAAATATTTTAACATAAAATATAATTTCAGATTTATGAAAATGTGTTATTAAATGCATGAATGCAATCCTATGTGTCGTAGTTATAAAAAACATACTTGAACTACGAATATTTGAAACTTGAATATTTGTTCAACTTTTCTTGATAAACTTGATAGCAAACCTAAAAATAAATTTACAAGTAAATATTTTGTCCACGAAAATAGTCAACACTCATAGTCCTTATAATATCTTTAATCCCATGCATATTAGATTTCATGTTAGACACATAAAAACATTGTTCATATAGGTCACTCGATCGATCGAGGCATGACTTGATCGACCTACCTTAATTACAAAGTGGTTGAATTAATTTGAGAAGATCAATCTACTTATTTCTAAATTAATTAATTTTTTCACTAAATTGATCAAGAATTAACTACACTGATCAATCTTTTCATAGTCGATCGATCGAGTTAAGTCTAGATCGATCGAGAGACCAAGTTTTCAAATTTAACCTAATGTTTACTCCAGAAAATTAATATTTTTACTATATTTTTCTTATGTTTTTAAGCTCTTCTAAATACTTGTAAGGATGGTTTTGTAATTAAAATTTGACCTAAGGCTTCAATTCATGCTATTTCATCAAAATGTTGGCTCATAATTTTAGTAACCACATTTTAGCACTCTTTTCTATATCTTATTATCTCTATCATTTTTTGAAAAAGATTTTCAAGTAGGATTTTTCATTGAGTTAATTTATCAAACATTTATGGGTATGTTTGATGAGTTAACAAGCCAACAGTATTTGTGATATTGTACTTTTAACTGATTATTCTGGAATTGCTAGGTGATTTATTTTATCTACTGATCAGTTAAATAATCTAGTTAGGTTTATTCATTATTGAATCAACTCTAAGACACATATTTTTACTTATACTATTGTGCTAATCTTTCAAGTATCTGTTCAACGAGTTTGATTGCCTATATGACTCAAGTTAATAGAATGTTGGTCTGGATTCGATCCTCTTTCTTGTAGAGACTATGATGAAAGCAGTGGCTTGTAAGTAGATTACTTAGGGGCATTACCTTGGTGGGTAGTTTGAGTCCTAGCGTTGTAGTCAGATCTTATTTTCCTAGTGGATAATTAGGTAGTCTAATGTACTGGTGGTTTTCCTCTTAGGTCATTGGTGTGACCTAGGTTGTTTCCACCTAAAAATATCTTATGTTAATCTTTATATTTATTCATTACTTTATTTACACGTGATTATATGTTTGGCCAATCTACAAATTGAAAATATGTTATACTTTCATTGATTATCTTTTCACAACCCTCTCTAGCTAACATGATCCATAACTGAACAAATTTTTTTTTCTCTTAATTGGAATCAGAGTAGGTCATTAGATACACTTAGTTTTCGTATGACCTTATTATGGATCATTTCAGATAGGATATATCTATAACACATGTGCCTTACTTTGATAGATCTAATTACCCACATTGGAAGGCTCATATTAGAGCCTTTCTGTGGTTTACAAATGAGAGTGTTTGGAACTCTATACTTTATGGTTATGAACTACATATGATTACCAAAGATAATATAATCACTCCTAAACCTAGAAACAAATGGACCAGTCAATATAAAATTGTTAGCTATTGGAACCAAAAAGGGTACTAATGTTATTTTTAGTGTTGTGTCTACTAATGAGTTTCATTATATTTCTCATTTTGATATTGCTAAGCATGCTTGAAATATTTTAGAGGTTATCCATAAGGGAATCACAAGTTAAATGAACTAAACTTTGCATGCTTGATAGTCATTTTTAAGATCTTAGGATGAAAGAAGATGAAACTTTCTTTGAATTTTACATTAGATTATGTGATATTACTAATATCTCTGCTAATTTTGGAGAGAAAATTAATGATTTTATGCTAGTTTGAAAGATTATTTACTCATTACCAAATTTTTTCCATGCAAAGGTCACTACCATTGGTGGATCTAATTACATGTGAATAATTTTAAAATTGTTAAAACTAAAAATATTTGTTGAGATGTTAGAAGTTCATAACAATCTGTCTGTGTATACTTTAATGAACATGATGAATGCACGTGCATTTCTTCATCACTACTTGCAACATTCTCAAAAAATAGGTAATATTTCTTCTCTTTTTTCTTTATCTTTAATTTACAGTTGTTACATTGAGAACTGTGTAAGTTCTAGGTTGGGGGTGGTAAAAAGTTACCATGCTTAATTCAAAAACAAACGAGATTTAACAATTTAAAAAAATAAAAAATAATAATTCTTTTCTTTTTTTTTGTTCACATTTTCATTTTTATTGTGTTTGGTTTTATTTTCTTTGTGTGATTTAGTAATTTTTGGAATTTAAAAAAAATTTCTCACAAAAATTTATCATTTCTTTAAATCAAATTTAAGTAAATAGTTAACTCTTTTGTACTATTAGATTAATTTTTGAAAACATATCATGAAATATTTTGTAATTGTTTTTAGTAATTAGTTAGTTTTTGTCATAACTAGTATTTCTTAATAAGATGTGAAAATTATATTAAACCCAAAATCGGTGTTTATGAATTTGTTTTAGTGGAGACTACCTTTGTGAGATATAATTCAAGCTTAATTTCTTTTATTCAGAGTGAAATATATATTTTTTCTACTCCAAACACATTTCTTATTTTTTCAAATTTTTAAATGATCTTTATAGGAATTAGCATTGAATGTATGAATTTTTTCTCGTCTTAATAGAGTGTTGTATATTTTTTATTATTATTTTTGCTTAGATTAAATTATTTGAGTAGAAATTGATAGTATATGTTTTTATCTCATTCATGCATGATTGTTACAAAAAAAGAAAGAGATATATCTGGGATTACCTAAACCAAAATCAAACAGAAAAGCCATAAAATTAACCACTCACCAAAATCCTAAAAAATGTACAAACTGTACATGGGTTGACTCTCTAAAAAAATGATATATATTGAAAAGTATCTTCAGAAAAATATAGAGAGATAAAGAATATATAGTATAATCTATATATTATGACCCGTATTAACCAAAATCCTAAAAAAATGTATAATTTGTACATGGGTTGACTCTTTGAAAAATTATATATATTGAAAAATATCTTCAAAAAAATATAGAAAGATAAAAAATATATAGTATAATCTACATACTATAACCCGCATTGCCTACAAAGTTGGGAGTAAAGGCTAATTACAAAAAAAGATATATGAAGTAATTCCCTATAAAGTCATTGCACTTTCTTCATTTATAAAAGGCATATATCTTGAATTTTTTGCTTAATGAGTTTGATTTATGCATGAAAATAATTTTTATATATGATATCTTTATAATTTATACATTTGATTCTTTTCATGAGATCAATGTTAAAATAACACTTTGAGCCTTTATTCTTTATACATATGTGAACATATTAGTTCATTTCTATACATCAATTCTTTCACATATAAATTAGTATGAGTGTTTGAACCCATAGGATTCAATGTTTTGAGAGTATTGACTAGTGAGGAATAGAGTCGAAGCGAATTCAGATTCTAGACATTGAAATTGGGTGAAATTAAATTGATATATTTTTTATATGAAATATGAAAATGATTTTTCGACTAATTATTATAATAAATCATGATTGTTTAAAAAGATTAAAATAACTTATGTTTTAGATTTTAATTATAATCTTAAAGGAGACATTTTTGTGTTATGTTTCATATTGTTTTCTTTTAAAGTTAATTTTTGATTTTGTTGTAATTTTAGTTTTTAAAGTTGTTGTTTTTATTATTTATTTTAATTTTTACATTTATTTCAATGTTTGTGGGTATCATTACTGAAAAACCTCACGAGACTCAAACTCGTTCACTAGGGCAACCTAGGGGTTTAAAGGCTTGTTGTATAGGCTAAATGCAACTGTATCAATCCACGAAACTGATTTAGGATAGTTTAATTTTTAGTTTTTATTACTTCTCTTGCTAAGAGACTAGTAAGAAGCTGGTTAGGGGTTGTGATGAGTGCTCAAAAAGTACTAAAATTACCATGATTTTATACACGTTAATTTATTAAAAATATATATATTTATATAATTTTATCATATATTTATATAAATCTGTCTTTTTGGAATCACATGTATTTTTATTGTTTTTCAGGTATTTTCGCTTAAAAAAGTAATTTAAAGACTCAAAGAAAAATACCGGAGGCAATACATCTTAAATATATTATAAATTAAATGAAGAAAGGTCAACAAATATAGAAAAATTGGATAAAATGGGTCAAAATGTCAAAAGGAGAAAATTGCACACGTAGTCGCCCAGTAGTGCCGACCAATGCGTGTAGCGTGCCCAGCCGTGCCGAGCAATGCATGTGCACCACTTTTTCCGCGCATACGCGCGCCCATCAACAACCGCTCAACGAGCGCCGTATCACCCAGTTCGTGCACCTGTTCTCCATTCCGCATGGGCCCGCTCCGTCCACGCACGCCTGGATCCATCTAAGCCTAGTCTGTACGTGCCACTGTGCCCATCTACCTCAATCTGCGTGCGCTACCTCACCCTACACCAACATGACGTCAACAATGATGTCATCATTTACTACTCCGTGTTTCCTCCATTTTTAATCATTTTTTCACCCACTTTTTCTTCCCCTCCTCACCTATAAATACCCTCATTTTCTTCACTTCAAAACACACCTCAAAACACATCTTCTACTATCTTTCTTTCTCTCTATTTTTTAGTTTTTAGTTTTTCCTTAGTTAGTTTTTCTTAGTTTTAGAGTTCTTCTCTTTTTGAGAAGAACTAATTATGTTTTTGTAATTTATTTTCTTTTTGATTCAATAAATGGAAATGCATATTTCGTTTGGAGTTTTCCAACAACAGGAATAACATCAAAGTACTGTAAGGATTTTATTTTCTTTATAGTTATTTTTTATGTTTTATTCTTATATATTATATTTAATTTGTCTGTGATTAAATTTAACTTTGCTAGCTGTTTGTAAACATGATATAATAATAATGTTGTTATGCTTGCAAAATATTAAATAGGTAAAAATCTCTAAAATGAATTGATTTTGTTTTTATTCAAGATTTTATATTAAGAATGTTACAGAGAAATATATTATTTTTCATTACAAACTTAAATCTGAAAATTAGATTTTAAGGTTTAGTTATCCGGTCTGATTTAGAGTAGTGTTTTTTTATTTGTTGGTACAATCGCCTGGTAGTTAGAGTGAAGCTCTATTTCAAAAGTTTTTATAAGAATTATTATCTGAAAATGTATTGACAACATGTTTTCAGTCGTGGTTTTAAAACTTGAAAGTTAGTACTCAGATAACTAAATTCTTAGGTTTAATTTCGACACCTTGAATAAAGTTTAAACTATCTAACCCCACCAAAGGTGACATTTTAATGGTTTATTTTCAATCTCTTAGAAAAAAAATTAATTTAATTAACCAAATTAGTTATCAACCCCACTTATAGGTGTTAATTGATTTGTTTAGTTAACAAAGAATATCTAACCCCACCAAAGGTAGTATTCATATAAAAAAGAGAGAATCGATAAATATAAATTTATATCTTTAATAATCTAAATAATATGAGCACGCATAATTAACTTAGTTATTATATCCATAAATATTCTATTATTATAAATAATAAAATTTTCATAAATGTTTATTGAATCCATATCTATGTTTATTTTTTATGTTATTAGATTAAAAACACAAAATCCTAAAATATGGTGACACGATGTTTAAGATTTAATTTCGTTTTTAAAAGTTTGAATAATAAATTAAAAACCACATATATTTCTTCCTTAGATCGACCTTGGGAGTATACTTATCATTTTCTATGAAATGATTCGTACACTTGCGAGAGTTTTATAAATATAAAACCAAAGTATTGACAGGATCGAAGATACCGGTTTTGCCTATCACTTAACGAGCATGTTATGTTCCTTATCCTAGTCATGACAACCAAATGTTAAAGAAAAAGAAAAATATAAAAGTATTTGCAAACACAAAAATAAAAAGTCATAAATGATTATACAAAAAGAAAATAAGTAACCAATCCCTCAAAAACAAAATAAGAGGGGATACAAAACAAAAAAATTTTGATTAAAATTTTCTCTTAATTAGTAAAATTTTATTTTGTACAAGTTATAATTCAGCTACAATTCTTTCATGATTAGTGATGTTTTTCTATAAATATTTCATAACTAATCATGAGTGGACTAAATAACATCGTAGTGTTGTTCCAAAACTCAACTTGCTTGTAGTGACTATGGATATGTCACTATATGTTTGATCATGTTTGTGTGTATTGCTTACATATGTTTATATTGTTAATGACTAGTCACACCTAGAACATAAATTAATTTTCTTATGTGTGTGTAATGTTGTAGTCATAATTGGATTAATCAACTACCCTCTACAAACAAGAAATCTTTCCATCTTCTCTTCATGTTTTATTCATCTATATGTTTTTATCTCCTGTTTATGTTTTTTTATTCATATGAAAAAAATTGGGAGAAAAATTGGTATCAAAAAAGGGGTAGTTAATTTAGGAGGGGAGATTTGTATTTTTGAATTACTTTGAATTTTTTTTTGGAAAGTTTACAGAGGAGTTGTTTCTAATTTCTATAATTTGTTTAATCCTCTTTTGAACATTCTTCACTTTTCTATTATTGGATACACATAACTATTATGAACAATGATCATTCGGGACAAGTTGTTTGCTTGTTGGTGTTTTTGTTTTTTAGTGCAAACAAGAGATGTCAAGATACGAGCGAAGTTGGTTCATCGGATCATAGGATAGTTTCACTGTGTAATTTTTTCCTATGAACATTATGTAGTGAGAGAGAGGTTTTGTCACAAGAATATGTAAAAAAGGAATATTATAATGTTTGTGAGTATTGGAGATATTCGTGAACAAAATATTTATATGTAATTTTAGTTTCTAGTGTGTCTTTTGAGAATACTTTCAAGCAGAATAAACTATCGAGCATCAACGATCACATCTTAGGTATATTTTTATTCTCGTACAAGTTAGATTTCATATTAGACATATAGGAGCACTATTCATATAGTTCACTCAATCGATCAAGACATGACTAAATCGATTGAGATGAGTAGATCAATCGAGATGAGTAGATACTAATCTATCTACCTTAATTAAAAATTGGTTGATGTAATTTGAGTAGATTGATCCACTTATTTCTAAATTAAATAATTTTTTCACTAAATTGATTGAGATTTAACCAAATTGATCAAACTATTCATAGTCGATCAATCAACTTGACTAAATCGATCAAGCGGCCATACTCGATCGATCAAAAGGCCAAGTTTTCAAATTTAGCCTAATTTTTATGCATGGTAATTAATATTTTTACTATATTGTCCTTATGTTTTTAAGCTCTTTTAAATACTTTTAAAGATAGTTTTGTAATTAGCGTTTGACCCAGGGTTTCAATTCATGCTATTTAATCAAATTATTAGCTCATAATTTTAATAACAACATTCAAGCATTCTTTTCTATATTTTAATATCTCTCTCATTTTTTTTGCAAAATATTTTCAAGTAGGCTTTTTCATTGAGTTAATTTATCAAACATTTATGGTAGTGTTTGATGAGTTAACAAGTCTATAATATTTGTGATATTGTGCTTTTAATTGATTGTTCTAGGTTGCTAGTTATTTTTGTTTTATCTATTGATATATTAAATCATCTAGTTAGGGTTATTCATTATTGAATTTTCTCTAAAACACACACTTGCATTTGTGCTATTATGTTGATCTTTTAGGTACTGGATGACCGGGTTTGATTGCTTGTATGACTCAAGTTATTAGAATGTTGGTATGAATCCGAACACCTTGTTTGTAAAGACTATAATGAAAGCAATGGTATGTAAGTAGATTACTTAAAGGAGTTACTTAGTGGGTATTTTGAATCCTAACCTTGTAATTGGATATTATTTTTCATAGTGAATAGTTAGGTGGTCTAATGGACCAGTGGTTTTCCTCTAAGGTCATTGGTGTGGCTTAGGTTGTTTCCACCTAAAAATCTTGTGTGCTAATCTTTATATGTCTATATTACTTTATTTACATGTGATTACATGTTTGACCATTTTTCAAATTTAAAATGTGTTATAATTTTGCTGATTATCTTTTCACAATCCTCTCTTGCTAACACGATCTACAACTAAACAAAACTTCTTTTTCTCAATTATACCCATAAAGAGTGGGGCTCGAGTAGATGACTCATCTTCTTTTATTTGGTCCATAAGTATGTACATACAGGTTAAAATCACTAAGTGTGTCTAGTATATACTCTAGTACCAATTGAAAGTTCATAATAAGAAAAAAAAAAGCCTAAAGGAAGGAGAATATGTTATTTTAAAAAACATTAAAGTGCACCATTAGTCCTTAAAATTTAACAAAATTCACATATAGGTCCACAAGCTTTTAGAACTTCACACATAAGTCTTTAAATTTTTAAATTCTCTAATTTAGTCCACAAACTTTTAAAATTTTACACATATTCTAACTTTTTGAATCACAAATATCTATTCTAGTAGTCAAGATAAGACCTATGTGTGAAATTTTAAAAATTTAGGACTAAATTGAAGGATTTAAAAGTTTATGAAACTATATGTGAAGTTTTAAAAGTTTGGCAATCAAATCGTACGTTTTAAAGGTTTAGGGACCTATGTGTGAATTTTGTTAAAGTTTCGAGACCAATGGTACATTTTAACCTTTTAAAAACTAACAATTTGAAATTTGTTACCTAAACATAACAACTATACATGCAATAACGAATAAATAATGAATGCATAAATTAAAATAGGACACAAGAGAGTTATAGGTTGAAACAATCTCGACTATAATAATAACCAAAGGAAATCATCGATCTACCAGATCACCTACTCTATCCATTATGAAAACTTAATATTCAAGTGCAAACTCGATCTTGTACTATTCTTATACAAATAATGCTTCAATGTAACTTACTTATAATTCCCTGTTTTATTTTTATATTCTCTATGATTAGCATGAATGGATGCTGACCAACTTCCAATTATTTCCTCACTAATCAGACACATTCATCGAGCAACATATAAAATGGTTGGCACAAAACACAAGTATATGTTTATGTTCTAAATGGATTTTAATAATAAATAAATCATAATCCTAGTTCAAAAGATATAAATAAACATGAAACCAAAAATTCTAAAATAAATACAAAAATTTCATACCTAGGTAGTGAAAAATCTCGCACAGATTACCAAAGATTCAAAAAGATGAGTTATGAAACATTCAGTAATAGGTTTGTATTTATAAAAAAAAAACTTTAAACCTTGAACCTAGATCATTGTAAAAATACATTCATACTCCTAAAAAGATAGATACTTATTTAAGAAAGGAGTATGTGTTAATCTAGCCAAGCACTTGATCAATCGGGACCTTCCTTGAATGATCTAGTAACAATAAGCTAGATTGAAAATTTTAACCCTAGTATACTTGATCAACATTCAATCCATCGACCCAATACTCGATCGAGATTGATCAAGTCTCTAACTTTTGCAACTCGAGAGCACCTAGATTGAAGTTGATTGATATCCATGATTGATCAAGAAACAATAACTTTAGAACTAAAAATAATTCTAAGCATTGTGACAAGTGCTAGTGAATTCATGAATGTAATTTTAAGTGTGATAGTTATAAAGGTTAGACCTAAAGTGCAATTATTTGAAACTCAGATGTTTCTTTGAGTTTATTTGAAGGACGTGAAAATGAGTCTAGAAACTAATTTATAAAAAACTATTTTGTATATGAAAATCGTATAGTTTATAAAAAAATATTTCGTTTACGAAAATCATTAATACTTATAATACTTTATAGTAGTATATATCTATAATTTTATAGTATGATAATTATTAGGTAGCGATATTTCTACAATATAAATTATTATTGTTATAGAAATATTTTATTAATGATAAATTTATTTAATATTGATATCACTAAAGTGTAATTAATTTTAAGAATAAAATAAATATTTTATGTATTTTTATTAATGTAATAATAAAATTATTATGACAATATCATTATTTTAATTATCATGAGATAATGTTTAAATAAAGTGAAAAATGGGTCAAATTGTTAGAAATTTTAAATGGTTATATGAAATATTATATATAATTATAAGATAAATATGAAAAATCAAAGGTGTGTTTTTGATTTAATAAATGCTAATAATTATAATTTTTTTATATATTTAAATGTTTCTAGTCAAGTTTATAATTTATTATTTAATTGATAAAAATTAAGATAAAAAATTTTTATTTGTGTGATTTAAAATAAATAAAATTATAGAAAATATAAGTAATTGTAACATAAAAATTAATAATTTTTTACATAAGGCAATAAAATGAAAAAAATGATAATTTTTTAGTATACTTAACATAAATAATCTATATAAAAAATATAAATAATTGTAATATAGATAATTCTGAATATTTTAACTATTATTTATATTACATAGTTGATAAAAAAATATCACTTATTTTTTTAAAAAAAGATAGAATTTAAGATAATTAACCATAAAAAATTTAATTATTTATATTTTTCAAGATAAATAATATTGTATAAAAAAGATAAATAAATTTAATCAAGATAACTATCAATTATAAATAATTTATTAATTAATTAAAAAAATATGAACTTAAGTAAAGAGTACATTGATAATTATTATTATACGGATAATTTTGTTTAAAAATTTATAAAATTTGATTTAAAGTTTTATATACAATATGTAATATAAAATGTGGTATGGATATTATAATCGAGATCTCTCAGTAATAACTAATAAAATTGTGCCTAATAAACTTTGATACCTATGTGATAGATCTATTTTGATAATTTAGAGAAATAGAAAAGCAAGTACGTATACTTAATCTTTTAGATGAAAATTGAAACTGATTTTTATTTATAATAAATTTGTGATAAATTATAATTAATATATTATAATATTATTAATAATTAAAATTATATTTATATAATGAAAAAAAATTATATTAATTATGATTATAGTATATTTATAATATATAAAAATGTTATAATATTAATTTTTTTTAAAATTTTTTAAAAATCACATAAAAAAAATTAAGTCTAGGTGAATATGTTTTGGGACAGGAACGTGTGTGTGTTTGACTCTCTTTACGCGTGGTTCGATCTTTATGATTAAAGAAACACACTTGTCTTTGTTTGAACCGCAACCCAACGTACATATCTTAATAATTTGATAGACCAAAATTTTGAATAATTAATAATTAGAGATCTAGTAGTACGTAGGCTGATTTTCTGTACTTGTAATAGAGTCTTCTTACGTAAATTAAATATAATGAGAAAATTATATTAAGCACTTAAATACGACTCATATCATATGTGGCTTAGTACAACAAATATATATATATATATATATATGTAAATTATACTAATATTATTTAAATTATTTTATTAGTTAAAATAAGAAGATCACGTGTCTTAATTAATAATTGATGAAGATGTACGAGATGAGTGACCTGAGATTTTAAAACTTTTTAAGCAAAAGCACGTGATCGAAGAATAAAAGTGTTTTTGTTCAAATTCCCTATCACAATAATGGAAACGATTCAAAGTACCCGTACTTGTCAAACTTATATTTATGTTCCATTCCCCCCACCTAGCGTTATGTTCAAGCAAACCAAATAAATATTCTCCTTGTACTTCGTCTCCAACATCTTTAATAGAGAATTCTTATATATACATTGGAAAAAAAATTAAAAATATTCTCAAAATTTTAAATATTTTCAAAAATACTTTTAACGTTTAATAAAAAAATTACAATATCATGAGGTTTAAGATATCTTCAAAAATATCTTTATTATTTAACAGAAGTATAAAAAAGTCGTGAAAAATCACATCAATATCTGAAAAGTCTTTTCTATCCATGTCTATACAGTTTTTTAAATATTATTGTTCAGAATATTATCGCAAATATCCTAAGTTTTTCTTTTCTTCAAAAATACCTCTGCTATAATAATTAATTTAATTTTATTAAAAATATCTCTGCTATAATAATTAATTTAACTTTATTAAAAATATCTCTACTATAATAATTAATTTAACCTCAAGGGTATTGTAGTTTTTTTTAAACATTAAAGGTATTACTGAAGATATTGAAAACCTCAGGGATATTTTTGATTTTTTTCTCACGGAAGTGATATATGTATAGGAATGAAATTACCGTTTTACCCCTAATGTTAAACGGAAATATAACGCTGACAACGTTTGTGAGCATTTTTTATATTAAATAAAATTCAGGGATAATTTTGAAAAAACATAAAATCTCAGGGATATTTGTGATAATAATCCTATATACATGACATGACTTTTTCAAGATGTCCTTTTTATATTTAATCAACTTTTTTATTATTATTATTATTATTATTATTATTATTATTATAAAATTTATAATAATAAAAATAATTATATTAATTTTATAAAATTTAATCACAGAAAAATTTGTACGTAAATATAACAAGAATCTGAATACCTTTTGTAGAAAAACAAATTCACATTTTTATATAAAATATATTAAAATTTAAATAATTTTATTTACAGATTAACTACTTAGGAGTACATGAGAAAAAGTGCTCAATACTAAATATAGAATAAATAATTCATTATTATCGCGGCAACATTGTTATGCAAACCAATCACACGTTTATGTCATGCCAAAAATGTGCTCAATATTAATATACAAGAAATATTTCATTATTGTCAATTCTTGAAAATTTATCTCAAATTTCATCTTCCATTCTTCCTACTAATGTTGTCTATTTATAGATCTTAATGATCATAATTATTTTATCTGAATATAGATAACCTTTTAACCTTCGTTATGACATATAGATTAAAAAGATTCAATTTATTTAATTTGATTCTCTTGTTAAGAGATAAATTTATAACTCTGTTACATAAGGTATGAATGCAATCTTGTTTGGATGTACTGCAACAAGAAAACAATGGTTAATTTTAAAATATAGATTCATTAATTCTACTCAGTCAATAATTATGGAATTGTGTGGACAATTACGAATGTTAAAGAAAGGTGGTTGGATTGCTACTGAATACATGCTATAGGTTAAGACCATATATGATCTTTGTGCATCTACAAGCAAGATAGATCTTAAGAGAAAACTCATTTTGTACGATCTAAATGGTCTTGGTCTTTGCTACATATCTTCAAAGATTGCATTTAATATGCTTAATTCCATTACTTAATTAGAAATCTACATAACCAGTTGGAAAGTTATGAGAGAATGTGTACTTTTTGTTGATGGTCTTGATTAAGAAAGTGTTATACAAGCCAATTTGGCTAGTTTTTAAAAGAACAACAATCATACTAGGATTATAGAAACTGTAAACAGTCATATGGTTCTCATTCAAGTGGAAATAAACAGTACTAGAATTCTTATCAATTTCTTAACAAATAAAGTGTCAGTTCTCATTTGAATGGTGGTTCAAGCTATTCTCATCGTAGCATTAATTCAAATGATGGAGATAATTTCAAGAAGTCCAATACAAATAAATACATTTGTCAAATATGTGATAAAGTTGGACGTGTTATTGCTTCTTGCTTGGAGAATTCTTAAAGGAAAAACCTTTAATGCTTAGTTTACACCCATTGCAATGAATGCTACTGTTCAAGATCATTATGCAAATCTTAAGGCAACTTAGCTACTTGATTCAAGTACTAGTCACCACCTTACCCCTCATGCTTCTCAAGTCTCTAACTCTAATCCCTATCTTAGTTTTGAAGGTATAATTGTAAGAAATGGTTATCAAATTCCTATTTTCTCTATTGGTTTAAGTGTCTTAAAAACCAAAAATGAGTGCCAACTTGTTGTTAATCGTTTATTGCATACTACTTATGCTTATTCAAATTTTTTCTTGGTACAAAATTTATCTGTTGACAATAATGTGTTCATTGAGTTTAACTCTGATTTATTTTCTGTCAAGGATTTAACTTTCAAGAAAGACTCTTCATCAAGAAACTAGTGACAATGGCATGTACAAGGCTGATGGATTAGTAGAAAAGTTCTCTCCCTCTGATCATATTTCTTTTAGGTGTGCTAATGCAGAAACTTATCTTTAATGGCACTGTAAGCTTGGTTACCCTTCCCTTGATACCATAATTAAAGTCATGAATGTGTATGGCATTAGTCATAAGGGTCTTAATTATACAACTATTTTATGTACCACATATCAAATTGCTAAGTCTCATGAGTTGCCATTTTTTCTAGTCATGAGAGGTCTTCTAGTGTTTTTATGCATTTGTTCTTAGCTTGTGGATCTCAACATAGTTATCCTTCAATAATGAGAAATTTTTATCCATAATTGATGATTTTAGTCGTTTAAATTGATTCTTTCCTTTGAAAACTAACAATCAAACTTTCAATATTTTCTTGTGCTTTCTTAAAATGATTGAAAAATAATTTTTTACTTCTATCAAGAGTGTACAAACTAATGGAGGCATTGAATTTAAATATATGGTTAGAATTTTAGAGGGAAATGATGTTATAAATAAGAGCACTTGTTCACACACCTCTCAAAATAGAGTGGTAAAGAATTGACTTGAGGAATTGTTGAGTATGGGTTGACCTTACCTTTTCAATTTAAAGTTCCTACCTTATTTCAACCTTATGCCTTTAGAATTTCTATTTTTCTACTCAATAGGTTTCCATCCAAGACTATTAAAGGTCATTCTCTCTATGAATTGTTATATCAAAAATAGTATGATCTATCTTGCTTGAAATCGTTTGGTCGTCAACATTTTCGCTACTCAAAAGATTACAACTAAAACAAGCTAGAACCACATTCTTTTGAGTGTATTTTTATAGGTTATGCACCTAAGCATAAAGGATTCTTCTGTTTTGATATTTCTATGCCAAAGTTTTATGTAATCATGTCATTTTTAATGAAGCATTTATGATACAATTTCAATTGTCTCAATCTTGTGATGATACTACATCTAAGTCTATTAGCTTGTTACATATGCTTTCTTGATTGTCCTTTTCATCCATAATATTTACTTTTACACCTGAGCCTAGGTCTTCTTTATTCTCACCAGTTCATACTTTTGTCCCTAAGTGTGCTTTACCTAATGAGTCTTTTCAAAGTCTAGTGAACCTACCCACATATTTGTCTTTACCTACCCCTGCACTTCCAACCTCTAATGTTATACCACCTTATACTAAAGTCATATATCCTAAGCCTAATGTCATGTCACATGTTCCTTTCATCATGTCATATTTAGAGTCAAGTTTTGAGCCTTCTTTGAACTCTTCATCTCATCCTCCTACTTGTGATCCTTTGTAGTCTCCACTAATGAGATTCAACTCTTTTTTATTTTCATATTGAGCTTATTTTTCATAATCCCTTTAATCAACACTCTATAGTTACAAGAGCAAAGTTAGGCATCTAAAAGCCAAAAGTGTTCATTGTTCATGGTGTTCCTATTCTATTTGAGCCTCGTTCATATAAGCATGCTATTAAGATTCCTGATGGACTAAAGCTATGCAAGTTGAGATGAATGCTCTTCTTCAAATTGGAACATGAGAACTAGTTCCATTTTCTCATGAAAAAATTACTATACAATGTAAATGGGTATTTGATTTTAAATTAAAGGTAGACAGGATATTGGATAAGTATAAGGCACATTTAATTCTAAAGGAATGTTACAGGTGGCTAGTGTTAATTTCTTTGAAACTTATTCACCAATTTTGAAGTATACCACCGTCAAAGTGATTCATTATCAGAGTGATTCTTATCATGTCATTCTCTAAAGGCTAGGAACTCAGGCAAGTAGACATCAATGATATCTTTTTTAATAGAGAGTTTAGTAAAGATGTTTACATGGAGAAATATCTTAGGTTTAAATAAGAGGAATGCTTGGTTTGCAAATTATCTTAAGCACTTTATGGACTAAAATAGGTTACTAGAGCTTAATTATCTAAACTTAGCACTTGTCTCCCGGCCTTGGTTTTTTTCTCCTCTAAGTCAAATTGATCTTTGTTTATTAAGGACTTAAAATAGTGCTATATTGTGATGCTTTTTTACGTGGATGATATCATCTTTACACCCATATTAGTGTTGTTAACACTCTCATTTCCATATTTCATTATACTTTTGTTTTAAAGGCCTTGGGTATTTTCAATTACTTTTTTGGTATTAAGATAACCATCACCAAGATATTCTTCACTTAAACTAGCAAAAGTATATTAGATAATTGTTGGATAAGTGTGGACTACTTGATTCTAAAGATATTGGTACTTTAATGGCTTGTTGTAAAGGTTTTAGTAAGGATGATGTGATTGTCTTATTAGATCTTATTCTTTTTCATAACATTATTAGAGGGTTCAATATTGCACATTAACTAGACCTAATATTGCATCCAATGAATAAGTTGTGCCAATTTATGGCTCACCTATCTGACACTTATTGACTTGCTATTAAAAGTTCGATGCACTATTTTAAAGGCATTATCCATAATGGCCTTATCTTCCTCAAATCCCCTCAACTCCATGTCACAACATAGTGTGATGCTAATTGGGCTTCTTGCATAGATGATAGAAGATCAATAGGTACCTTTTTTGTCTTCCTTGGCACTAATCTCATCGCATGGCATACATCTAAACAAAAAGATGTTTCCAGGAGTAGTACTTAATTTGCATCTATTAATTCTTCGTTTCGATTTTTCTTTATGATAACATAAGTGCTCAAAGCTTGGCTCACAACATTGTATTACACTCTCAGGCCAAGCACATTGTGATTGATCAACATTTTTATGTGTGACCAAGTCTTGCAGCATCAATTGATCCTTGAATATGTTTCATCTACTAATCTTCTCACCAAGCCCTTACTCACAACATAGTTTCATTCCTTAAATACCAAAACCATTAGTTTAAATATGGTTGGTAGAATATATACATGTGTGTATAGCTTAGGAATTGTTTGGTGTATAAACAATTTGTAACAAACTAGATGTAATGTGGCAAGTTATAGAGAGTGTAAAGAGTCAATAACAAAATCTATTATTAAGATTCTATTTTTTATCAATAACAAAAACCTCATCAAGATAAACAGTGATCACATTATCTCAATTTAGTCTAGACACATCAAACCTCATACATCTATTATGGCTCTAACCCGATGGTAGGATTAGATGATATCACTAAGTATTTACATGAAAAACATACTCATAATTACGTTCAAACATATCCATCACACATATTAATGTATTATAAAATAAATTATTTTTCAAAGGGTATAGTCCTCTCAAAAATACTAAGAATAATATAATATATTATTATAATTTTGTTACGTAAAGAAAAAGAATTATAATTATAACATGTTATATTCAGTAATATTCAGTAGTAATCAAGTCATATTGGTTATGTTAATTTCATACAGTTTATGTATTAATTATATCGGGTTTTGTACGAGTTGAAATATAAAAAAAATTATTTAATTTTTTTACATTATTTATTTATGTAATAATAAAAATAATAAAATATTTTTTATTTGTATTATATTGTGTCGTTGCGTTGTAGTAGACACTGCCACCACCGATAGCGATAAAGTGGAACCATGTGAAGGCGAGGAATCGCGCCAACCATCATTTCGATTCTTGTTTGCTGGTCAACTTGTGTTCGTTGATTTTTCTCCACGTGTCGCCGCAGAAGGCACACTACACTATTGCACTCATGTGAATGAGAATCTTGGATACATGTATAAGAATATGCGTGGTACGTGGGGGAGGATTATTAGTATGATTATACTAATAATTATATAGTTATATTACTTTACATATATTTAAGTAATAATTTTCAATTATAAGTTATTAGTAAATTTTTTTATAATTTAATCAATATTTTTAATTTTTAATATTTATTTAAAAATATATTTAATTTAAAAAATTAAATAATATATTTTTATTCTATTATATTATAAAAAATATTAATATTAATTTTTATTTTTTAACCATTTAGTATATATTTTTAAATAAAATATCAAATATAAAAATAAAAATAAATAAAATTTAATCTAATTATTTAAAATATTATGTTTTTATTATTAAAAATTTATTTTTTATGTAATTATATATATATTATAAAATATTAATACATATTTAATTTCAATTAACTTAAGTTTTAATTTCGATACTATAATAATCATTCTCATTTTATATCTTATTAATTATAATTATTTTTTAAAAAAAATTTAAATTTTCGTAGATAATTATAATTTCAATTATATACCCTTACAATATCATTATTATCTTCTTGTTAATATTTTATCTCTATTTTTTATGTTTTATTTTATTTTTATGAAAATAAAAAATGTCTCCATTTAACACATATTTTAAACTCCTATTACATACAAAAATGTCTCCATTTAACATATTTAAAGCTACATTTTTTAATGATGGCCGACCAATTAAGGTCGTTGGTTACAGAAAAACTCAAAAATACTCAAATATTCTTTGCTTTTGGTTGCCCCAAAAACTCTCAAAATACAAACAACACAATTCACTTTAACATATGCTTGCTAATATACTCACCCATGCTCTTCTAACTTCCTTGTATTGCATACAAAACATTTTAGGTGTCTAAATACTAATTCAAGACTTAAGTATTAACTCCCTATGCATTCAAGACTCAAATATTAACTCCATATACATCCATTATTTAACTTCATACTAATGAATATTTATGATTTAAATTTAGGAGTATAGAGATTTTTAATTGCTCTATAAAAATTTAGATATATGTACTTTTAATTAGTTATTAAAAATTAATTCATTTAAAGGTTTATAGTTTATTATTAAATAATTATTTTTATGATTTATTTTTTTAATAAAAATAATCACCGATATATTTAAAAAGATTTTACACATATTCGTTTAATGAATAATATTTGAGATATTATTTATTATTTATTTCAGTGGAACATTAACATCTTATATTTTCATTATTTTGAGTCATTAAATATATATTTTAATATTTTTTTGACTCATTTTAAACTTTCTTATTCCTTTATCATATTAGAGTCCAATAATTTTACTAATAACTACATAATATTTATTGTTATTTATTCAAATACTCTTTTAATGAAATAATATATTTATTTTGAAGTTTGTAGACAGAAAAATAGGAAATTAAAATAAAAGATGCAATTTGTATGAAAAATAAATTGACTTACTATAAAAAATAATATATATGCATAACTCAATATATAATTTTATATATTAAACTTATAATTATTATAATAAATATTAATATCATAAAGATCGTTAATATTTTTTTTAGAACTTTCAACATTTTATAAATTATTCTTAAAATTTTCATAAATACTTAAAAGAAAATAACAATAGGGAAAAAATTAATTTAAACTGGTCAATAAAAAAAAGATATAAATAAAGTTATTGAATTCTTAAATGATATAGGAGGAAGATATATAAAGGAGAATACAAATAAGTTTAAAAAAATTATCAAAAACATGTATTTAAGTACTCAAAAATAGAGAAAAAAATGAGGTGTTAGTATTCTAATAGAAGGAATAATAAAAAGTTCCACAAATTTTTTTCATTAAACACACATGTATTGTATGTGTGAAAAAAAATCCAATAAAAATATAGTTGCATCAATTTTTTTTACTTTTTATTAAATGTGATATTACTTAGATATTACCTCAAAAACAAGGATAAAAAAAATATTTAAAATATAAAACAGTGAACCCTAGAAAATATGTACTCATTTTTCTAGATCCAAATTTTTTTTATTACTTTGTTCTATCTCTCTATTATTAGTTATACTATTATTAATATAAATTTATAAAAATACATTAAATATGTTGAAAAATTGAGAATAGGTTATAAATTTTATCATAATATAACCATAAAATTATGTATTTTTAAATAAATTATAATAAAATAAATTAAATAGTCAAGTTACATCATAGTTGAATATAATCAATTTGATAAAAATTAAAATTTTTGATTAAATTTAAAAACATTAAAAAATAAATTATTTGAATTGAAAAGTTAAAGATTAAGTTATAATTTTTTAAATATGTAAAGTATTAAATAAATATATAAACCATTAGTAAATTAATGTAAGAGTGCATCTAGTTGAAATTATTTTTAAATTTATAATCACTCATATTTAAACAAATTTGTGATAAAATAAATTGAATAGTTACGTTATTGATTATAATCTTTTTAAATTAATTTGATAAAAAATAAAATTTTAAGTTAAATATATTAAATTTAAAAACGTTAAAAAAATATTTGAAATAAAAAATTATAGATTAAATTATAATTTTTTAAATATATTTAGTATTAAATAAATATATAAACCATTAGTAAATTAACGTAAGAGTGCATATAGTTGATATTATTTTTAAATTTATAACCACTCCATATTTAAACAAACTTGTGATACTGATTTTAACCAGTTACTTGGGAATCGGCTTTTAGGCCACTATTTTTTTCAGTTCCCATAATCACCTTTTCTATTGATACGTGAGTTTGATTCCCATCCCTTCCTAAACTATTGTTAATAAAAACGGAATATTTTTTTTATTAGTGGTGAATATTTGTAATTATTCATTTTTAATAAATAAGAAATAATGTGTGATAAAAAATTAATCTTTTGAAATTAATAATGATTTTTTTTTATTTTTTTAATTATATAATTTATACACTTGTAATTTTTTATTGAGCATCATTGACCTTATAATTTAAAAATATAATTTTTAAAAATTATGATTTTTTTAAATATAAAATAAGAAAAAAAGGTAGAAAAACAGAATGAAGGAGAAAGAAAAGGTGAGCTAGAGAAAGAGAGAATAGAGATAGAAGTGGAAGTGGAAGTGGCTTAAGATGCTTTTTTTCGTGTAATGTATTTTTATTAATAAAATATATAATTTTAGTTTTAATTTTTAAATTTTTTAAACTAATTAATTATATTATTAAATTATAGATTAATGGGACTCATTTAAAAAATTACTGAATATAAATTACATCATTTTAGGACCTAAAAGACCCAATACTCGTGGTTTCTAAAGTATTAAAAATGTAGTGTTCTAAATCGAATTTATATTTTTTGTATTATATTTTTATATATCCATACGTATTAAAATTAATAAAAATACACTAGTTTCTTGAATAAGTTTAATGCAGGTAAGAGAGAGAAATAGAGATATATTAATATTTGATTAATAAAAAAATAATTATAATGTTAAGTTCTATTTATACAAAGAAAATGATTAATGTGATAAATATAAAAAAAATCTATTTAATAACGTAAACGATAAATATAAATATTTAAAATACATGTAAATATAATAACAATTGTAATTTAAATAACTCTAATAATTATTATTTCTATCCTTTAATTCAATCTTAACTCCTGCCAAGTTGCCATTAAGTTATACTTCAAATTGTAAGTCTCTTCTACGTTAGTCTCTTTCACATGGAAGAGAAAGAAAATGCAATCATAAATATTAGTTGTAATTATAAATAATAGGTGTAATTACATTTAAAAAATGCATATAATATTGATAGATAATTTTGTATATTTTTGCTTTAGAGATACATTAACACATTAAAACAATCACAGAAGCAAAAAAAGTCAAATAAATAATTTCTTTTGAAGAAAAATAGTATTGTGTGTGTAAGAAAATAGAAGAGAATATCTTAGAAAAATATTAGGATATTTTTATAAAAGGGGAGTGACAAAATAGTGAGTTCGAAAAACACTTGTGTGACACTATTTTGGGTTTATCTTAATTTGTTGTATTGCCTCTCACTTTGTACCCATTAATTTTATTAGTGGAAGAAATATTTTTCGGAGTTTGTCCCGTGGACTTAGCCCAAATTAAATGATGAACCATGTTAAATTGCACGTGTCATTATTTTACTCTGTTAAATTTATTTTATTTTTACTCGCTGTGTCCAATAATTGGTATCAGAGCTGGTCTAGTAAAATTCTTAATATGTTCTGTGATTACAACATAAACTGATCTGCTACATCAAAAAAGATTTTATTAGGTCTATGGGGTATTTATTTGTAGAAAAATAAACATAGCGAGAAAAAAATATCAAGCTAGAAGGTAAATATTGAGAAATTTAATGGCAATAATAATTTCTCTTTGTGGCAAAGGAGGATGAAGGATATTCTCATTCAATAGAAGGTCCATAAGGCGTTGTTGGGGAAAGAAAAGAAGGCAGCAACCGGCACAGAGGAACAATGGGAGGAAATAGATGAGATTGTAGCTAGTACAATCCGTCTAAATCTCTCAGACAATGTCTTGCAAAATATTGAATCAAAAATTGCAAGACTGCTAAAGAAACATGAGAGACTCTAGAAAACGTGTACATGTCAAAGAACCTTGCCAATAGATTTTATTTGTGGAAGAAGCTATATAAGATGAGAAAGAAAGATAATGTGAGCATGTTGTAGCATGTTAGCGATTTCAATAGCAAGCTTTCTCACTTAGTAAGATTTAATGTGAGTTTCGACAATGAAGAGAAAGTTGTGATGTTGTTGGAATCATTATCGTCATCATATAATCATATCACAATAACTCTGACTTATGCAAAAGACAAAATGAAGTCTGGAGTTGTTGTAAAAGCCCTATTGTCATATGAGAAATAGAACAGAGAGAGAGATTTAGAAGCATAAGCCCTTATCACAGAGTCTAGAGGAAGGAGACAGTACAGAGAACAAAAACCCAAAAGCAAGAGCAAAGGCAAATCAAACAAATTTGTCAATGTTGAATGCCATCATTGTAAAAGGAAGGGTCACATCAAGAAATTTTGCCGAGTGTTCAAGAAGGAACAAGAAACGAACAAAGGCAAAGTAGTGAAGAAAGATGGCAGCAGTGATAATGAGCAAACAAATACCATAGACGAGTTCAATATCATTTATGATGAAGATTTTGTCAATCTTGCATCACACGAGATCAATTGGGTGATTGATAATGGTGCTACAGTTCACGCTACATTACGTAGAGAATATTTCTCATATATACACCTAGAAGTTTTGGTGTTGTTTATACGGGAAATGAAGGCTTGTCAAAAGTTATAGGTAGAGGAGATGTTTGCTTAGAAACAGAGAACAGAACCAAACTATTTCTAAAGGATGTCATGCATATTCCAAATATGGCCTGAATTTTATCTCTGTGCGTAAACTTACAAATTAAGGATATTGTAGCTCCTTCATTTATGATAAATGGAAACTTACAAAAGGCTCCTTAGTAGTGGCTAGAGGTGAGAAGCATACAACTTTGTATATAATGCACGCGAAACTCTCCACTGACACAGTAAATTTCATAGAGAAAGACAATGCAGTTGAGTTATGGCATAAGAGACTCAGTCACATAGGTGAAAAAGGCATAACAAGTCTAGCCAAAAAGAGGATACTACTCGGAATGGATGAAGTACATTTGGAGAAATGTGTTCATTGTCTAGTAGGAAAACAAAATAGAGTTGCTTTCAAGAGTTCCCCTCATTCCAGAATGAATAATATTTTAGATTTGATTCATTCATATTTGTGTGGACCAATGCCAAAGTCACTTGTTGGTGCTTAATACTTTGTGACTTTCATTGATGATCATTCAAGGAATACGTGGGTATATCTTCTGAAGACAAAGGATCAGGTGCTAGATGTCTTCAAATAATTTCATGCCTCAATTGAGAGACAGATTGGGAGGAAACTGAAATACATCCGAATATACAATGGTGGAGAATACACAGGACCTTTCTATGCTTACTACAAAAAGGCATGGTATTTGGTATCAGATGACACCTCCAAAGACACCGCAGTTGAATGACTTATTTGAGAGAATGAACAAAACTTTGATGGAGAGAGTTAGATGTCTACTCTCATATGTAAAGTTGCCTAAAACTTTCTAGGGTGAAACAATACTTATAGTTGCACATGTGTTGAATCTTTCATCATGTACTCCTCTTAAGATGGATGTTCTAGATAAAGTGTGTTCAGGAAAAGATATTTCCTATGATCATCTATGAGTGTTTAGCTTCAAAGCATTTGTTCATATCCCGAAGGATGAGAGATCCAAATTTGATGCCAAAATAAGATAGTGGATTTTTATTGGTTATGGTCAAGATCAATTTGGCTATAGATTTTACGATCCGATTGCAAAGAGACTTGTCAGGAGCCGTGATGCTGTATTTTATTAAAGATGAGACCATTGAAGATATTATCAAAATGAAGAAATATGTTTCTAATTCCAATGGTGACTCATCAAATTTGGAATTAATTCCTCCAACATCAGTGCCAAGACAAGTTGGAGATGAAGACCAGGTTTATCCACCTGATGAAGATGATGCTTCCATAGAAGTTGGTTCTGAAGATGAGGGAAATGATAATGTTCATTATCCAGTATCAACACCTATGGCTTCTCCTATTCCACTGAGAAGAAGTGATAGAGTAAGACGACCTTCTACCTCATATCCTTCAGATGAGTATGTAACTTTCACTGATGGGGGAGAACATAAGAATTATGAAGAAGCTATAGATGATGAATCCAAACAAAAATGGATTGAAGACATGCAAGATGAGATGAAGTTCTTGCATAAGAACAAAACCTTTGAGTTGATGAAGCTATCCAAAGGGAAAAAGACTTTGAAAAATAAATGAGTGTTCAAAGTAAAGCATGAAGGACACAGTTCCAATTCACGATATAAAGCTAGAATGGTTGTCAAGGGATTCAACCAAAGAAAAGGTGTTGACTTTGATGAGATTTTCTCTCTAGTTGTGAAAATGACATCCATCTGTACTGTGCTGGGGTTAGTAGGAAGTCTTGACTTGGAGGTTGAGCAAATGGATATCAAAACTATCTTTCTACATGGTGACTTGGAAGAAGAGATATGCATGGAGAAACCAAAGGGTTTCAAGCAAAAGGGAAAAGAAGATAAAGTCTACAAATTGAAGAAAAACCTATACGGCTTAAAATAGGCACCGAGACAATGGTACAAATTTTTTGAGTCTGTTATGGCAGAGCAAGGCTACAAAAAGACTACTTTAGACCATTGTATTTTTGTGTAGAAATTTTCTAATGATGATTTCATTATTCTTTTACTCTATGTGGATGATATGTTGATTGTTGGTCGGAATATTTCTAGAATTAACAACTTGAAAAAATAGTTGAGTAAGTCTTTTTCCATGAAAGACTTAAGGCCAACGAAGCAGATTCTTGGCATGAGTATTATTAGAGACAGAGGCGCCAAGAAATTATGGTTGTCACAGGAGAAGTACATTGAGAAAGTACATTAAGAAAGTACTTTAGAGATTTCATATGGGCAAGGCTAAAACGATTAATTGTCCTCTTGCTAATCACTTTAAGTTAAGTTCTAAGTAGAGCCCTTCTATAAACAAAGAGAAGGAAGAGATGGAAAAGGTTTCATATGCTTTAATAGTTGGAAGTCTGATGTATGCCATGGTGTGTACATGGCTAGATATCGCTCATGCAGTTGGAATTATGAGTATATTCCTTTCAAATCTTAAAAAGGAACATTAGGCTACAGTGAAATGGATTTTCAGGTATCTTTGAGATTCTTCCAAAATATGCCTATGTTTTGGAAATGAAAAACCTGTATTAGTTGGATACACAGATGTTGATATGGCTGGCGATGTGGATTCCTATTAAATCCACTTCAGGTTATTTTATTATATGTGCAGGGGGAGTTGTGTCATGGCAGTCAAAGTTACAAAAATGTGTTACACTATCCACTATAGATGTAGAGTTTGGTTCATTTGTACAATGTGAAGGCAAAACATGGTTTTTCTGACAAGGGATTCACAGAATTACTAAATCTACTAGCCGATATGTTTCCTGGGGGTATTGAATTGCCATCTTCAATGTATGAAGTGAAGAAATCTCTTAGTCGATTTGGCATGGAATATCATAAGATTCACGCTTGTCCAAATGATTGCATTCTTTATAGAAAAGAATATGAGACATTAGATGATTGTCCAATGTGTAAAGAATCGAGATTGAATCATGGTACAAATGAGACAACACATAAGAAAGGCGTGCCTACAAAGGTTCTTTGGTACTTTCCATACGTTTAAGGGCACCAAAAATCACACAAGCCAAGTAAGAAATCAGAGTTACACTTGATTTCATATTTAGAGCTCATTATAGCATTAAAAATACTAGCAGAGATTCCAGATAACTTCATATTTTATAGACAAATGATTAATAAAGTGTTAATATGAGTTTGTCGAAGGGTTATATCACTCGGATGTCGCTGTGATAATCTCTTTTTGATGGTAATATTTATAATGATTTAATTTCTCCATTCTTATGTCTCTGAAGTTTAGACTGCTTGTTTGATGGATGTTTATGTGCTCATATATGTAAGGGAAAAAATGTTATATGGATCAACTATTTTTTGTCTAGTTTCCTTGTCATAATGCTGGTGATTCTAAAGCCAACCAAGATTCTAAGCCAACTAAGCTTGCTCGCACAATCCAATTACACTTTGACGACATTATTTTATTTATAATTTAAGTTAACTATATGTATTGTATATACATTATTTGTTTTTATAATAAATTTAATTATCAAGTAATTAATTTTATTTAAATTTTTAATTATTTGTATTATTATTTATATTTTAGTTTTTTTATGCTATATATATTGAATATTGAATACAAAAAAATGAGAATAAAAATTAAAAAAATCATAAAATGTACGTGTAAAGTCGGTTCACGCGATGAACCAACTTTAAATTTGTTTAAAGTCAGTTTTTAACAGACTTTAATGCCCATTTTTGTAGTAGTGATAGGTAGGATTAGGATTACACTAATTCCATTCAGGTGTTTTTAGCTCAAAAATATTGTCTACTTTATTGGGGAACAAGTTCAAGTAGCCCTCTATTGGGACTTATAATGGGTCCTTTGACCACTTAGACCATCTTGACCTATTTAGATATTGGGTAAATTTCTAAATGTACAATGACACTATTAGCTGTAAGGCATTCCCACACCACTGGTAGGCAAGGTCAAAGTTTTGAAAAGATCCTTCAAGTGTGGAATAATTAGAAACTTACTAAAGTTTACAAAGTAGTTCCTAACTCACTTCTTTGCAAAGAGAAGACTACCAAAGACCTCAACACATCTAATGGGATAACTTAGTATGAAATGAGTCATTGAAAGATTTCTTTGACCACTTCAATAATGAGAAGATTCAGTCAAAGAGTGTCCATACTCTTGGGTGATCAATGCATTCCTCTCCGGTATCCATATTGGACTGCTATGGACCAAGCTAGTAGAAAAGAATCCCTAGGTTGTCTCACAAAGAGATGAATAGGATTATGATAGCGATAATCAATGTCAAAGATATATCTTTTCACTATAGGAAACGAACCAAGAATTGCTTCAGAAGAGAGAGACAGAGGAAGAGTTCAAGAGCTTTCCAACTTAAAAATTAGACACTAGAGACATGAAAAAAGATCCTTTAAGGAAAATTGGACCACCATTATCTAAGAGTAGCTTCCAAAAGTTTATTCCTCTGAATATTTCCCATGAACAAGTGGTCTATCTAGTAAGAACCAACACTTGTATAGTATATTCCACCAACATTTTAGCCACAAAACAAATGGTTGCTGGCATCTCCAAAGAGAAATAAAGTATTATATTAAAAAGGTTTATCTTGTGGCAGTCAGGCATACGATGTCTCCAGTAGCCCTACATAACAAATTAAAAGATGTCATACCTTCATCCTTAAATGAAGTATGCATTATCTTAGGAGGCCTCACAGGTGGTGATACCAACCATTTCAGGAAAATGCATGCCAAAGGATTGGCAGATAACCATGAGGTTTTCCACATCATATATAATCATGGGAAGGGTAAAGAGAAAACAATTCTTAGGTGGCCTTTAATGAGAAGGAAGTAGCATGACTAGTGCATTCCTATTATGATGCGTTATTTGTAACCTTACAGATGGCCAACAATAAGATTTATCAAATGTTGGTAGATACTGGTATCTCACTGGATATCTTGCTCAAGGATGCTTGGAAATAGATGAAGCCACAATATCCATTTAGCCCAATCAATACTTTCTTGTATGGATTCTTTGTAAAACCTCTCAACCTAGATGGAATTATGGAACTTCCAATCACTATTAGGGAAGGTTGTGCCACCAAAACCATTATGATTAACTTCCTGATAGTTGTCTATCCTTCTATCCATAAATCCTTCGATGACCTTTCATACTTGTTGCCAGGATAGTATCATCGACTTATCACTAGGCACTAAAGTTCCAAATAGATATGGGAATTGGGATTGTCTTGGGAGAATAGAGAATAACATGAAATGCTACAACATATGGATCTACTAGATAAAATATGTGATTGGGGTTCAACTTGAAGAAGTTAGGAATAGGGCTATTTATTTCATCACACTTATATTTTATATTTCTTCAAAGTGCTAGGTGAGGTCTTGCATGGCCATGTCAACATTACCACACAAAAAATACAAAAAAAGAAAGATTAAGAATAAATAAATAGTCTATCCAACTTGACATTTATGTAACTTTTGTAACTTAGCTCTCTAAGTACCTAGCACATCCTTGGCATCAAGAAAGGCTATAAAATTAGAATGAGAATCAACCACTCATCCAAGGCAAGAATCAGACATGTCATTTTATAAAACCATTTTCTTAAAGGATCATATCCTGTGGAAAAGAAGTAGGAACTACACCCCTTCCATATATAGTGAATGAGATCTAGGATCAAAAGAGTGTAGCTAATGTCTTAATGAACAAAGTGGTATGGGGATAGCGAAGTAGAGATTACACCTCCTCCAGTCACAACGACTATAGTCTAGGATCCAAACCAGCTTTACATTATCTCAATGGATTACATCTATGGGAAAGAAAGTAGGGACTATGCTACTTTCACCCACAATGAATGGGATCCAAAATCAAGACAGTGTAACCAATTTCTTAATCGACAAAGTCATATGAGGATGAGGGATTACACCCTTCCATCCATAATAACTACAATTTAGGATCCATACTAGATAGTGACTACACCCCTTCCATCCATAGTAAATGAGATCTAGGATAAACATAGTATTACCAATGTCTTAATGGACAAAGCCTATGAGGATAGTGAAGCAGGGATTACACCCCTTCCACACACAATGACTGTAGTCCAAGATCCATGATGGCTCTATAAAACCGTTATCATATTAGATCACATCCTATGGGAAAGGAAACAAAGACAACCCCTCTTTCACCCACAATTAATGGGATCCAAATCAAGAAAATGTAGCCAATATCTTAATGAAAAAGTCATATAAGGATAGGAAAGTATGGATTACACCCCTTCCATCCATGGAAACTATTGCTCATAATCAAGAATGAATGTATAAAGCCATTGCCTCAATGGATCATATCCTATGGGAAAGGAAGTAGAGACTAAACCCCTTCCATCCATAGTGAATGGGATCCAAGATCAAGATAGTATAGCTAATGTCTTAATGAAAAAATCCCAATAAAGATAGTGAAGTAAGGATTACACCCTTTCTACCCACTACAACTGTAGTCCATGATTTAGATTGGCTCTACAAAACCATTGTCTCAATGGATCATATCTTGTGGGAAAGGAAACAAGGACTACACCTCTTCCACCCAAAGTGAATGAGATCTAAGATCAAGGTAATAGGACTAACCAATTATCTTAATAGACTTAGTCTTATGCGGAAAATGGGGCCATGACATAACCATTCCAACACACACAATGACAATGATACAGGACCTAGACATAAGGATTGGGGAATATATGCCAGGGAATGCAACGAGACACAACTAGGACCAAAAGGTGGAGGCCATACCTATATAAAAATAAGGGTAAAGAGAATGGTCATTGCTTACTACACTCAAAAAGCCTACCAAGCAAAAGGGCTAAGATAGTGGGATTCTAGACCAACCATTTTCATAAATTTTCTAAGGCACTTGGGAGAACAATAAAAGCTTCCTAGGAACATAAGGATCTATAAAAGTAGGAATCCATAAAAGATAGAGTCCAGACCTCCATTTGAAAAAAAATATCTTATATCATCTAGGGGAACTAGAAAAACCTTCTAGTGACTTTGGTAGTCAAGAAGATGGAGTCTAGACCACCATTCATAGAGAATATGAAGTCTAGACCTCCATTTTCAAAAAATCTCTTAAGCCATCTAGGAGAACTAGAAAAATCTCCTACGTACTTTAGGAGTCAAGAAGATGGAGTCCAAATCACCATTTGCAAAAAATTTCTTAAAGCACTTGGTAGAACAAGAAAAATCACCTATGGACTTTATGAGTCAAGAAATCAAGGAAAATATTGGTATCAAGGAAAAAATTGGCATAAAAAAAACTTGGAAAAAACTTAGAGTTAAGAAAAAATGGAGTTTATAAAAAAAATATAAGGACCCAAAAAAATTAAATCTAGAGAAAAAAGATGGAATCCAGAAAAATTGAAGTATAGAAAAAAAGGGTTATTTTAGAAAAAAGCATAATCAGGGAAAATGGATTTAGGGAAAAAAAGAAGAAGATGTATTAAAAAACAATGGACTTGGGAAAAAGTTAGAGTCAGTATAAAAAGTTGAGATTTTGGAGTTTGGGTAAGTTGCATTATAAGACATTGTATTGTTGAGAAGAAGGGAACACCGAACACTTGATCCTACCCTAGGATTCATAGGTGAAAAAAAAACTAATTGCCATAATTGTATTCAATGGTACCTAACTGATACCCTAAACAATAAAGTTTGAGTTTTGGGAGCCAAACTACTAGAAAGTTGCCCAATCACTCAACCGATAGGCGACCACTCAACGTCTCCTACAAGTTTGCACCTCCACACTACATCACCCATTCCCGTGTTAGGTCCCACTTTTGTTGTGTGATAACTATACAGAAGTAAAGTCATCAGTGTACTTTTCTACTTAATACTTGTTTTTGTTTTATTCAATAAACAGTACTTTTGGGGTTAAAAATATTAAAATATAAACTTTCTAGTGAAAATGGTGAAAATATATATTTTTGAGAATTTTTTAAAATTTGATGGATTTTTTATGAATTTTTTAATGTAAGATTGGTTAGAACAGGACACGTGCGAGCCACGCAAGTAAAAGGGCCAATCAGAGTGCATCATATGTATAGTTGACCAGTTATTTCCACATTGATGCCACATTAGTGAAGAGAAGTCAATTGGAGTGCATCACATGTACAAGCTGATACAGGCATTGCCACGTGTTGATAGGGAATTCATTTAGAGTTTTGTCACATGGTCATTGAGCATGACGCACGTCATCACGAGATTTGTGCATTCACAATGTGCCACATGTCTTTGACTTAGCATGCATTGACCATCACAGTCCGCCCCACCACGCATCACACATTGATTCTTCCTATGTTTCTCCCTTGTCATATGTTACGATCCCATTGGCCAATTGATTTGACAGTCCAGATTCCATCTAAGCCTAATTTAACTCCTTAAATTGCACCAAAAACCCAAATGGTTGAATTTTATAAATTTTTTTATTAGTTTTTGGTGCCAAAGATAGAGAGAAGTTCACGAGAGGATACAAACTTGGTGGAGATTCAAGAGGAGATTGGTGCTACAATTCAAAAGATTGATTATATTTATTCTTCTTCTCCTTTCTTTATTAATTTGTATGCCTTTTTATTGAAAAATAAGAGATTTATGAACAAAATCATGTCTAGCTAATTTATTAATCTAGGGGTCTTATAAACCAAATTTTCTACGTGTAATGATATAATATTTTATCCAAGTAATTATTTCAATTTAATTGTATTATTTAATCTAATTTTTATGCTATCAATCATTTAGTCACAATGATCTATAGAGATAGTTAAACAGATTTGAGAAAATTATTAATTATTTATTTTGATTAAATAACATGTATAATTTTTAGGTATAGATGTATGATTCTTATGTATGTAATTCATAATTAATGAACTTAATGAATAGTATAAAATTTAATTGATATGAGATTGTGATTAGGTAAATTACTATATGGCGTGTGGTCTACTTGAGAGAAAAATACTTGTTAGGTTAGATTAAATTGATCATGTTATTAATTGGTAATTATATTGGGTGATTTTAATAATTTGCATGTTTAGAAACATATGGATTAAGGATTTTTAGATATTTTTTCATATATTTTCTTAGCTGCTAGTTTTGAGTCAATTAATTATAGTTATTTATTTTTAGTTCTTTTAATTTTGCTTTCTCAAAACACAAAAAAAATTTATCTATAATTTTTTTTGGTTTTAAATTAGTTTCTAATAATATAATCTCCATAGCAAGAATATTTTCTTATCATTATATTACTTTTTGTGATACTTATACTTATGTACCCATTTCACACAATTTGTACCGATCAACAAAGAATGCCAAGCTTAGGAATGATATTACCTTCTACCAACAAACAAATTGAAGGGGAATCTTTATATAAAACATGAGAAAGATTCAAAGAATTGCTAAGGAAATGTCCTCACTATGGTGTCCCTTATTGGTCAAAGAAGAACCATTGTTGATGCATCCGCTAATGTACCTCTACTAGCCAAATCTTACAATCAAGCTTATGATTTACTTGAAAAAATGGCTAGCAATAATTATCAATGGCCAATGGATAAAATGGTAGCCATAAAAAGAGTAGTCGGAGTGCATGAGGTAAATGATATCATGATATGTACAGCTCAAGTGTCATCTTTGGTGAATCTTTTGGAGGCTCAAAACTCACCAGCGAGTATAAACCATGTCCAAGATTCAAAGGTGTATTGTGTCTTTGGTGGAGCTCATTTGTTTGATAACTGTTCAAATAATCCTGAATTAGCATGCTATATTGGTAATGTGAACGAAAACAATAATCCATACTCAAACATGTATAACCTAGGATCGAGACAACATCCAATTTTTTTTAGAGTAATAACAACAATCAAAATGGTAATTAATTCAACCGTCAATCAATTCCATCACCTGGTTTTCAACAACCATAACAATCACAAGCCTAAGAGAAGAAGCCACTTACTGAGGACAATAAAAATGCTCTAATAAGGATGATGAAATACTTCATCCAGCTAATAAATACAAAAGTGTCCACTCAAGAGGCTTCAATTTGGAATTTAGAGACCCAAATAGGGCAACTTGCCCAGGCCATAAGTCAAAAGCCTCATGGTAGCCCACCAAATGATACAATTATAAACCCAAAAAAGAAGGTAAGGAGCATTGTAACGCTATAGCATTGATGAGTGATAAAATTTTAGAGGAGGAACATGAGACTCAAAAGAATAAGGATGAATAGGAAGCTAAAAAGGATGAAGAGGAACAAGTGGATAAAAGAAGCACTAGAAAGGAAAAAATTTAGCCAAAAAGAGAAAACTCTACAAACCCATTATACCTTTCCTTCAAAGACTACAAAATAAAAAGTTAGATACGTAGTTTTCAAAATTTACAAATGTCTTCAAGAAGCTGTACATAAATATACCATTTTTAGATGCAACTGAACAGATTCTCTCTTATGCCAAATTTATAAAGGACAACATGTCTAAGAAAATGAAGCTTAGAGATAATGAAACATTAACCTTGACTAAAAGTTATAGTGCCATCCTTGCTAGAAAACTATCCCAAAAATTCAAAGATTCGGGTAGCTTTTATCTCCCTTGCATAATTCAAAATATGAACTTTGAGAAAGCACCATGTGACTTAGGTTTAAGCATTAACCTTATGTCATTATTGGTCTTTAAGAAATTAGGGATTGGTAAAGTCAAACCCACTTCGGTAACATTAAAAATGGTAGGTAGATCAATTAATTGACCCCAGGGTGTGGTAGAAGATGTGCTAGTAAAAGTAGACAAGTTCATATTTTCATGGATTTTATTGTAATAGACATAGAAGAGAAGTGTAACATTCCTGTCATACTTGGTCATACATTTTTAGAAACTAGAACATCACTCATTGATGTACAAAAATGTGAATTTACAATGAGAGTGCAAGATGAACAAGTAACATTTAAAGTTTTTAAAGTATCTGAGCTGCCTTATATTGATAATGTTAATGAATGTTTTAGGATATATGTCACTAATCATAATAATAACTTAAAAAAATGTGTTGAGTCATCCATACTTAAGGCTATCACACAAAATACTGTTATTAATGAAGTAAACTCACCAAGAAATAATCCAATCTATTTTAATTTTGAAAGTATGGAATCTATGATTGATATTGTTGATTGCTTGAACTATTTGGAGCCTACATCTCTCATGTGTATACCAAATATTGTTGTGGAGAGTTTTGAGATAGGATCTAAGCTCAAACCATCTATTAAAGGGTCACCAATGTTAAACCTCATTCCTTTACCCTACTATCTCCAATCAAATGGGCAAGCAAAAGTGTCAAATAGAGAGGTGAAAAGGATGCTGCAAATACATAAATTAGTTGATCTACGATAAAGTTCTTATAAGAATGCCAAATAGTACAAGAAGAAAAAATGGCATGATAAAAGAATTGAGCATCATTTTTTTTAAACTAGGACATAAAGTATTATTGAATAATTCAAGACTCAAATTGTTTTCAGACAAACTCAATAGTAAATGGACATAGAGGGATGTACTTTAAGAGTTAATATGACCATCTAGTCAAGGAAGTTAAATGAATGCTAGTTAGAAGGCAACCCAATGTTATTTAACTTAGATTTTTATTGTTTTTGTTTTTGTTTTGTAAGTGAATAAATATGGAGAGCAATCACCCAACAAAATTGAGCATTTCAATGATAGATGTGGTGTACCAAGACTAAGGGAGCTTTCTTTCCTTTTACTTTTTCATATTTATATGTTCATATTGGGGATCTTATGTAATTTAAGTTTTGGGAAGGGAACTTTCTACTTTAATATTTAGTATGCATTTTCTATTTTTAAATTTTTTTTTTATTTTTAGGATGTTTTTAATCATGATTTAGGTAGAATCAATAAATATATGGAAACCAACTGTATACATGCTTGATATGAAACGTATGAACTCAATGAAAAAATTGGTTGTCATGAATAAGATAAGGAATGTAACATACTCCTTAAGATACTTACATTAATTATGTGATATACTTGCTAGTTTTGATTGATTCAAATTTTTGTGCACATGTTAAGGAGTCATTTTAGTGTTCTTATTCAGAAATGATTTGTAGTGAGTTATGCGAGTTGATGATATCTATCGTGTTTTAGAATCTATTTGATCATCCCTTAAGGAAAAATCTTAAATAGTATTTAGCATAATAAATGATTTAGGCCTTATTTGGATCAATTGAGTCTTTAAAGATAACCATTATTAATATCTTTAGTGACCCATTTGAACCCAATTAAAAACCTTTCATATCTTTAAGCCACATTTTATGCATAACCAATAGGTATAACCATTATCTTATACAAAAAGAAAACACAATCATATGTTATGCTATAGAGTAAGGATAAATGTAATGCACCGTATTTAAAAAAAAACTAACACAATTATCCCTCTAAAGAAAAATAAAGTGAAAATGAAAATAAGTTTGAGGGTTTTGTGAAATTACAAAAAGGTGTGGAATAAAAGAATATGAAAAAAATGATATAATAGAGTAGACTAAAATATCAAGTAAAAGCTCAATTGTAGTTAAAAAGTGTATGATGAATAAAAAGAAAGCTAAGGTATTGAAAGAGCCTAAATGTCTTCATTTATCGACCCACACCTAAGCCTTATATTACAATCATCTAAAGCCCTTATTGATCTTTAGCTAAATGCTTATTTATATTAGTGGAGAGGGATGTAAAAAATAGACTTATGAGATTTGTTTTAAGATTGAATTTATTAGCATGCTTATATAGGTTGATTTTATGAGTGCATTGGACAAATTCATGTACAATACACACACATGACATGTAAACCTTCTTGTATTAGAATTGTATGATTGTTGAGGGGAATAATTTTCTATATATGTATTAATAAATATATATTTTTGAACATACTATCATGTTTACACCAAGTACAAACGCAAACCTCAAAGGCCAAAAAAGATCCAACAAAATCATAATTATAAAAATATCAAAATTAGAAAATTCAAATCAATAACTCATAGTTGACTTTATCCCTACACTTTGACTGAGTATAATTTTCCAATCAGAACTCCAATTTAGACATGAAATTAGTTGTTGGAAAGCTTCTGACATCAAGATCATGATGGAATAAATATATATGGGTACCAATTATTAGCTAAAATTTTCCAAGACCACCATACCTAGGTGAGATAACTAGACTACCTACCTCCTAGCCAACAGATGCCTAGCCCAAGGAACATGTGTTTGGTATGAAAATCAAATCACCAGGCATATATGACATCATCTAATTAGTCCACGAAGATGTTTAAAAGTCAAATATGTACAGTTAGCACAAAGTCAAATATATATTTTATTATTTAAAACTAAAAATCTATGTTAATGAAAATATCCAATTATAAAAGATCATTAATACCATAAATAATTATATATTAATTAATTCAATACTTAAATATTAATAAATTAATATTAGTTATTTATGGTTATATCATCTGATAAATTCTTTAAATAAGTCGGCATAACCTAAAATGGTACGGATAAGTTCAAACCATAATGTCTCTCAAATTAATACCCTTTAATCTAAGTTTTTCTATTAAAAATTGACTTAAGCATCGAAGTTGATACAACACCCATAAGTGTCGTATCTTCTGACATAGTTTTCAAGTAATTTTGCATGTCTACGTATCCAAAAAACATGATGAGCAAAAATCAGCTTCAATAAATTTCATCTAGAATAAGTTGGGATTGATTTTCCATGTTGTTCAATAGAAAGAATATAAACTTGTATCTTGTTGTGTTTGGTAATAGATGAGAGTAGAGAAGGATGAATAACACGATGTATTTATAATGAGAAGTTATCTGTGAATTTGATCTTGAAAGAGACATGAAATGACAAATTAATGTTTACGAGTGAGAGATACTTCAGATGGTTAAGCTTTCTGAGTTGAAGGAATTAGAGACACAGAAAAACGACTAATGATTCTTCAGTAATGATTGAAAAAACTCAGGTGAACTATAGAGATTACTTAACAAACTTAGGATGTGAAGCGGCACACTATTGAAATGGTGACAAATGGCATAACAATTTTGAGAAGGGGTTATCGCAGAAGCTTAGTCCAAAATACGAAGAGGCACTAAGCAAAGAAATAGATGATCATGCCTTATAGCTTGTGATTTGGGGATGAACAAAGCAAAGATTATAGCTTAGGGTTTGAGTGATGCAAAAAAAAGGTATTGATATTCGAGAACGCTGAAAACACTCAAAACACTAGCCAGAATACGAAAGGATACTAATCGAAAAAGAGAAAGATTGAGGGAAAAAGAAAGAAAGAAAGATTAGTGTCGATATTTCTCTCTATTGGTTAATCTTTGGTACATTGAGTGTTATTCTAGTACAGTCTTAATAAACCTGCCAACAAAAAAATTAATAATATTTACATTGTTAGCAATAAATAATAATAATCATGTTTTGAAAGTTGTATTTTTGCTTGATCTGTATTAAATAAAAGTAGCATTATTGTATAGTTTTGATAATATATATAAAAAAATGTATTAATAAACTATACCAATAATAATACTTATTCGTTGGGTGCCTGCAAAGATTTATTGGTATTGATTTTTCCAGAATCCACCGTCCTCAAGAAGAAGAAAGAAAACATCTCAAATTTCTTTTTTTTTTTTGGGATAAAAAAATCTCAAATATTCATCTCTATGTTGCAAAAAACAAAAAATAAGATGTACTTTAATTTTAGCTCTAAAGACAATACGCATAAAAATTGTACATTCAGATCTTATGTAAATAATTTTTTTAAAAAAAACCCTAAAAATATAAGACTTTAAAAATTTATAACAATAAAAATAACACTTAATTAAATTTAATAAATTTCAATTATATAAAGTTGACATAAAATAAGAAAAAAAGTTTCTTTATGTAATTGTTACTAAGTGAATATAATTATTAAGCTAAGTAACAAAGATTTCATAATTTTTTAAAAATAAGTAATTTAGTCCCATAATTTATGAACTAGACAGTATTAGTTTTGTTATTATGAAAAGTAAACACTTTTAGTCCTATAATTTATTAAAATATGCACTTATAGTCCATCAAAATTATAAAAAATAGGATTATAGTGCCTAACTTTCATAAATAACAAGAATATAGGTGTTCAATTAAAAAATTACGAAACTAAAGTGCTCATTTTGAAAAATTATGAGACTTTTAGTGTCTAATATAATAATTACGGTACTAAACTACTTAAATTAAATAATTATAGGATTTTTAGTGCCAAACATCACATTGTTTAAATATTTTTTGAATGATAAAAATATATAAATTAGATATAAAATATATTATTTTTATATTTATAAATTTTAATATTGTTATTTTTTTTCCATGGACATGATCTAAACAATATTTTTTGTTATATTATTAGAAAAAGTGATATCTTTTATTTTTTCTTTTATATGCCTAATTATTTAGGAATATTTTCTCTCCATTTTGTTTGAAAATTAATTCTTTTTATTAATGAGATTAACAAATGTTTCTAAATTTATCTTAATTAACAAATGTTTCTAAATTTCTCTAACTCTAGAGTTGTTATATTACTAATTAAGAAATTAAAATAATATAACTAAGCTAATTTTACCTTAAAGTTGCCAGAATATTTATCTAATTGGAGATTCTTACTAAGCTATCATATTCTAGATTTTTTAGAATGTTTGTCTAATTAATTAGTTTTCTTATACTTGTTATCATAATAACCCTTTGTATGAAAGTAAGTCAAACTAATTAAAATTTACGTCATTCAATTTTATTCCATAAGTGCTTTCATATTTTTTTTTGTGCATTTTTTCTTGTCTTGTGTCAGTTGGCAATCAGAGCAAGGATTTGCTTGGGAGAATAGGGGAGTATAATCAAGTGATGCGAGAAGAATATCAATAATTTTGTGAAAAGATGCAACAAAAAATAAAGGAACTTACTATGATCATTGCCCAACTAGCATTGAAAAGGGGTCAAGTTGATGATGTAAATAGAACTCACATCCAAGCCTAAAAGGCAAATGATGCACATGAATATAGGATCAAGCCAATACCACCCATAAGACAAATTGAAGTACTATCCTAAGAAGGCTTACTGATTCAACACCCTTAAAAAAACATGCTATCCTAACCGATAGTTCCACTTATGAAGATCTATAAGGAGAATATTTTAGAGGTCAAGCCAGGAGAAGACATTGCAAGAAAGACTAAGAACCACAAGATTATGGTTTTAAAGATGACCTTCTTATTTTCTATGACAATATGAATACGATAGATATTCTTAATTGGATCTTAGAGGTGGAATGATTCTTTGATGTTATGGGTATCTGAGAAGAAAAAAAATTTAAGTTGGTAGCATATAAACTTAAAGGAAGAGCTTTAAAATGGTGGGACTAGCTCCAAAAGAATACATTGAGGCTAAAGAAAACACCAATTAGAACATGGCATCGGATGAAGCAATACCTAATTTGTAAGTTTCTTCCCTCTGATTAAGAATAGATATTATGTCAATAATATTAAAATTACAAATAAAAGATTTGCTTGGTTCAAGAGTATACCATAAAATTCCATTGTTGTTCTACCATAAATAATATGACATAATTCATAGCACAACAAGTTTCACACAATATTGGTAGAATTTTTCTACCAATACAAGATAGATTATCTTTGCATCCAATATGGACCGTCATTGATGCCTACAACATGACCTCAAAGTGGAGGCATAGTTAGCCAGAGCAAGTTTAAGTACAAGATCACAAGCTCTACCAAGAACATTAGTTGAAATAACTAGGCAAACATATAATAAAGGAAAAGCACTTGAGAATGAAACACAAGTAACAAAGTAAACTCTAGCATAGGAAAATATTGCTCACAACTCTCAATGGAACTCTTATGGCCGTCCACCACCAGAAAAATGTTATAGATGCAAACAATTTAATATCATTCAAAACATTGCCTAAAGAGAGAAGTAGTAAATTTAGTGGAGCAAAAATATGAAAATCATGAAGAAGAATTAGAATATAACGACTATGAAGTTGTTGAGTTTGCTGAAGTGGATGAATGGGAATATGTTAATTGTATGGTTTATCAACCTCTCTTTTCACCAAAGTAAGACACTACATGTATAATATCTTCCGCACTCACTACTTAATAAATAGTTAACTATGTCATGTAATTATAGATAACAACAGTAGTGAAAATATTGTTTCTAAAGCTTTTATGGATACACTCAAATTAAAAAATAAACTACATCTATCACCATATTAGATTGGTGGATTAAGAAAGAAGGATAAATAGAAGTAAATCTCATATGTCAAATTTCATACTCTATTAGAAAATCATACAAGGATGAAGTTGTATGTGATGTTTTTGATATAGATGCATGTCACATATTTTTAGGAAGACCATAGCAATACCATGTGAATGCAACCCACAAAGGCATATGCAACATTTATTTATCCATTGAGGAGAGAAGAATATTATTTTTGCTCATTTACTTGAAAAAAAAGATGCACTCAAATCTTCTAAAGTATAGAGGAAATCATTCCTTACAATTCCTCAAGCATCATTCTTTGTAGGAGTAAAACAAAGTAAATAAATATTTTCCTTAGTAGTTAAAGGAGACAACGTTCTAACTTCAACTATTCATGTTCATGTATAAACAATCCTTGAAAATTTTAAATAAATTCTACAAGAAGGACTTCCAACTGTGCTACCATCAATACGGAATATCCAACATCATATTGATCTCATTCTAGGATAAAGCTTGCCAAATCTCCCTCATTACAGTCTAAGTAAAAAAAAAGAGAAAATATTTCTCACAAAAGGTTGAGGAGTTAATTCATAAAAGGCTGATTCAAGAAAGCGAGTTCTCGTGAGGTACCAACCATATTAGTTCCAATGAAGGATGAAGATATGCACATGTGTGTTGATAGTGAAGCTATTAATAAGATAAGAATAAAATATAGGTTTCTAATACCACATCTTGATGACATGCTTAATATGCTTTCTAGGGCAGCCATATTTTCCAAGAATGATCTGCACAGTAAATATCATCAAATCTAACTTAGACCTAAAGATGAATGGAAGACTGCATTCAACACAAAAGAAGGATTTTAAGAGTGACTTGTAATGCCTTTTGGATTATCAAAATTTTCTAGCATATTCATGTAGCTCATGAACCATGTCTTGAAGCCTTAAATTGGTAAGTTTTAGTTGTTTACTTTGATAACATCTTAATTTATAGTCATACCCAAGAAGAACATTTAGAGCATTTTAGAAAAGTACTCACACTTTTGAAGGATAAAAAGGTGTACCCTAATTTGAAGAAATGCAACTTCTTTACCAATGAACTAGTGTTCTTGTGTTTTGTAATCACTACCAAAAGAAACGAAGCTGGTGAGGAAAAACTATGGGCTATTTAGGACTGACCAACTCTTAAGATCATAACTAAAGTTCAAAGCTTCTATGGATTAATAATGTTTCATTAATAACTTCAGCATTATTGTTGATCCCATCATTGAATGTTTGAAGAAAGGAAAGTTTATTTGGGATAAAAAGCTAAAAAGAGTTTCTAATTACCGAAAGAGAAACTGATTTCTGCACCAGTGTTAGCACTACTAGGCTTTGATAAGATCTTTCAAGTGGAGTGTGATGCCATGGTAATAGGAAATGAAATTGTTCTATCTCAAGGGGTGACTAATATCTTTCTTTCGTAAAAATCTAAATAAAGCACTATGAGAAATGGACTACAAACGAACTTGAGTTCTATGCAATATTTTACCCTTTGAAATACTAGGAACATAATCTCATTCAAAAAGAGTCGTCTTATTCACTAATCATGAGGCCTCAAAGTTTATTAATTGTAAAACAAAGCATAGATAGACATATGCAAGGTGAATTTCCTACTTGCAAAAGTTTCCTTTTTGTTCTAAAACACAAGTCTAGTCGATAGAATAAAGTGACAGATGCATTAATCGTAATACAACCCCATTTGTCATTTTAAGCACTAAAATTGTAAGGTTGTAGTGTCTTAAAGACACCTATGCTAAATATGAAGATTTCAAAAGCCTTTGGGAAAAGTGTCAATTAACACAAGATGTAAGAGACATGTATATACATGAGTGATACATAATTTGAGGTACTCAACTATATATCCCTAGGATTTCACTAAGAAAGAAATTAATTTAAGACTTGTATGTCGAAGGCCTATGTGAACATCTCGGATGAGACAAAACCATCATGCTCATGAAATAAAGGTAATTCTAGCCTCAATTAAAAAGAGATATTAGTAAATTTATCCAAAGGTGTTATATGTACCAAACGCCCAAAGGATAAGCTCAAAATATTGTATTATGTACACCTTTATTAGTCCCTGAAACCATTTGGAAAGACTTATTCACTAAGTTTGTGTTAGGACTTCCAAGAACAAAATGAGGTGTGGATTTAGCCTTTTTGTTGATAGGTTCTCCAAAATGATGCATTTTATCCCGTGTTGTAAAATTGCAAATGTGTCAAATTTTTCTAAACTCCTTTTCAAAGAGATCATTTGTGTACATGAAATTCCACAATCATTCACTTCATATTAAGACACAAAGTTTATTTCTTATTTTCAAAAGATAATATGGGCACACTTTGATACATCACTCTATTTTAGTAGTACTAATTGATGGTCAAACTAAAATAATGAATCATACACTTGACAATATGATTCGTTGTCTTTGTTATAACAAACCAAAATAGTGAGGCTTCACTCTTGCATCAGCTAAGTTTGCCTTCAATAGCACCATGCATAATTCATTGGGAGATACTACATTTGATTTTATGTATGTGAAAGCCACCATGCATACTATGGATTTGTTCATCTTTCAAAGATTCTTTAAAAAAGCATTGCTTCCAAAGCAATAGTTGATTAGATTCACACAATTCATTCAGAAGTGAAGTAAAAGCTTATAGAGTCCAATGCCAAGTATAAAACAGTAGTTGATAAGCAAAGAAGAAATAAATTGTATCAAGAATGAGACATGGTGATAGTGTTTTTACAAAAAAGAGCATTTTTTTATTGGCACATACGATATGTAAAAAGAGAAGAAATACAGGTTATATCAAATACTAAAAAGAATCAATGGTAATGCTTACATAATGAACTTACCCAAATATATGGTCATCTCATCAACATTCAATATGTCAACATTTATTATTATCATTTACCTAAGCCCTTTTATTTAGAAGAAAACTAGGGTTGAGTTTAAAACAAGTAGAGGTATAGATGTCAAAGAAGTCAAATTGGCCTAGATGGTACGACCCATCTTGTTAATTAGCATGCCATGCTAGCCCATAGCTTATACACAGGCTATGTTATGCCTCTCATCTTAGCTTATAGGCTTTATCATGTCGTGCCATTCCTGGCTCATTTAACCCACTATTTTAATAAAAGTTTATACTTTTGAGAGTTGAACTCCCCGTCTCAAAGTTATATGCATAATACATATACATTGAGGTAGGCCCATATTTAGTAATATATGGAAGCATTTATTTGTTTAGCATTAATTTTATCATGTTTAAGTTTTAATAGTATTGAGCCTGTGTGTTGGCTTGGCCCATTATTAACCACAGGTTATGATGTACTCTTGGCCCATTATTAACCACAGGTTATGATGTACTGCTTTGTTAGCCTCAATTGTCGTGCCATAAACTTTGTTTAAAGAATACTTTGTTTTAGTTGCACTACTAAGGTCCCATATGGAATTTTTATGAATTACTAAGGATTTTTTGTTATACTCAGGCATTAGGTTATATGTGTTTTTTTATAATAATTTATTTAAAAATTTTAACCAATGACATAATCATAAATAATTAATATCAATTAATTAATATATAAATTATAATATTTAAATATTGAATTAATTAAAATCAAATTATTTAGAATATAATGATATTCAATAAATATGGATTGAGTAATTAATATTTATTTCAAATTAAATAATAAAAGATATATATTATTATATTGTGACTATATTTATTTGAATTTTTAAAGTCCATATAACTAATCAATTGGTGTCATGCATACCATGTGATTTTTCTATCTAACATAAGTCCTTAAGCTACCTGGGTTGCTTTTGGTGGGATAGGTAGTCTAGTTATCTCACTCAAGTATGTTGACTCAATGACAATTGGCTCTGAAGCATCTTGAGTGAACTATGCAACTGGTGCCCCAAAGGTCTAAAAGATTATTCTTTAATCGGAGTTCCAATTAAAAAGTTATGGTTCGTTAAAATTTAGAAAAAAGTCAACTATAGATCTATAGATTTTATTTCTCAAATTTGATATCTTTTAAGCATGATACTGCTAGATTCTCTCCTAATCTGTACCCTTAGATCACTAATTTATGAGAGGTTGAGATTAGATATATCAAACTCTATATAGACCTACTCAATCTTAACTTCACTCATCAATTTATTCTGAAGCCAAAGTCAAAGCGTTGTGGAAGGAGATTGGAGAACATCTTTATGCTCCAACCAAATCTTAGCAAATGGATAAAAGTCTTTATTTTTCTAACTTTTTTCTTCAGTTGACCATGTATACTTGCATGAACTTTAAGAACTTGAAGAACACATGTACTTTTAGATTTTTTTTCCTTTATTTTCCCTGTAGATCTAGATTGGTAGAATAACTTTATGCTTTAACGAACTCTTAGAAATTGGATTGAAGTCTTTGTTTTTTTATCTTTTTTCTTTAGTTGACATTGAATACATGCCTAAACTCTAAAAACTTGAACACATATATCTTTATATTTTTTTTCCTTTTTTTCTATGTAGATTCAGATTGGTAAAACAAGACATTTTCTAAAAAGTTTTTCCTTTTAGGAGCTAGGAATCTATGTCTTGCTACTACAAATTTGATAAGTCTGCTCCTAAGAACACCATGATTGGTGATAGGGAATACACATCATCATAGAAGAAGATCCAAGAAAGATGACTGGAATGTAGGGAATTTCAAAACCAAGAGTAGGTACCTAGACAAAAAGGGCTTGTAGTATAAAGGGAAGGACAAGAGGGTACTACAAGTATACCAAGACATGGCAAAATGGTAGAACCATTAGGAGATGATACAACAGACTAGCCAGGAAGACCAGTTGCCCAACCGATTAGGAAGTGGAATGGCCTACCACCCATGATTTAGCATAGTTGATAGTTGAGAGATCTTATCAGCTAGCTAACTAATCAGCCAGTTGGGCAGGCAATGTGGACCCAACTAGTGTTTCCTTTGCTGGTGATGGTAATGGCTCCTACTGCATTGGCGAAAATTATTCTTATTCTGAAATCCAATTTGGCTCTCTCCTCTTCATAACCCTATCATTTCTATTGGCACTTCTAATTCTATTATTAAAGGGCATTCCTAAAGGTATACCAAATTTTGAACCTAAGTCTAAACCTAAGTACGAGGTTGACTCTTTAGTGGAAATTACTACCAAACCCATTGTGGAAAAACTAAGGGAGTTGTTTAAGATTCCCAATGACATTAGGATCATTATTCATAGGCGTGATGTTATTTCTAGCAATCTCCCTCCGAGAATAATCACAATATTTTTAGCCCAACTCTTTGTTGGTCTTAGGCTCTTATTCTTGTCATTGGTTTGAAAATTGCTCTATAGAGTAAGAGGTGATAACTCTATGAAAGTAGAGTCATTAGAACATTTTTTTACTTAATATTTACTTATTTTATTTAATAATTATTATTTTTATGGCAAAAAATATTAAAATATAAACTTTTTAGTAAAAAAGGTGAAACTATAATTTTTGAAATTTTTTGAAGAAGGGTTAATCAAGAGCTATCACGTGGCATGCCATGCAAGAAAGGATAATGAATCATGCTACGCTGCATGTGAGGAGGACAAATTGCGACCACATGTCAACACATCGTCCAATCCGAGTTCAGAGATTGGTCAAACTACCTTTACATGTGTCTCCACGCCATTACTCAACACGTTCCACCCATACACCACGCCATATGTTTCTTCAAATCATGTGTCACTACGTGACGTTGACTCAGATCGGTTTCCTCTACAACACGTCGCTTTCTAATTCGCTTAGTGAATTTTTGATGCCACATGTCGCATCGTGATTGATTGGCGCTGTCAGTTTTACTTGTTTTGATCATAGCCCTTGATCTAAAGCTGATTTGACGGTCTATATCACACCTGAGTTATATTTAAGCCCCTAATCACTCAATAAACCCGAAGGAGTAATCATTAGCATAATTTTGGTCAATTTTTGGAGCTAAAAAGAGAGGAAATACAGAAAAATTTCAGAGAGAAATTTTTTTGGTGGAGATTAATACTACAATTTAAGAGATTGATTATATTTCTTCTACTCCTTTTTTTTTTATCAATTTTTGTCTTTCTTTATGAAAAATATGAGCTTTATGAACACAATTATGTGTATTTAATTTATTAATCTAGGGATCTTATGAACCTAATTTTGTCTATGTGATGATTTAACATTTTACCCTAATTATAATTATAATTATAATTTAATTATATTATTTAATCTGATTTATATGTTATTAATTATTTGGCCAACAATTTATCTATAGAGACAATTAAATAAATTTAAGAGAATTATTTAATTGTTTGTCTAGATTAAATAACATACATAGTTTCTAAACAAAGATGTATTATTCTTATATATGTTATCCATAATTGATGAACTTAATGAGTAATAGTATGCAATTTAATTGACACGAGAATGTGATTAACTTAATTACTATATGATGTATAGTTTACTTGATCGCTAGTTAGATTCAATTGATCATTTAATTAATTGATAATTATATTGGGGGAATTTTAGAAAATTGGGGGATTAAGTATTCCTAGATATTTTCTCATATATCTTCTTAGATACCAAATCTGATTTAATTAATTATTGTTATTTACTTTTAGTTATTTCAATTTTTCTTTCTTAAAATATAAAAACACAAAAAAATTGATTTTTATTTTTTTAGTTTTAAAAATTAGTTTTTAATAAAATAATCTCCGTGAGAATAATATTTTCTTATCATTATATTACTTATTGTGATACGTATACTTGCATATTTATTACACACACTTCGTGTGTGACGATCAAGAAGATCCTCAGAACAATTTCCTCCTAATTTTTGGAGAATTTTTATGTCTTGTTATATCTTGTGTAAAGAACATGGCAAGGTGATAAGTTCGGCAAAGTTTCAATCATTGTCTTATGTATAAACTAGGAATGGAGACTGGTTTAGCATCAGACCATTTGACAATCACAAATTCATTAAGGATTTTTTGAAGTCCAATAAGGGCTAGCATCTCTCATGGTTCATTATGGCTGGCACTTATAATGTGGCGTGTCATGAACTAGGCCCTATGCTCACTCATTTTGTGCCTAGTGGTGAGTTATTTGCATGCATCCAGCTCAGTGTCCTGAGGCCACTTTAATGTATACCTTTTGTAACATTTTTCTCTTAGTTGTAGTATATGCTCGAAGTGAATCAAATTTATTAACAAGAGGTAGAAGTTCATTGAATGACTCTTCGCTCTTCCCTTTAGATGTAGTTGCTACAAGAGGCTGATTGTTGTTGAGATGATTTCTTTCTAGGGGTCTTAACTTTTCTCATCTATCCTTGATACTTTGAACTACCTCTTCCCAATGATACTTGTTGTGATCGATAGATAACTTCATATTACTTATCCCTTTTTTTTATTTTTCATAGATGACTTCTTAATAGATGGTGCTAGATGTTAAAAACACTTTTATTAAGTTGTATTCTCTGGACACGAAAATTTATAAATCACTAAAAAATCATATCAAAAGAAATGACACCAATGGATATCATATCCGTTCCGATGCTTAAGTAGTTTCTGATAGAAAAATGAAGAACATAGGAAGTTCAAGAAGGATTAAGTGGTGAGCTCAAGTATTAAGTCATGCGTATATTTTCTGTTTATGATGATCTATTTAAAGATTTTAACGAATATTATAATTGTAAATAACTAATATCGATTAACTAATATTTAATTATTTATAACACCAATAAATTTTTGAATTATTAATATTTTTTAAATTAAATAATAAAAAATATAATTAATTGTACGTTGATTGTTACTGATGAATTTCCTTAAAAAACAATTATGGTTAATGAAATGGAGAAGGAATTGATACACAGTGAAAGTGCGAACTCTATTGATTAATCCTTGTGCACCACTAACAAGTATTAATTTGGGTACACCGTATTATCTTAGCTATCAGCCAATCATTCTAAACTACCTGTAACCATCTACCAGTGACCACTTAAACAACTAAAGATACACGTGGAACCTTTCTTGATTATGCTATAATATCTATAATCTTAACATGTTTCTCTAATTAATTTTTAATTTTTAATTTTTAATAAATAGATTTACTTTCATAATTAATTAAAAACATTAAAAAATTTAATTTTATACTTTTTATTTTAAATATGTTCTAAAAACTAAAAAAAAATAAATATATATATGTGTCTAACTAATAGAAAAAGGAAAAAGGAAAAAGGAAATAAAGAACGAAAGGAGAAAACAATATACAGCTGCAAGCTTCTCTAACTTGAATGCCTATTGTATTGACTAGGGATTAGTGAAGTAATTGATAATTACTTAGAAAGGATTTATATTTTATTATTTTATTATATTTAAATAAAATAAATAAATTTAATTATAATATATTTATGTAATAATTTATGTAAATCTATATGTTTGGGATCACGGATAAGTTCTATCATATTTCATGTATTTTTAACTTCAAAATGTATAAAATTGTCAACACATGAAGAATAACACTTCAAGTACTTAATTTTCATCTTTAGATCTTAAAAGATTAAAGCATGTAAACCTTACATGAAAAATCAATCAATTTGTAAGGTGTACAAGATAAATTGAAAGAAAAGTGAAACATATGTTAGGCAAAAAAATATATGTGCTTCGACCCACTCTTTTCGGGATGAAATAACTAAGCACGCAGAATAACATGTGCCACGACATGGAGCAAATGATACCATTACGCGATCATCTCAGATTGAAATGTATAAACTTAAACGAATTTCATGTCGTGGTGGTGAAAAAAGAGTGTCACGACATGCCTTCATTTAATTAGCCCAAAACCCTTTGTACCAAAATTTCCCTATAAATAAATAAGTTTAGTATTTTTTTCCAACATCCATTCTAGTAGTCTTACTTTGTAGAATTTAAGTTAGTTGTTCCACCATGTGTCAATACAGAAAGAGAACCTCCCAATTGTGAAAAAATTCAAAGATTTAAAAAAACCAGTGACAATTTATTCAGAGATCGAGAATCGTTTCCAACAAAAAAGAATATTTTTAATTTTTGTATTTTTTATTTCTTTCTATAATCTGATTTTTTTTTATTATTGAATTAACTTTTATTAAGTCAATTATGATTGACTAATTATGTAATAAGGTGTTTTAGTTGTTTGGTTTACAATGATTAAAAGAACAGTTTTATGATTTGAATAAATACAAGTTTTATTTATTTCTTGCTTATATTTTTGAAATCTTTAATTATAAATCAATGATGTACTAAATCTTGTTTATAATTTTAAAAAATATTTTATAATTAAGTATTAGAAAAATCATCTATGTTTATTTATGCATAAGTGAATAAGAGTTTAGTTTAATTTCATTTATCAATTTCAAGTCCGATCAAAGAAGTTAAATAAGATTAAATTCGATGGTTAATTATAAATCAGTGATAGACCAAATCTTGATTTATAACTAAAAGATATATTTAATTTAGATTTACCAATTAATTAATTCAATCTTGACCATAAAAGTTATTAATTAATTGAGAACTTTGATTTATATATTTTTCTTAATTTTTCAATTAATCAATATCAAGTATGATCTAATAAGTCATTGATTAATTGAGACTTGTGTGAACTCATTATGATAGTAGGATTTTGCTTATTTAGAATAAATGAAAAAAATCAGTAAATATAACTTATTATTTGAATCACTTACTTTACTTTATCCATGAAAGGTTATACTTGCTAAAATAATTTATAGTTATATTTTATTGCTTTGATTTACTTGTTTTAATTTATTCGCTTTCATTTACTTGTTTTTTTTATATTAATTTAATTTATAATTTACGATTCTGTTCCATCAGCCAACAAATTGCTAGAGTATTTAGAACTTGTTTTTCTTAACTAAATTAGAAAATAATTTAACTTTTTAAAACCACCACAATTTCATGAAAAATCGACCTTAAGAGTATACTTGTCGCTTATTATAAGTGATTCGTACACTTGCGGGTTTTATAAATACAAATTTTTTGCTTTAAGTTTTTGGCATCGTTATTATGGAATTGATGTTTTAAATTATTTAGTTGTTATCTTTTTAGTTATTTTTCGTATTTTTTGTGATGTTTTTTTTCTTTTTTATTTTTATTTGTTTATTTATTGCTTAGCATAAAAAATTATTTATTTTTATTTCTACTTCTTTCTCTTATTTATTTATTTATTTATAGTTATTTAGTTATTTATTATTTTTATTTCTTTTGTTATTTTCTTTTTTATTTTTTTTATATGATCTATTTTGTTATTTTTTATTTATTTCAATTATTTTTATTTAGTTTACTTTTTTTTTCTTTAATTTATTTGTTTTTTTTTTGTTAATTTTATCTTTTTTTATTTATGTTGAGCAATCACTTGGGCTAATATACTAAGCCATTTGACATAGGAGATGCTTTATCAAGGATACTAATGAAGGAGTACGCAATGATAATTATTAGCACTATCATTTTCTCTTTGGGTGAGGCAACTAGGAACTGTGAATTAAAAAATATACACTTTTGCATGTTGCCATCCTTCTATGGAATTCCTAATGAAGATTCATTAAACTTCATTAGAAATTTCTACTCAAATAAATAGACATTCCCTTTGCATGAGCTTACTTTGGACCAATTAAAAATAAGTTATTTCCTATACACCCTCAAAAATAACGCTAAGGTTAATGACTCTCTTACCAAGTTCCTTAATAAAGTCACAGGAAGATACTATTCCCATAAGAAAACTTTCAATTTGAAAATAAAAAATTGTTACGTTCTCTCAAATGAAAAGAAAAACATTCAATGAAACTTGTGATAGGTTCAAATTACTTCTCACTCAATGCACACACCATGATTTCCCACTACAGTTATAAAAATCAATTTTTCTATGATGGATTGACGCAACAGTGTTAATTCGTAGTTGAAAATATTGCCGGAGAAGCTATAGGAGAAATAACAGCCTTATAGATGTATGATCTCTATGAGATATTAGGTATTAATTACCAAAAATTAGTTTTAGAGTGAGAAGAGCTTAAGTCAGTGAGATAGACTTTAGCACTTAAATGTCTATGCAATTTGTAGAATTAACCAAAAAAGTTGCACTTCTTGCCACTAAGAGCACTCTAATTAGAAAAGTAGATAGAATGTGTAGTAATTATGGGCATGGTGCTAACACATGCCTTTATCAAAGAAAACCATTTGTAGGTCCTGAATAAGTGAATGCAATAAAGAGTTACCAACATAGACCTAGGAATAACCCTTATGCAAACACCTATAATCAAGGGTAGAGAAATCATCTCAATTTCTCTTGAAGGGTAAACGACTCTACTTGTGCCCCAAACCAAAATAGTATGTAAGACCCGTAGTACCACCAACAAATACCACATAATCTTCCAAATAGATCAAATTTAGAGGAGTGATTTCATTCAAGTCAATAAAGATAACCATATTAAAAATAATTAAAGATTTGGACTCTTTGGAGGCATCTATTAAAAGAGTAGAAGTGTGAGTGAGACAACTAGTTGATCATGTACAAAATCTAACAAGAGAAAAGTTACCCCGTAAAACTGAACATATGAAGGCTATTATAGCCCTTCAGAATGATGAGATGTTAGACATTGAATTCCCTGATTTTTCTGAATATTTACCTAATAATGCAGGGAACATAAATAATTATAAAGCAATCTTTAAAGTTCTTGGAAGCTTTTATGTTAATATCACCATTAGTGATAAAAAAAGTGAATACATTGTTAAATCTAGGTGCAAGGGTTAACTTAATGTTATATTCTGTATATTTGCAACTAGGAGAAGGTAAGCTAAAATCTACAATCATGTCCTTAACATTGACAGATAAATCTTTAATATATCCAAAGGGCGTATTTAAAGGTACAAGTAGACAATCTTATCATACCTATAGATTTTATAATAGCATAGATGCAATAAACCCTAAAATTGGACACTAAGCACAATGTACTTCTTAGTAGGCCATTCATGGACTCTATCAGACAATTGTTAATGTCCATAATGTGTATCAATGATAGTCTTGGAAAATATTGTGCATTTTTAAGCATATCTAGATACATACTAAATGACGAGGGAGACATTAAGTGAATTAAATTCTACAAATTGTAATCCCTATAAGTAACATCTAGCTAAAATGTTAAATTATCACTTGGTAGGAGACAACCCATCGTTTAGGTAATACTCTATTATTTTATTTTAATTTAATTATTTTCTTTTATTTTTTAGTAGTTAATTTGTTATTTGGCCATTTCATTACCTTTCTTAATATGCATAGTTGAAAATATTGAGGGAAATGTTTAGTTTAGGTTTAGGGGATGAAAATAGGACCAAATTTAAAAAAATTATGATATAAATTATCATGCTTTTAGTTATTTTAAAGTGAATAATTGAGTATTTGCATTGTTTGATGTCTTAAATATGTTCATGGACCATTATAAGAACTAGTTTTATTCATAATTTGTATTTCATGCTTGGATGTTGAGATTAAGATAAACCTATAATTAGTGTTTATCAATCAAATAGTGGAGATTACCTTATGTTAAAGATGATTAGTTGTGTGTGTATTAGGTGTCTAACACTAGGTGAATATATTAGTTGTGTATTAGGTGTCTTATTTGTGTATTAGGTGTATGTCACCTAAGATTGTTTCTAACTTTGTATATAAATAGGTAGTGTCTTTGAATGAAATATATGAGAGTGAATTCTGAGTTTTACATGGTATCAGAGCATTTGGGTTACAAAATTTGGGAATTTTTTTTCGTTCAAATTGGGGGCTGATTTTGGGTAAACACAAATTAGGATTTGGTGTATTTTTGAGTTCCAACTCGGAACACCCTTTTCGAGTGCACATTTTTTATCACTGCCGGCACAGGGAGGAAGACCAGCCACTGACCAGCCAAACCCCGACGTCCGGCCACTAGACGAGCCACGAGACAGCCACACGCGCCACCGTGACTTTCTATCAAATTTTCACATGTCTTACCACCGACACAGGGAAGAAGAACAGTCGTCGACAGGCCAAACCCCGAAGTCCACTAGATGAGCCGCAAGTTAGCCACACGCCGGCGCATGACAGCCCGTCTATGCAGAATTCTTTTCCAGTCGACCTCGTGTCGCTCTATGTCGTTCCCCTGCATCATCTGTGGTGGTTTGGCACTCATCGCTTGTGATTCTTCAGGTTTGGGTTCTTCCAATTTTGTGTTCGTGTTCCCGGCGTGTTTGGTCGCTGCTGTTGTTGGATTTTGTTTTTTCGTTTGCTCGATGTCTTGTCGTGTGTAAGAGTTATGGCTAAAAAGAAATCTAATGTTGTAATAGCTATGATGCATGTGATGTCTAAAATCATAGACCATAAGCTCAATGGCACGAATTATTTGGCTTAGAGCAAGACCATTCAAATTTATTTGAGAAGTATCGACAAAGATACTCATTTGACTAATGATCCTCCTAAAGATGATTCAAAGCAGACATGGTTTAGAGACGATGCTCGCTTAATTTTGTAGATTCAGAATTCTATTGAAAGCAATGTAATTGACTTGATCAATCATTGTGAATTTGTTAAGGAATTGATGGATTATTTGGATTTCTTATATTCTGGTAAGGGAAATCTTTCTTGCATATATGAGGTATGCAAAGAATTTTACCATGCAGACAAACAAGATCAATCACTCACAAATTATTTTATGGAATTTAAAAGGACTTATGAAGAGCTCAATAGTTTGATGCCTTTTAGCCCTGATGTCAAGGTTCAACAAAGCCAATGGGAACAAATGGCAGTCATAAGTTTTCTTGCCAGTCTTCCCTCTACTTTTGAGACTGCTAAGTCCCAAGTTCTTTCTAGTTCTAAGATTTCCTCTTTACTAGAGGTGTTTAGTCAAGTACTTCATACAGAAGGCACTCCACCTCCACCTGCTCAATTAAATGGTGCTTTGGTAAACCAAAGTAATAATTATGAGTATGAACGGTCAACTTATATGAACAGAAACAAAGGAGGCGGCTCGCACGGGTTTGAAACTCGACCACAGGACCTCGGAGGTATTGTATGTCATTATTGTCACAAACCAAGACATACAAAACATGACTGTAGAAAGCTTCAGTTCAAGCATCAGAAAGGTCACTCGGTTCATATTGCATCCATTTCTGATACTTTTGAAAAATTGGTTCTTATCTCTATAGATGAATTTACCAAGTTCTCACAGTATCAAGAATCACTAAGGTCTTCATCACCTTCTGTCACTGCTATTGTTGATTCAAGTAAATCAAATGCGTGTCTCATTTCCTCATCTTCCAAATGGGTTATTGATTCTGGTGCCACAGATCATATGACAGGTAATTCTAGTCTCTTTTATACTCTTCAGTCACACACTTCTACCTCTACTGTTACCTTAGCCGATGGGTCACCATCTTGTGTTCTTGGATCTGGCACAATTACTCTCACTCCTTTGCTTCCTTTGTCGTCTGTCTTACATTTACCTAGCTTATTCTTTAATTTGATCTCTATAAGTCAGCTTACTCGTAATCTTAACTGATGCATATCATTTTTTCCTAATTGTTACTTATTTCAGGATCTTATGACGAAGAAGACTATTGGAAAAGGACATGAGTCTGGAGGCCTCTATATTCTTGACACACCAATACTGAAATCTGTTGCTTGCTCTAGTGTAACCTCTCCCTTCGAGACACATTATAGACTGGGTCATCCGTCTCTTCCTTTACTGAAGAAACTTTGTCCTCAGTTTAGTAAGGTGTCTTCATTAGATTATGACTCTTGTCAATTTGCAAAACATCATCGTCTTAGTTCAAATCCAAGAGTTAATAAACGTGCTAGTGTTCCTTTTGAATTAGTTCATTCTGATGTTTGGGGTCCTTGTCCTATTTTGTCTAAACCTAGATTTAAGTATTTTGTTACTTTTGTGGATGATTATTCTCGTGTAACTTGGTTATATTTAATGAAGAGTCGTTCTGAATTGTTTTCTATTTTTTGCGCATTTTGTGTTGAGATTAAAACTCAATTTAATGTTTCAATTCGTACTTTGCAAAGTGATAATGCCAAAGAATATACGTCAGCTTTGTTTCAATCTTATATGGTTCAAAATGGCATGCTTCATGAAACTTCGTGTGTTGATACTCCATCTCAAAATGGAGTGGCCGAACGTAAGAACAGACATCTTCTCAAAACTACACGTGCCTTATTATTTCAAATGAATGTTTCTAAACCTTTTTGGGCCGATGCAGTTTCAATAGCATGTTTTCTTATTAATTGCATGCCCTCATCTATTCTTCATGGTGAGATTCCTTACAAAATTTTGTTTCCTAATAAGTCACTATTTATGGTTGACCCTAGGATATTTGGTAACACTTGTTTTGTTCGGGATGTTCGTCCGCATGTTACTAAATTAGATCCCAAGTCTTTGAAGTGTATCTTCCTTGGTTATTCTCATCTCCAAAAAGGTTATAGATGTTATTGTCATAGTCTTCACAAATAACTTGTCTCAATTGATGATACCTTTATGGAAGACACACCCTATTTTTCGTCTTCTCCTCCACCTGCATATCAGGGGGAGGATAACGATTTGTTAGTCTATTCTATCACATCATCTGAACCTGTCTTTGATCTAGTTCCTATTAGGCCTCTTATAACTCAAGTCTACTCCAGACATAGACCTTCTGATTCATGTCTTGCACCTGCTCCTTCGTCATCAGATCTAGTCCTGAACGATGATATTCCTATTGCATTACGTAAAGGTAAACGTCAATGTACTTATCCTATTTCTTCTTTTGTTTCGTATAATTTCTTGTCGGCTTCATCTTGCTCTTTTATTGCTTCTCTTGATTCTATTTCTATCCCTAAAACTGTTCATGAAGCCATATCTCATCCTAGTTGGCATCATGCAATGATCGAGGAAATTAATGTGTTGGATGACAATGGTACTTGGGACTTGGTTGATTTACCTTCGGGGAAACGGGCTATCACATGCAAATGGGTGTTCACAGTTAAGGTTAATCCAGATGGGTCAGTTACTCGATTAAAGGCCCGTCTTGTTGCTAAGGAATATGCTCAAACCTATGGAGTGGACTATTCTGACACTTTCTCTCCTGTTGCTAAATTGACATTTGTTCGGTTGTTTATTTCTATGGCAGCTACTCACCATTGGCCTTTTCATCAACTAGATATCAAGAATGCTTTTCTTCATGGTGATCTTCAAGAGGAGGTGTTTATGGAGCAACCTCCTAGTTTTGTTGCTCAGAGGGAGTCTAGGCAAGTTTTTTGTCTCTGTAAATCTTTGTATGGTTTGAAACAGAGTCCTCGTGCTTGGTTTGGAAAATTTAGTCAAGCTATAGAAATGTTTGGTATGATGAAAAGCAAGTCTGACCATTCTGTGTTCTACAAATAATCATAAGCTAGTATCATTATTTTAGTTGTGTATGTAGATGACATTGTTATTACTAGAAGTGATACTACGAGAATTTCATCTCTTAAGTCTTTCCTACATACTTAGTTTCACACGAAGGATTTGGGGATGCTAAAGTATTTCTTGGGTGTTGAAGTCACAAGGAGTAAAAAAGGTATCTTTCTATCTCAGAGAAAATATGTCCTGGACTTATTAACTGAGATAGGAAAATTAGGAGCAAAACCTTGTAGTGTTCCAATGACTCCGAACATCCACCTTACAAGAGCTGGAGAATTCTTTAAAGATTCTGAGAGATATCAAAGGGTGGTTGGAAAACTGAATTACCTTACCGTGACTCGTCCAGATATTGCATATTCGATTAGTGTTGTTAGCCAATTTATGTCATCCCCAATAGTTCATCATTGGGCAGCATTAGAGCAAATTTTGTGTTACTTGAAAGGAGCACCTGGACGTGGTATCTTGTATGCAAATCATGGATACACTCATATTGAATGTTTTTCAAATGTAGATTGGGTAGGTTCCAAAGTGGATAGAAGATCCACATCAGGCTATTGTATTTTCATTGGAGGAAATTTGGTCTCATGAAAAAGTAAGAAGTAGAATGTTATGTCCCGATCGAGTGCAGAGTCAGAATATAGGGCTATGGCACAATCTACGTCTGAGATAATATGGATATATCAGCTCTTGGATGAAGTAGGTCTTAAAACTTCAGTACAGCCAAATTGTGGTGTGATAACCAAGTTGCTCTTCATATTGCTTCTAACCATGTGTTTCATGAGCGAACTAAACACATTGAAATTTATTGTCATTTTGTTCGCGAGAAAATTCAACAAGGTTTTATTTCTACAGGATATATGAAGACTGGAGAACAACTAGGAGATATCTTCACGAAAGCTTTAAGTTGGGTTCGGGTTGATTATCTTTGTAACAAGTTGGGCATGATTAATATCAATGCTCCAACTTGAGGGGGAGTGTTAAAGATGATTAGTTGTGTGTGTATTAGGTGTCTAACATTAGGTGGATATATTAGTTGTGTATTAGGTGTATGTCACCTAAGATTGTCTCTAACTTTGTATATAAATAGATAGTATCTTTGAATGAAATATATGAGAATGAATTCTGAGTTTTACACCTTATAATATTTTTGAACCACAAGTGTTTTATTTTGAGTGATGAATTTTCTTCTATGCCTATAAATACTTTTCTTACTATTTTAAATTGTTAGATGATATCTATAGGTTTTGAATTGAATGTTAAGGATTTTAACATCTTGATAAAATATCATGTACTTAATTTTATTGCTTAGATTGAATAATTTAAGTGAAATTTAAAGTCTATCTTCATTTATGCTTGACTTCTAAAAAAATAAGGATATATATGGGGTTCCTTTATGTAAAAAAAGAAGAAAAAAAAAAGAAAAGTCAAATTATCCATCACAAAAACACACATATGTATATGGGTCCATTCTCTAAAAAATATAGTATAACTAAATACTTTGACCTTTAAGTTCTTCAAAGGAGTGAGATGATTATTACAAAAGAATAGAAAATGATCCCTATGAATTCAATGCATTTTCATTTATCTTGAGGCATATATTTAAAAATGTTGCTTGATGATTTTGATTGATACATGAAATTAGTAATATAATATATATATAAATCCTAGCATTTGATTTGTTTCATGAGATCAATGTTATGCACTTTTGAGCATTTAATGTTTACATATATCTTGTTAAGTGCTTGAGCTCATAAGGTTGTATGAAATTGGGAGTATATCTTGTGAGGATTAGAGTTGAAGCGAATTCGGATTCCTAACATTAAGATTGGGTGAGTCCAAATTGATATATTTTGTAATAGAACATGAATTTGTAATGAGTACTAATTTAAATAATAAGCTATGAACCTTTAGGTTTTTGAATTAACTTGTGCTTAAGATTTTGATTATGAAATAAAAAAACTAAAACATGAAAAGTTTTATTTATTTTAGCTTTTATTTTGCTATTTTTAGCTTTATTTTTGTTTTATTTTTTATACTACTACAAAATGTGGCATTTAAGTCAATATATAAAGTTGGTTTTTGGAGAAAATCGACTTATAATGAATTTAAAGTCAGTTTGGTGAAAAACCGATCCTACTTATAACATCGGTTGACGTGTTGAACCGACCTTACACAAAGATGTAGCATCGGTTCTACATGTCAATCGACACTACACATATGGATAGGGACACATAGGATGTTTGTGGGTATCATCACTAAAAGTCATTGCGAGACTTAAACAGTTCACTAGGGCCACTTAATGGTTTCAAGGCTTGTTGCATATGCTAAATGTAACCATGTTAGTCTACGAAAATCATTTAGATTATTTTAGTTTAGTTTATTTATTTTTTTAGTTTTATTTTTCTTTCCTTACTAAAGGCTAACAAGAAGCTGGTTAGAGTTAAGATAAGTGCTTGAAAAGTACTTATAGTCTGTGATTTTATTGTACTTAAATGAAATAAATAGGTTTGATTATAACATGTTTATGTGATAATTTATGCAAATCTATATGTTCAAAATTATGGGTATGTTCTGTTGTATTTCAATTGTTTTTTAGCTTCAAAATGTATAAAATTATAAACATATGAAGAACAACACTTGAATACTTAATTTGTATTCTAGAAGTTTAGAAGATTAAGGTATATAGCCTTACATAAAGAACCAACCAATTTCTTAAGTGTACAAGACATTTTTGAAAAAAAAGTGAAGCATACCGTAGTGAAGAAATATGTGTGTTGTGGTGCACTCTTTCAAGAAGAAATAGCTGGGCACATTGAGTAATGTGTGCCACGACGTGGAATAAATGGTGCCACGGTGTGACCCTTTCGAATTGAAATTACGAACTTGAGCAAATTTCATGCCACATTGATAAAAAAACATGTGTCCAGGTATGCCTTCATTTAGTTTGTACGAAGCCCTTTGTACCAGCCTTCCCCTATAAATAAAAAAGTTTACCCTTTAGATTTATACGTAGAGTAGAATATATTTTTGTTTTCAACAGTCGTTTCAATAGTTTTACTTTGTAGAATTCATGTTAGTAGTTCCACTATATACAAATATAGAAAGAAAATCAAGTGTGGAAAAGATCCAAGTATTTGAAGAAGTCAATGACAACTTGTTCATAGATATGGATTTATTTTCAACAAAAAGTGATAGTTTTAATTGTTGTATGTTTTATATGTTTCTATAATCTGATGTATTTCATAGTTAAATTATATTTTGTTAATTTAATTATGATTGGTTAATTCTTTCATATAGGGTTTTAGTTGCTTGGTTTCCAATGATTGGAATAATAGTTTTATGATTTGATTAAATACAAATTTTATTTATTTATTGTTTATGTTCTTGAAATCTTTAATTATAAATCAATGATGGACAAAATCTTGATTTACAATTAAAGAAAATATTTTACAATTAAGCATTAGAAAAATCTTATGTTTTTAATTATGCATAAGTGAATAAGAGTTTAGTTTAATTTTATTTATAAATTTAGAGCAGAGTAAAAAATGTTATTGATTAAATGAGATTAAATGTGATCATTAAAATAAATATTTAACTATAACTCAATGATTGACCAAATCTTGATTTATAACTAAAAATATATTTAATTTAGATTTATCAATCAATTAATTTTAAGCCCGAGCAAGGAACACTACTACAAAATGTGTGGTATTTAAGCCGATATATAAAGTCAATTTTTAGAGAAAACTGACTTATAATCAATTTAAAGTCAATTCAGTGAAAAATTAATCCTACATGTAGCGTCAGTTTTACGTGTCAACTAACGCTACATAATAATTTTTTATTTGAACATATTTTAAAATTGAAATTACACAATACAATTGTTTTTGTTAATTATTTTATTTGAACTGTTTAAAATTGAATTTGGATATATAGTATAATTTTTTCTTCTTTTCTTTAGTCAATTGGTTTTTAAAATTATAGAATTTTGTGTATTTGTTTAGATACTTAATTTTATGTACATATTTGACGTAGTTATCGAATTTGGATAGCATGAAAAACACAATACAGAAAACTTTTCAAAAAAAATATAAAAGGTCTATAGTTAAAATCTTAAAAAATAATTGACCAAAAAAATAAAAAAAAATTATTAATTAATTTCAATTTTAAAAACTGTTAAAATAAAAAAAATTAACGAATAATTTTACGTAGCGTTTGACACGTAGAACTAACACTATCCACGTGTGTAGCGTTGGTTCAATACGTCAACCAACGCTATCCACGTGTATTTTTCCATTTCTCTTCTCTCTTCTCTATCAAAATATTATTTTTAATTTGCAGCACCCAAAAAAACTCAAAAGCGAGTTTCACCTCCTCCACTCTTTCTCATTGTTCGGTCACCTCCGACCACCATTTCCAACGCCGTTTAGTGAGTTTTCTTCCTTTCCAAATTATCTTCTAGATCCCCTATTTTTTTGAGCGAAATACTCAAAAGATTTATACCCATTTTCTCACTTACAAAACACTTTTTTTTATCATTTCTTTCATTTTGTCACTTCATTTACTCTTGTAAGTATTTCTATTAATCCTATGCACTTATTATTCAGTTTACATTATTTTTTGTATAAATTTTTTATTTATGTATGTTTTGTATTATGCATATTATCATTTGTTTGGTTGATTATCTATGAAAATAATATCTGGATATTGTGGGTTTGAGGGATTAAAATATTTACCGTACGTGGATAAATTTATTTACATATAAATAATTATATTTTATTAAGTAAAAGTAACACAATTTAAAAATGATTAAAATAATAATTTTTTGTATTATGTATGTTTTGGTATATATTCTAATAATTTGGGAATTCATATATAATAATACTTGAAATATATTGATTTGATACATATTTAATATGTTTAATGTAATTAATAGAAAATGGACAAATCTTGGATGTCAAAGTGTATAATTGAGCAGAACTACATTTCTGGAGTTGAAAGTTTCATGGAATTTTCTTGTAGAAATAGTAATAATGAAATTAGTATGATTCGGTATTCATGTGTTAAATGTAAAAATGAGTGATTTCATAAAGTTGATGAGATTAAGTATCACCTTATATGTAGTGGTATTCTTTTAAGCTATAAATATTGGTATTATCATGGAAAAATATTGATAATACTCATGGGGAAGAGATAAATAAGAATGTGAGTGGATTACATACATCTTATCATAATTTATAGACATAAAATATGTTTCATGGTGTTGAAGATGAACTATATGAGGATGATCCCAAAACCTTTAAAAAACTTCTAAAAGATGCCGAAAAATCGTTGCATCCAAAATGCAAGAAATACACTAAAATATCGAGATTGGTTCATTTGTACAATGTGAAGGCAAAACATGGTTTTTCTCATGAGGGATTCACAGAATTACTAAATCTACTAATAGATATGTTCCCTGAGGGTATTGATTTGCCATCTTTAATGTATGAAATGAATAAATCTCTTAGTCGATTTGGCATGGAATATCATAAGATTCATGCTTGTTCAAATGATTGCATTCTTTATAGAAAACAAAATGAGACATTAGATGATTGTCTAATGTGTAAAGAATCGAGATGGAAGCATGCTACAATGAGACAACACCTAAGAAAGGCATGCCCGCAAAGGTTCTTTGGTACTTTCCTTCGATTCCTTGCTTTCGAAGGTTGTTCAAAAGTAAAGAGACATCAAAGATGTTGACTTGGCATTCAGATAATCGATCTGATGATAGGGTGCTACGCCATTCTTGTGATTCTCCAAATTGGAAAGTAGTAGATAATTTATCCCCTCAGTTTGCATCTGATCCGTGCAATCTTTGTCTTGCCATTGTTGCTGATTGAATTAATCCACATAGTTCCCTTAGTAATAGATATAGTTGTTGACCAGTAATTATGGTAACATACAACCTTCCTCTCTGGTTGTGTATGAAAAAAAATTCATGATGTTAACATTATTAATCTCAGGACCGAAACAACCCGATGTTGATATTGATGTATATTTGCAACCTCTGATAGATGATTTAAAGACATTGTGGAATGATGATGTAAATGTTTATGATGCATGTAAATAAAAATATTTTAACTTGATGGGAGTCCTTTTATAGACAATTAATGATTTTCCTGCCTATGGGAACTTATCAAGACATGTAACAAAAGGTTACAAGAGATGCCCTATATGTAGTGATGGCACTTCTGCAAATTATCTTGTTCACAGACGAAAGATTTCTTATAGAAGACAGAAGATTTTTGCCATCAGGAGACAAGTTTAGATACCAAAAGAAATCGTTTGATGATAAAGAAGATCATGATCATACACTTTGACCTTTGCAAGGTGTTGAGATATTAAGAAAATTGAATGGAATGAAATTCAAACGATATAAGATGAAAAAAAGAATACTCACTAAGGTAGGGAAATGAAAGAGGTCAACTAATAAAAGGGGTAAAAATGAAAATGTTACTAAATCAATAGACCATGGTTGTTGGAATAAAAAAATCAATATTTTGGGAATTACCTTATTAGAAAGACCTACACATTCGTCATATCTTAGATGTCATGCACATTGAGGAAAATGTATATGAAAAGCTTGATTGGTACATTACTTAATATACCTAAAAAATGAAGGATGAAATTAAAGGAATATTGGATTTAAAGAAACTAGGCATACGACCTAAATTGACACCAAGAGTGAAAAATGATAAGAATTGAACATACTTGCCACCAGCATCATATACAATGTCAACAGAAGAAAAAGATGTGTTTTTTAAATGTTTGGCGGGTGTGAAAGTTCCTGATGGTTACTCATCTAACTTAAGAAATTTTGTGTTTATCACCGATAAGAAACTTTATGGATTGAAATCACATGTCTGTCATATATTAATGCAACAGTTATTACTAGTTGCTATTAGATCAATTCTTCCAAAACATGTTTGATTATCAATAATTTTTCTTTGTTCATTCTTCAATACAATATGCAAGAAATCTATATCAATTGGAGAGTTAAAAATTTTACAAAAAAAATGTTGTAGAGACTTTGTGTCTAATTGAAAAATATTTTCCTCCTTCTTTCCTCGATATAATGATTCACTTATGTGTTCATTTAGTTTGAGAGGTTCAATTGTGTGGTTCTACTTACTTAAGGTGGATGTATCTTTTAGAGAGATATATGCAAGTCCTTAAAGGATATGTAAATAATATAAATCGACTTGAAGAATGCATGGTGGAACGTTACATTGCTGAAGAGGCCATTGAGTTTTATTCTGAATACTTTAGTGGTTGCACTGAAATTGGGAATACTTTAGTATTTGTATTATTATTTAAACTTTGTTAAACAAATTTTGATTTTTTTATACTATATGTGATCGAATACAGGTTATTAGTATAGTAGAAAATAAGTACAATATGTAAAAAAATCAATATATATTTTAAAGTCAATTTAACGAACCGACTTTAAATTGATTTAAAGTCAATATTTAACTGATTTTAATGACCTTTTTTATAGTAGTGGAAGTTATTAATTAATTGAAAACCTTGATTTAAATGTTTTCGTCAGTTTGTCAATTAATTAATTTCAAGCAAAATCTAAGAAATCATTGATTAATTGAGAATTGTGTAGTTTTATTTTGATAGTTAGAATTTGCTTATTTAAAAGAAAATAAAAAATCAATAAATATAATTTGTTATTTAAATCATTTAATTTATTTGAATATAATTTAATTTATTTCATTTCATTTTCTTACCTCTTTATATATTAATTTAATTTAAAATTTATAATTCTATTCTATCAACCAATAAATTATAGAGTATTAATGATTTGTTTTTCTTAATCAAATTATAAAATAATTTAATTTTTTAAAATTAAATTAATTTTTTGATAGATTGATATTAAAAATATACTTACACTTATTTATAAATAATTGATCCACTTACAAGTTTTATAATTATAAAATATATACATCACAAGTAAAGATCTAAAGTATCCATTAAAATTCAATGTGGTGAAGATATTCCTAGAATATTTAGTACAAATAGAAAGAGATGCCGACCATAACACGATGGTCTACGCATGTGAGAAAATTCTTAACGTGACAATCTTGGCTCCTTGCCATAAAAATTTCTATTTTATAATGACCAGAATATCTCTCTTTTACGCCTAAAATCAAATAACCAACCGAAAACCTAAATTCAATTCCCCATATAATCTTTGTTTTTTTAGTTCATGGCTACTCTTTGTCTCTTTTTCTTCAAAGAATCTATCGTCATAATTCCTCTATTTTAAATTAAAAAATTAAATTAATAAATATATTATTTTATTTATAAAATGATAAAAATAACAATTATATATTATTAATAGTATAAACATATTATTATTGTGATAAATCTATCAATAAATTTCTTATAATTAGTACAAATCTATTATTACATTTTTTATTAATGATATAAATTTATTTTGAATTTTTTTATTAATAATGCAATTATATCATTAAAAATATAACAAAATATAAAAAAAATAACGCATGATACATATAAGTATGTTTTTAGTATTAATTATTATTAAGTATTATTTTTATAATTCATTATAATTAAATAATATATTTATAATTTTTATAATATTTTAATAATATATTTATTAACTTATCCCATTAATAAAACTAATACAATATTTTCTTAAAATATATAATATTTAATATTTGATTCAAAAACTAGGAATGTGAGTGTTGTGTAATATTACCTCACCTTTGAAGATATAAATAACAGTCTTTTTAGAGCTCGAAGGTGGTATGAGCAGATTATCTTTAAAAAAAAAACTTTTTCTTTTAATTTATTTTGTTGAAGCAAAAGTCAACTTTTATAAATAATATAAAAATATTATAGTTATATATTAAAATGTAATTAATAATATAAATAAAATTAATATTTATATATTTTTATTATAAAAGTATTAAAATTAGTTACAATAATATTATTATCTTATAAAATAATATTTTAAAAATTTATAATAATAAACTAAAACTTCAATAAAGAATAACATTAATTTAAATTATCTAAATTTAACTTAAAAAAATATCTAATATAAATTTTTTAGATTAAATTTTTCATAATAAAAATATATAAATTTAATATGGATATATTATTTTTATGTTATAAATTTTAAAAATAATTAAAAATATTTTTTTTTAATTATTCCCTCCCCGAAAAAAAATGTTTTATTTCAACGAAGCTTTTTGGAAAAAAAAAAATACTTATTTAAGGGGAGTTTGCTTGCACTATGTGCAGATTAACTTCCATGTCTCACGCAATCAATCACAATATAACACACACGCAAACAATGGGATAAGTATAAAGTGATAATATGATAAAACAATAAATTGATGGATGAGATTAAGTTTCTAAGTTTAAGGTATGCAAAAAATTCGATCAATTTGATCCGATTCGTTGATTTTTTATTCGATTCGATCTAATCCGTTGATTAGATCGGATTGAAATTTTTTTCATCTTTAAGTGTGGATCGGATGACAGATTTTATTACGATTCATCCGATCCAACTGAAATTAATTATATATATTTATTAAATTAAATATATATATATATATATATAATTAGTATATATTTATTTAGTTTTTTAATATATTTTTTTAACTTAAATAATTTTATGTTATAATTTATGTGAAAATTTAAATTTTTTATTTAAAAATACAAAAAATAGAGTTAATTAAGTTTATTGGTCGGATTAATCGGATGATCGGATCAGATCAAATGAATATAAAATCAGTGGTTTTGATCCGTTTAACAGTCCTATTTATAACACTTTTTCTTTTGGTACACATTATATTTAATATAAATTTTATAAATTAATAAAAATATTTTTTTGAAAATTAATATTAGCAGAAATCATGGATGTTAAAGAAATGTTTTAAAATTTTTTAAAATTATAATATTATTTTGATACGAATAAAATTTATTAATTAAATTAATTTTAAAGATATTTTTATCTATTTTTAAAACTTTATTAAATATAATATGGATACAGTAAAAATGAAGCAATAATAACGAGCCTTATAATTTGAAGGGGAAAATATTGAATATATAAAATGATAAAAATAGAGTATCAATTGAATTAATTACGACGCCTGGTTCCAAGAGCAGATGCAAAAGAGTCCCAGGCCGAGCCTCGGAGACTAAAGGCACATATTTATTATAAATTTTTTTATTTAATTATGTATTTGCCCGGTAGACCGCATTATATAGATTATATTTAGGGTAAAGGGTGGTAAAAAAAGGAATAACAAATATATTAAATATTACAAATTTATATAAAAATCTATTAAGATATTATAAATTTATTAATTATTAAAAATCTAAAAATAAAAAAAGTCACAACACATGAATATACATAAATCATCAATAAACAACATATCTAATAATTATAAATAAAACCTAATCATATATAATTATATATAATTTAATGCCACAAAGTAACGATGAATTGTTCTTAATTTATGTGTGTATTCATCCAAATCCTTCGCTCTTTTTTTTATTTTCTTTTTTATTCTTTAAAAAAAACAAAAATAAACTTATATCTACTATTGCAAATTCTGAATACAGATATTTTACTTACTTATCAAAACTTCGGTGATTGAATAAAAGACATAGAAACATTATCATCCATTAGGGATAAAAATATTATCGTTAAAATATCAAAAATATAAATAAAATTTATTTACTTATAATAGTTTATATAATTGAATAATCTACTTAATTATTTTAAACAATTCATAAATAATTTAGTTATTTAATATGATTTTATTTTTAACCAACTCACCAAAAATATATATGTTTATTTTCGTAAAATATTAAAAAATATATATTTATTTATGTTTAAGAAAAATGTACATATATTTTTTCTCAAAGAAATTAAAAAGTCCTTCGTATATAAAAGTACTATGTCATCTTATTAATCCTTATTTTTTAAATTTTTTAAGTAGTTATTCTATAGTATTTTATAAAAATACATATTTTATTATATAATATTTTAATTTATTTATTAATATATTAATTAATTAATGTAAATATTATAAGTATTTAAAAATATATGTATTAAAAAAATTTAAATTTTATAAAAAAATTATATTTTTGATAGTATTCTCAATTTTTTTCTAATATTTTTGTTTATAATGATATTTTAAACCTTGCTTACATCCATGAATGGGCACAAGATCGGACCATGATTGTTTGTTAGTAATCATAACCATCTTATATCAGTTTCGGATACATTCGATCAATAACAATCAGTTATGAGTCGTTAATAATTTTCTTAAAATTTAACTACATTTTTTATTTTTTTAACATTTATAAAAAAAATATATTTAGTTTAAAAAATTAAATGTTAATTTAATTTTTACTTATTTTATTATTTAAAATATTGACATTAATTTTCATTTTTTAACTATTTAACATATGATTTTAAGAACATAAAAAATATAAAATGAAAATAAATAAAATTTAATTTAATTATATAAAATATTATATTTTTTATTATTAAAATTATATTTTTTATATAATTATATATATATATATATATAATAATAATAATAATAATAATATCAATATATATTTAATTTTAACTAATTATAATTTTAGTATTACTATAATCATCAAATTTACGTCTTATCTATTATGGTTATTTAAAAAAATCTTTAAATTTTTACAAATAAATATAATTTTTATTTTTAATGATTGAAATACACATACCTACCTACATCGATCCATTACTTGAACTCATCTATTGACAAGCTTTGCTCTATCTGTGGGTTCTTTGTTTTTACTAGCACCAGGAAAAAAAAAACCTAACTACTGGTTCTCTCACCTACTTGTCACTCAAGATCTAATTATCTTTCTTGTGCCTCACAAATCTTCATTTTATTTATAGTTTTCAGTCTTTGTTCGGGTTTGAGATCTTCCAAACAATTGCAAATAAAAACACTTACTTCACAGAGGAATTATTCATTCGGCATCAATGGTAAGTAATAATTATAAAAGAATAAATAAATTACAAATAATGCTAATTCTTCTTTTTTACCATTAAAATTTTAAAAAATAAATTATTTATTAATTTAAATTATCGTATCAATATTAATTCAAAATCAATAAATATTAATTTTATTACGAGGGATAATATTATAAAAATCTTAAATAGTTATTTTCATAATAATAATATTGATGTTGACTTTTGTTCATACTAAATATAATACTTTAATGTGAATCTACTAGATGAGACAATACCTTGAATCATCATAAAAGTGATGTCTTTGATTCTTTAATATTTAAGTCATTAATAAGATTATAAAAAATTAAAAAGATACTAATATCGCTCGATTATTAGAGAAAAAAATTGTCTTGTAATTATCTACAAATGATATCCAAGTTATTATGTGAATGTATACCATAATGAATAAATATAGTAGATTTAACCTGATACATATTCATCATATGTATATAGATTTATTGTATCATCATAGTTACATTTTTATTATTATCTATTTAGAATAATTAGGGATATTTATTGATAATTTATCTTTTTTATTAAGATTATCTTATGATCATACTTATTTAATGATTAAATGATTATTGGGCTTGGCCCATAAGGTTTTTTTGTTACCTATAACTACTCTTTGTTAGTCATGTTGAATTTACTAAATTACACCTAATATCAATCCCAAAACTTTTTGGGCCTTAATCAAACAAGCAAGAAGGTTCAATTATAATTATGTTTGTATTTGGATTCATGACTCATCTAGTAATACTATTGGCACTTGGCCCACTATTGCATTCTTTTTTACCTATATAAGTAAGTGATTATGTTTCGTGTTCTACCTCATTTGGGTGACGATTTTTGGGGTGGTCATTAGTCATTGAGGTCACATGATCAGCATGGCTGGTTCTAACAGAATGCCCCTACCCTCAAGATGGTTGTGTAGATTCCAATGGAAATAAATTGCTTGAGCTAGTCCCAATCAGTCCAAGATGGATGGTTGGAAGGAAGGCTTCTATACATCCATGGATGGATGACTTTATGTTTTGTGGGAAAACTTTGTTTGGTTGCCTCTAGGTCTTGGTTCCTATCAAGGTAGGTCATGTGGTCGATTGAACCTCGTGATTGCCATTCGTGTGTTGTAACTCATTAATTATATAATTCCTTTTGGAAGAATGGTCAGTCTCTTTTTGAAGATCCATTAAATGCAAATAACCATGAAAATGAGTAATTGTTTCTCAAACATTTTGTAGATGCATTAGTGAATGGAAGATTTGATGATCCTTTCTCTACAATTTGAATGAATTGGATGGATGAGCAATCTTTCCATACACCCATTTTTGTACACATTTTATCGAAAATATTGTGTAATCATCTCATTGGGAGAATCCTAGAACCGATTTTATTTCAATTTAAAAGTAGGTGAACTGGCCTGAATTGATTTATGTGTTTATCCAATGAACCAAGTAAATTTTTTTCTCCCTTTTACGTAGTAGGCAGTTTGTCGGCACCCACTCTCCTTGGATGGGGTGGTAGTATGTATAGTACCATGTGATGTCAGTTGGCCACCAAATTTGGGTAGATGGTAGATCTATGCACATGCGTTTTTAGTGGAGGTCTCAAATTTTTCATGCAATGCCCGAGTTTTTAGATTTGGATAGAGTGTGCTCAATTGAGCAAAAAAATGTCATATAGAGCCCACTTTGGGTTGCATTTTCATGGCCGTCTTATTGGGATTTTCTATCTAGCAATCAAATAAGCTTAACCAAATTGTAGGTATGAAAATGGAGGCACAATTTGGCGACAATAACTATGGTGCATATATGTCAAGCTTATTGACCGAGGGATTGCACATGATGATCTTTTCTAGGCTCCGTTGGGATTGAAGTTTCAAAACTGGTAAATTGATTCATTGCTTTCTTGTTGGAAGCATAGAGGATCGATTTTATAAAGACTATGAAAAACTCCAGTTGGAATGTCGATTTATTTACAAAGATCGTAGAACTTTACAGATGAATGTTGGTTATGATGTGAGAATGTGCTCCTATTGTGGGTCGAGTTCTTATGCAAGCATGAGGTTGGATGATACATTGTGTGGTGGTAGCAACTCAAGCTTACCATACACTACCATAGGTGGTCACTAGTCCTAGTTCGATCGTACCTTATTCGACAACACTTGTTATGGGCATTAATTCTTGGATGGCCTTTGGACGATAGTGCCATATATAAGCAGTCCACTTGTGCACTTTAGGCATTAGAGAATGTCTTAAGGACATTTTTGGGGTGGGGATCGATTCAGGAGTTGGTGGCTCTAGTAGGTGTATAAGGATGACTTAGAGCATTTTTTCCATTATGTTTAGACGGGCTTTGATATGAGCTCTCTTTCTTTAGGCCTACAAACCCATTGTGGAAAGCAGTTGCAGGTGAAGGATCTACATCTCTAGCTAGTCATAACAGAGCTAGAATGATTGGTGGATGAATAACTTATTAGATGATAGGTTGGACCTTATGATTTTCGGTTGATGCCTGAGAGCTAGTTGACTAGTTTATATTTCCACTAAAAGTTCAAAAGATCAAGTTGGTAGATTTGATAATACAAATAAGTATGAGTTCTTCTTTTGAAAAACCTTTGAAAAACCTATATATATATATATGTATTAGAATGCATTAGGAAATTTTTTTTTCTTAGTAGAACACACTTGTTTTTCAAAGACAATGTTAGATGTTGATGCCTATTTTTTTCAACATTAAATAGGAGTATTCTCTATGGATCTATAAGATGAAACAATTTATTAGAATCTTATACTACGTGGATTGTAGAAGATTAAGAGAATCTATATCTCTTTTTATGATGAAGAGGAAAGAGAGTCTCTTTGTGATGATAACCAAGTTATATGTATTCGTGCATTATTGTGAATATATAAAGAGAATATAGTTAACCTAATATATATCAATTTCGCATGTGGATACTTGTTGGAATATCGTAGTTATTTTTCTATAATTATCTTTTTATGAAAATTAAGGGAGAATTATTGATTTTTATTTTTTTATTAAAATTATTTTATAACCATATTTATCTGATTACTTACGTTTATTTGGATTTGATCCATAAAGTTTTTTTTGTTGATAGAACTATTATTTACTTGATAAATAAGATGTATTGAATTATACCTAATAAATAATTTGTTATTTATAGTTTTATTTAAAAATAAAAAGATTAAAGTTTAATTAATAATATGAATAAAATAAAAAAATTATATATTTTTATTATAATAATATAATTATTCTCATTCGACGTGTAAAAAAATAATTTTCTATTCATTTAGTACAGTAGGTACCTAGAATTCTTTGATTTTCATATAAAATATATTTTTTAATTCAATTTGGGATGATATGAAATAAAATATTGTAATATAATTGATATGCATAGAAATACTTGCACACAAATTTGCATATACTATGATTATAAAAATTGAAATTACTAAAAAACAATTACGATCATGTATGGAAATCAATAATATAAAATTAATTTATAAAAGTGCAACATTATAAACTAAAAGTTTTTTTTTCTTTCAAATTTATGAAAATAGATTGACATGTTAGTCACAAACAAGACAAGTGCGTTGTACATGATTATAATTATACTTATATTTTTTCAATTTAGCATAACTTAAAAAAAAAACTGTATTCTTATTTACTTATTAAAAAAAATGTAAAAGTTTAACATAGTTTAAGAAGATAAAAAAAACAATTTAATGTTCCATAGAAAAAAATAGGATTTTTTCAATAATAAATTATATGTAATTTTATAAATCTCTCTATGAATAGTTTAATTATATTTTTTAAATAAAAATAATATAAAGATAATTAATTATTGACTGTAAAAAGATTTAATTTTTTATAGGCATCATAGAATAGCTAAAATAAATTCAATATATTAAAAGAAATTCAAAATAAAAAAAGAACTTTATTTAAAAATAAAAAAGTAGTTGTCTTAATTAATAAATTATTAATGAGTTATAAATCTGAAAGACCACAAATATAACTTTTTATCGAAATTTTTTAATATTTGTCCAAAGCCATTATGGTAAAATATAATGACAATTGTAGAGCTTCTCCTTCGGTTTAAATAGGGAAGAAATTATTAATTAGTTTTAGAGTAAGTAATAAGATAGTATTTTAAGTTAATCAAATATAATATTAATATAATTATTTAAAAAAAAATTATAAATACACGATGCTTTTTTTTTAAAAGGGATACTAAAATTATTTTTTTATTAAATAAAGAAAAAAATGTTAAGGATGAGTTGTTCGAACATGCGTAATTTACAATGCTTGATTAGAAATATAAGTAATATAATTAATAGAAAATATAATCTCACCTTGACGAATAATCTCCGCTTAGGTTCAATTCTGCTAAAAATGGCAAACTTGCTAAAATAATAAATAATATTGAAAGGAAAAACAACTCTACAAATCCGGTTGGTCAAAGACTGTGACAAATCCTGTTGGTCAAAGACTGTGACAATCAGTGTACGTGGCAAAAGCCCATATTAGAGAGGACCAATGTTAGGCATTTTTTAGGACGGGCTGACTTTATATGTAATCTCATCAAGCAACACAAATTTAAAAATATATATTTAATGGCAAAAAATACGAAAGAAATTTCTTATATTATTATAATTTAATCTTTTAATCTTTAAATTTAAAAACTTATATTATTTTAATATTTTTTTATTAAAATATTAATATTTTTATATTAAGTAATTAAATACGATTAAGTAGTAATAAAATAATAATTTATATAAAAATTATACAAAATATTTATTTTAATATTAATTAATTTTTATTATTTTATTTTAATATTTTATTAATTTTAAATTTTTATTAAAAATTAAAATATGTATTAAAATAATTTTCTGTTTGAATATTATTATTATTGATTTTTTTAAATATTTTTATATTAAATTTTGAATTTATGGGTGTTAAAAACTTTTAGATTATTTTTATTTTAATCACTTGATAAGAATTAATATTATTTTAATAATTTTTTTTTAAATATTATAATTTATTTTTAATTAATTTTTCATAAATAAAAAACTAAACGAAATTATTTATAATATAAAAAATCAAATTATACAATAATATAATCTAAGATATATAAAATTTTATCTTATTTAATAATTATTTGATGGATAAATAATTAAATTATACAATAATTTTATTTTTAATAATATTATATTGCATAAGCTAGGCGTGGAACATCTTGTAACTTTCGGTCAAACATTTTACAAAAAAAAATTAATTATAGTATATTTTTTATATTAAATAAATATTTTATTAATAATAATATATTATGTTGAACTTTTTGGTATATTTTTGTATATTTTAACCATGTTTAGTTAGACATGTGAATAAAAATGATATAAATGAATTGTGACTAAAATATTATTTGTCTCATGGATATAACAATCATTAATTAATTGTACATAAAAGTAATCAAATTGGATAAACATAATATTTTTATTAACATATTTGATAAATATTAATTAGTTTCACATATAGAATTATAATAGTATATATTATATAAAAATATTTTTAAGTCAACATAATGCAATCTAAAAATATTCTATATATTTAAATTTAATTCATGATAACAAAATAAGAGTGTCAAAACTTATAAGAATTAATATAAAAAAGGAAGCATGTTGAAAAATTTATTTGTTACACAGTACAAAAGATTATGATTGTATAATTTTTATACAGTCATGTATTTATTGTGAAATTAGACAATATAAAGGATGTGAGTATAAATCGTATTAGACACTAAACTTAATGTTTTTCAATTATAAAATTATGTATCTTGATTTTTTCATCACAAATTAAAAATATCAAAATAAATTAAATATTGATTTAAATAATTTTTATAATTAAAAATTATTTTATTAAAATATTTATAATCAATTTTTGACTATATTATATAATATTTTATCAAACACTATACAAATTAAATGCAATATAATTCAATATTGTTCAGTCTAATACAATTATACTTTATGCATCTAATTAATTTTTTACCAAAGGTTTTTGTCATTCATATCGTAGAAATTTGATCTAATATTGTATTATTTTATATTTTTTTAATAATTTATATTTTATTTAAAAAAATTTAATACAGAAATTTTAATATTTTTTCATAGTTTTTCATTCATTTTTATCACTATATAAAATTGGCTTTTTGTTGTTCCTTCAAAAAACAAATGAAATAAGCATAGATAAAAAAAATATGTATATTTATAAGTGTTTTATTTTTAACAATTTGTATTTTTAAATATATTCTATAGCTTCAAATCCTAAATCATATCTTATTTGTTATATTTTAATACATTTCTTTTAGTTTTAGGTTGTAATACTTACACATGTGTGATGTTAATACGTATTAAATTATTACATTTTTATCTTATATTTATGTTAGATAATTTTTGTTATAAGTTATAACGCTATAACTTTATTCACTACTACAAAAGAGATTTTTAAATAGAGATTTAAAGTAGGTTTTTTTTAAATCGATTTATAATGAATTTTAAGTCAATACGTTGAAAAATTGACTTAAAAAATTAAAAAAATAGCATCGATTTCACGTGTCAATCGACGCTACACGTGGATAGTGTCGATTGACACGTAGGACCGATGCTACCCACATTTTCTTTTCCTTTTCTCTCTTTTCTCCCCCATTTTCATAGAGAACATAATATTGTGTCCCATCTGTTACCTAAAAAACCAACCACCACCTCCTACTCTTTTTCATTTTTTGGCCAACTTCGACCACTAATTTCAACGTCATTTAGTGGATTTTCTTCCTCTCTAATTTCTTTTCTAGATATACTATTTTTTAAGCATAATACTCAAATTTTTATATCCATTTTCTTTCACTTTCTCACTTACAAAACACCCATTTTTTCTTCATTTACTTTATTTTGTCACTTTATTTACTCTTGTAAGTATTTCTATGAATTATTTTACACTTATTATTTATATTTCTTTATTTTTTGAATATTATGTCTTATTATTTATGTGTATAATTTTTTGTGTTATATAAGTTGTGTATTTTTATTTAAGCTTAGAAGAGAAGAATGTATTTTTATAATTTTATATATTTAGGTGTTTGATATATATTAATTTATTTTAAACTTAAAATTTTTGAAAATTATTTACATGTACATGAAATATATATATAATATAATATATATATTTATATGTATTTAATGTATAATGAGTTTATTAATATTTATTATTAAAATATATGTGTATAAAATATATTATTATTAATTACATGTGTCTATATATATATATATATATATTATATTGTTAATATTATATATTTGTTAATATTATTATGAGTTTATTATTAATTGTTTGGTTTTTATGTATTTATTTTTATATGATGTTTTAATAGATATTCTAATAATTATGGAATTCATATATAATAATATCTGAAATATATTTGTTGGATACATATTTAATATGCTTAATGTCATTAATAGAAAATGAAAAAAATCTTAGATGTCAAAGTGTAGAATTGAGCAGGACTATATTTCTGGAGTTTAAAGTTTCTTGATATTTGCTCGTAGAAATAGTAATAATGATGTTGACGAGGTTAAGTATCACCTTATCCGTAATGATATTCTTTTGAGTTATAAATATTGGTATTATCATAGAGAAAATATTGATAATACTCATGAGGTAAAGATAATTAAATAAGAATGTGAGTAGATTATATACATCTTATCATAATGTACAAACATAAAATATGATTCATGGTGTTGAAGATGAACTACATGAGGATGATCCTGAAACCTTTAAAAAACTTCTAGAAAATGCTGAAAAATCGTTGTATTCAGAGTGCAAGAAATACACTAAAATGTCTAAATTGCTTCATTTGTACAATGTGAAGGCAAAACATGGTTTTTCTTATAAGGGATTCACATAATTACTAAATCTACTAATAGATATGTTTCTTGAAGGTATTAATTTGCCATCTTCAATGTATGAAGTGAAGAAATCTCTTAGTCAATTTGGCATGGAATATCATAAGATTCATGCTTGTCCAAATGATTGCATTATTTATAGAAAAGAGTATGAGACATTAGATGATTGTTCGATGTGTAAAGAATCGAGATGGAAGCATGCTACAACGCAAAGGTTCTTTGGTACTTTCCTCCGATTACTCGCTTTCAAAGGTTGTTCAAAAGTAAAGAGACATCAAAGATGTTGACTAGGCATTCAGATAATCGATCTAATGATGGGATGATATGTCATCCTTGTGATTCTCCAAATTGAAAAATAGTAGATAATTTATTCCCTCAATTTGCATCTGATCCACGCAATCTTCGTCTTGCTATTACTACTGATGGAATTAATTCACGTAGTTCCCTTAGTAGTAGATATAGCTATTGGCTAGTAATTATGGTAACATACAACCTTCCTCCTTGGTTGAGTATGAAAAAAAAATTGATGATGTTAACATTATTGATCTCAGGATCGAAACAACCCAGAGTTGGTATTGATGTATATTTGCAACCTTTGATAAATGATTTAAAGACATTGTGAAATGATGGTGTAAATGTTTACGATGCATATAAAGAAGAATACTTTAACTTGAGGGGGGTCTTTTATGGACAATTAATGATTTTTCTGCTTATGGGAACTTATTAGGACATGCAACAAAAGGTTATATGAGATGTCACTTCTGCAACTTACTTGTTTACCGATGAAAGATGTCTTATAGAAGACATAGAAGATTTTTTCCATCTGGACACAAGTTTAGATACCAAAAGAAATTGTTCGATGGTGAAGAAGATCATGATTTTGCACCAAGATCTTTATGAGGTGTTGAGATATTAAGGTAATTGAATGATATGACATTCAAACGATATAGAAAGATGAAAAAAAAAACTCATTGATGGAGGGAAACGAAAGAGGTCAACTAATAAAAGGGGTGAAAAGGAAAATGGTACTGAATCAATAGATTATGGTTGTTGGAATAAAAAATCAGTATTTTGGGAATTACCTTATTGGAAAGACCTACACATTTGTCACATCTTAGATGTCATGCATATTGAGAAAAATATATGTGAAAGCTTGATTGGTATATTACTTAATATACTTGGAAAAATGAAGGATGAAATTAAAGCGAGGCTAAAATTAAAGAAACTAGGCATACGACCTGGATTGGCCCTAAGGGTGCAAAATGATAAGAATCGAACATAATTGCCACCAGCATCATATACAATGTCAACAAAAGAGAAGGATGTGTTTTGTAAATATTTGGCGGGTATGAAAGTTCCTGATGGTTACTCATCCAACTTAAGAAATTTTATGTCTATCACCGATAATAAACTTTATGGATTAAAATCACACGATTGTCATATCTTAATGCAATAGTTATTACCAATTGCTATTAGGTTGTCATATCTTAATGCAATAGTTATTACCAATTGCTATTAGGTCAATTCTTCCAAAACATGTTTGATTATCAATAACTCGTCTTTCTTCATTCTTTAATACAATATAAAATGAATCAATATCAATTGATGAGTTAAACTCTTTATAGAAAGATGTGGAGAATTTGGGTCTACTTGAAAATATTTTCCTCCTTTTTTGATATAATGATTGACTTGTGTGTTCATTTAGTTCGAGAGGTTCAATTGTGTGGTCTTACTTACTTAAGGTGGATGTATCCTTTTGAGAGATACATACAAGTCTTTAAAGAATATGTAAATAATAGAAATCATCCTGAATGATGCATGGTGAAACGTTACATTTTTGAAGAGGCCATTAAGTTTTGTTTTGAATGCTTTAGTGGTTGCACTGAAATTGAGAATCTTACGCATAAGTTGTTCTTAGAATGCCACATGATCCAAGTAGGTAACCCTATGCTTGATGAAAGTAAGAAATTGTTTATTGATTACACTCGATGGAAAAAAGTACAACAAATCATTTTGGTAAATAATAATGAGGCACAACCGTACATAGAGTAAGTGATGACAGGTTCAACCTTTTCATTTAAAATAAAATTATTTTTTACTTAAATATTAACGATACCTAATTGATATATCTTAAATAATATTACATAATGCATTTAAACTTAATAAAGATTGATCCTCGTTATTAAAAAGAGAGGAGAAAAATGGTTGTATGATGAACATAAGCCATAGCTTATTAATTGATTTCCCAACCATGTAAGTGTCACATACAAGAATTCGTTAGTACTTCTATATAATATTTTAAAACTTTGTTTTAAGCACATTTCATGTTTTTATATGCATAGATTCGAGTTGAACTCAATAAACCCAATCATAAAATAACAAAAAGTTTAAAATGGCTTGCACATGGTCCAAAATTTGATGCCAAATCATATTCTAGTTTCACAATTAATGGATCAAGGTTTACGACTCAAGCAAGGGACAGAGTCCAAGTAAATTAGAATAGTGGTGTGAATATGGTTGCACAAACTAGCCAATTTTTCAGTTCAAAAGATGGTAATCGTGTACTTTCTGATAGAACATGTTATGGTATAATTCAAGAAATTTGGGAACTCGTTTATGAGGTCTTCCATGAAACAGTATTCTTATGTGATTCGGTCAAAGATGTTATCAATGTTGGATATAAAATAGATGATTTTGGATTTACCCTTGTAAATTTATCCAAGATAAGTCACACTGATGATCCTTTCACATTAACACTTCATGCAAAACAAATATTTTACGTGAGCGATCAACTTGACACAAGATAGTCTATTGTGTTAACGCCTCCACAAAAAGAGTTCTATCATTGTGATGCTTTAGAATATGATGACATGCTTAATATATGATCCAATATTAGTCATTTCTCAAACAAATTTCTTAAAGTATGTGATGATCTAGTTGATGACAATGATTCTTCGTCATGAACTCGAAGTGATTGTGAAGGAATATATATATATAATCAACAACCTAATTAAACATAATGCATGTTCTATATTATTTTAATAACTCTTGCTTATATGTTTGGATTTAAAATTGTTAATTAATTTATATTTTATCATTATTTGTAGATATTTCACAAATCTTAGGGTACCAAAGATTGTAGATCCAAATGATCCATTGGGGCATTTGAAAAGAAGGGATTGGGATAATATACCTGATGCTCCACTTAACCCAGATGATAGAATATCCATTCAATTTGATACTATTGGTAATCTATTAGGAGAAAATGACCAACAATTGAAATCTTCTATTGGTAGACTTGTGAAGTCCAATATACCAATCAATATAAATGATTGGACTGAGGTCGATGATGTTGAAAAGTACATGACATAGAAAACCATTTATGTAAGTCTCTTTTATTTTATAACTAATTACATATATTATATCTTTTTTGTATTACATCTCATCTAAAATGTGTGTTTTTACAGAATCGTTTTAAATTCCCTAATACTTGGAAGAACAAGTGTTATAAGATTGCAAATAAGCATGGAAGGAATACAAAACTTCCAAATTAGCAAGAAATTATGTGTTTCCATATTTGGAACCACTTGATGAAGAAGAACTATACAAAATCCCTGAAGAACACCCTTAGATTGAATCCCAAGTATGAAAAGACTTCGTGAATTATAGACGTATGGATGAATTTCAAATTATTATGGAAGAACATCAGAATACACAAATGTAGAATATTCTTTCTAACCGTACTGAAAGATCATTAAATCCTGAAGTTAAACAAAGAATGATATTATTAAGTTGTTAATTTATAAATATTTTTATATTTACTTTCCTCAAATTTAATTTGAAGTCATGGTTAATAAATTTATTTAATTTATGTAGGAAGTTGAATTGGGTAGACTAGTTACCCGATCTGAATTGTATATAGAAACAAAGACCCAAAAAATGAAGAAGTCAAGACCAATGACTAAACGAAGAGAATAACAACTCAATAAGTTAGTTAGTACTTTAACTTGATACAAAGTTCTTATGATTTTTGCATATTTATGTAATAATGTATGATATGTTTTTTTGCTTTATTATTTGTAGAGAGTTGTTCAAGAACAAATAGTTAGAGGTGAAATAATCGAACAATTGGGGAGATATGCTATATATTATGCATTCGAATGTGAGTATCCTGGTCGTGTTAAGGGAGGAAGCCAATATGATGGTTATATGGAGTTTTTTAATATTTCAAAATAAAAGTCTCAAATGGTTGGTAAGGAGAAGTACTGTTAAATTGAAGAAGAATTCAACTTCTTTAAGGCCTCAATGTTAAGTGAGATTTCCACTTTAAAGGAATATCAATCACAACACATGTCAAGGATAACACCATACTACAATCAGGGCATGCCCTATTGGCCAGACATATAACCATCCATTCCAGGCATGCCACCATCCATGCAATCTCATAGTGTCCAACCTATATCCTGTATGAGATATAGTCATCTTATTGGTCCTCCCTTTATGCCAGGAATGCAAATGTAATCAGATAGTGGTTCAATATGTCCAATGCAATCTATGCAATCTTACCATCTATCACATCATGATGAATGTTTTGATAAGAATGTTCTTCCAATAGCTATCCTACATAGAAGTCCTCCTCCATTTTATGAATCTTTTGTGTAAGATTTAAAGTTTATGCAGATATTCTATTATTTTTATTTTTTATTATATATTTTATTTATTATATAAAATGCTTAAATTTTTTATAGAATATGAAATTTTTGTTGAAACATTCATCATCTATGGACTATGTTGCTATTAGAACGGTATAACAATTAAGCAATAATAGAATGATTCATAATCAATATTTATCAAATTATTGGTGAATAGTAATTGATCAATCATTGCTCCATGATTGTCCATTACTTATGCCTTCTAATGCTACCACAGTCCGAGAAACGGTTGGAAAATATGTGGCTTGGCCATTAAGTCAAGTTGTGATAAATTTTAACATGGTACTATTTTTTAACTTAAGATAACATTTTTTTACTACTTCTATTATATTATTATTCTTTTATTGTTACTAACATATATAATACCTCTTCTTTAGCCTATTATACCAGAATTAGTAAGTGTAGAACATTTAAGAGATACAAAGTAAGTATCTCATGGTAAATCTATGTCTAGTGGGTAATCATCGTGCACTAAGTCATTCAAAAAGAAGGCATGGAAAAAGTATAGTTATGAATATGCTATAAACTTCAACATAAATCTTGGCTCTTTGATGACTATTGTTGCGATCAAGACTAGCATAAATAATGGATGGACTGTGCCACTTCTTAGAGAAATTTCTAGTGTAGACATTGAGAAAACATATATATCGATCGAGTGCATATTACAACTATTTGAATATCAAATGATCGATTTAAATATAATTCAAGTGTGGATAAGGTGAGTCCTCAATCAATAAATAAATTTCATATATGTAGAACATATAATTAAATTTATATATATATTTTTTATATAGGACATGTTATTATCGACTTCAAGTTAATCACTCATCACATTTAGCAATGTTCTATATTTATCATTTATCAATCAATATCAAGAGAATGATGTTAGTATCAGAGCTAAACAATTATGTGATAATGCATTAACACTTAATAGAAATCAGAAGTTGATAATCCCTTGGCCACTAAAGTTTAAACAAGGCCAAGATCATTGGATGTTGATAATCCTTTGTCTATATGGAAATTATGTTTGGTATTATGACTCAGCTTCCATAGAATTAAGCAAAGATACAAAAGAAGTTGTTGAAATGTAAGAGTTATAACTAGCTATTTTTCTTCTATTGTTCTTTGTAATATTTAATAAAGAACTAACTGTTTTAAACTTTGATAGGGCATGGAAGCTGTAGAACAAGAGTAGGGGCATTGCCTTTAAAAAATCCTATAAGGGATAAAGTTATGGTATGTACAAGCGAATATTAATAATTTAATTAATTTTACCATTGAATAATAAATATGTTCAAATATGAAAAACCATGTACACTTGCTTTTGTAGGTTCCATAACAAAATGATAGAGTCATGTGTGGTTATTTTGTCATGAAATTTATGAGCCAAATAATCTCAAATATCAACATTCAAATTAGAGATGTGGTAATCTTTTTTACTAATATACTTTTAAACATATATAAGTTATTTTTTGTGAATTCATGATATTACATTATTGTTTTGAATTTAAATACATGTAGTTCTTTAGTTGGAACAAGTCAGGCTACGATATGCAAATTTTTGATTATTTACGAGAAGAATGGGAAGAACACATGGTTCAAATTATAACATCACAAGAATAATCAGGAGTAGAATAAGATGATCTTAAATAGCATAAGATAACACCATGGTAATTTTTATAATTCTTTAATTTCTCTATTCTTGTGTCTCTGAAGTTTGGACAGTTTGTTTGATTATGTATTTAGGAAAATTAATTGTTATATGGACCTATTTTTCTGCCCTAACTCCATCTCATCTGTCTTACCTAGTTCTTGGTAATTCTAAGCAAACCAAGCTTCCTCTCCTTGAAATAAAGTAAAAATATCACAAAATTTATGACAAAAGAGGCAACATTATTTTATTTATAATTTAAGTTATATATATATATATATATTTTGTATGTAAATTATTTTTTGTAATAAATTTAATTCTCAAATAATTAATTATTATTTAATTATTTAATTATTTGTAGTATTTAAAAACTCATTTAAATAGATTTTAGTTTTTCTTGCTATTATATGATCGAATATAGGTTGTGAATATAATAGAAAATGAGTAAAATGTGTAAAAAAATAAAATATAAAATTTAAAATTGATTCACGAGTTCAACCGACTCTAAATTTAAAGTCGATTTACAGACTGAACTAACTTTAAATTTTAAGTTTTTTCATTCTAAATCGATTCACCTAATCGACTTTAAAAGAATTTATAACCGATTTAAATGCTCAATTTTGTTGTAGTGATTTCTTTCATGTAACATGATATGAACGTTTGATATTTGATTAAAAAGAATTTATTATTAACTTTTAGTCTCTTATTAGATCTATATTATGATATATATTTTATTCATAAATATTTAAATATAATTTTTATTTTATATAAAAAATTTACATTTTAATCCTTTAAAATATATTTCTAACTTTGCACCCCCAGAGAAACAAGATAGGTTTGTCTCTAGAATCCGGAACACATGGATAATTTAGAATTGTAATACTATTTTGTAGGATTGTTGTATCAAAATTAGTCATATAAATAAATTTTTAATAGGTAAATAATATTAAATGGTACAGTAATACCCTTAAAATTTTTCCTATATGCTCTTACTGCCAAGTACGGCGGATTGAGCATGAAAATAGATATTAGTTAAAAAAATGGTTTGAGTCAATAATAATTCATTAATTATTACTTTATTTAAAAATAATAATATTAATATATAATCAATAATTTATATATTTATATTATTATTATTATAATAAAATAATAATGATATATGATTATTTTAATGCTTTTTATCATACTCGGCATTGGAAAGTAGTATCCGTTTTTCCCTCATGTCTCAATCACGAAAATCCTTATCAGACTAAGTAGTAGTTTTTTTAATCATATACATGCACTGAATATTTATGGTCACAAGTTGTGAGATTTCTTAGTTGATATAATAGAAGGAAATTTATTTAAATTAAATTTATGTGAGTTTTATAGTCCATCTTGTTCTGTTATGTTAAGATGTATGTGTGGATCCATTTCATAGACTGAGCAGCCACACCTCATTTAGAATGCCCTCCTTATGTTTTAGATTATTATAGTTACAAATATGTTTATTCATTTTATAAAATTATATAATATTATTTTTTCTTAATTTATTATATATATTTTACCATGTTACATATTCATTTAATTTTCTTTATATATTCTTCATTTTTATTCTAATATTATAAAAATTTTAATAAGTGATCTTAAGTAAAGTGATACATGTTAAGTATATATTTAACTATTTATAAATTTATAAATTTTATCTCCTATACAATATATTTAACTATTTGTTTTTACATGAAATATAATCATATATAGTGTTATTTATGTTATGCTCGTTATATATATATATTTGGATTATTTTTCGTATTTATTTTATTACAACTCATGTTGTTTAATTTTTAAATTTTCTTTGTCAATTTGTATATATAAATTAAGTAATATTATTTAGTTTTATAGTAATTAATTTAAATAATTTTAAATTTATATTTAAATTAAATAAAAATATATATATTTAATATATAAAATTAGTAGTCAAAATTGAAAAACAGGATTGACTTGTTGTAAAATGATATGACTTCTCATCTTAATAATTATATTATACCAGTATAATTTTTCTTTAGTTAATAAAAAATGAGACTTTAATGTCTTTTTAAAAAGAAATATATTGAAATTTGTTGAAACAAGTTTTTTAACAACAGTACTGAAACAATATTCTCGATAACCTGGTATGAACTGCTTGGGTTAAGTCACGGACTAGGTTGCTCTCTTTAAGACATTTCGCGGCTCTGCCTAATTTGTGCAAGCAAACACAGCCCCGTCGTCCCCAGGATAAAAAAAATCTAGAATTTTTTTTCTCTGTCTCAGAACTTCACTGCATTGATGAAGACTGGAATGCTACACCTGAAAATTTGTTGCTCGGAAAACTAAAAAAAAATAACTTAGAATTGCAAAGAGAATTTTTTTTCGTAGGGAGATGAGTTTGCAGATTGTTGTGTTAAAACTGAGAGTTGAGGCCCTCTATTTATAGGTTTTAGAAACCGTGTGGTCATTATGACAATAACGGTAATGTCTGAGGATGGAGAGCGTAACAGTCATTCTGAGTAATGAAGAGTAACAATCATTTTCTGAGTAAAGACGAGTAATAGACATTTTTGTGAGTAAAGACGAATAACGAACATTTTTGTGAATAAAGACAATTAACGGCCATTTTTTTGAATAATGAAAAGTAACAGACTGAGTAAAAGAAAATAACGGTTGTTTTTTTTTCTCTCTTAAGAAAATATATATATAACAACTATTTTCTGATTGGAAACGTTTTTGTAAAAAATAAATTTTCCAAAAAATGAAATGCCACCTCACCTCACACACACGCACTCGCACTCGGCTCGGCTAGGCACGACACGGCCGATCGGACGGACGATGGAGGTGGCGGCACGTGCGTGCGTGTGTGGTATCACATTTTCCTAGGTCCTCTCCCCTTCCACAAAAGTGGGTACTCCTTGGGGCCTAATCCCAATAGACAACTCTTCACTATTTATACCTCTTTTAAATAATGTAAAAAAGCAATGTGGGATAAGGCTATAAATATTTTTATAAACTTAATCTTTTCCAACAATCCCCACTTGAATTTTATATAAAAATAGTTTCATCGAGCAACTGATCAATTAAAAGTATGAGATTGTGCATAAGCAAAGGTGTCTATCGACTTGAACCTTTGCATAGTGTTGATGCTTTAGAATATACTAGAGTAACTCGTAGTTTTGAACTCTATCTCTAACAACATTACACACACAACCTTTCCAAGGTGTAGTTATAAAAGCCCATGATTTATGGCCATGCACGTGTATCCCAGTATAGTGAACGCTCTAGTAAATTTCCCCCCAAAAATATTTCATAGGAAGCGGCCACACTTCCACATTCACATAGGTGAGTCTATCAAGAGTACTCCTGTAGCTATGTACTCCACTCCACATAGAGTATATAACTCATTAAGAGTTTAACAATTAAGTCATCCTTTTCTATCGCTTCAGGACTTCATGCTTCTAACAATATAGAATGGGATTTGAAAAATAGCATGATACATCTCGTATCACTTCATGACTTGTTATTACCCTTTGAACTTATTTCTTGGGATCTCCAGTCTATTAGTTGGGTTACCATCACAAGTGACTCTTCATTCTAAGGGCATTAATCCCATTCCTTTTGAGGTTTTGAAAACCTTTTCTCTCGGTAATCCTTTCGTCAAAGGATCTATCAAATTTTCATCAGAACGTACATGATCCACTCTTATAGCTCCCGTAGAGAGAAATTCTCTAACAGTACTATGCTTACGACGTATCTGTCATCTCTTGCCGTTGTAGTAACGATTCTAAATCTTTGCAATAGCCGCGGTACTATCACTGTGGATCAAGACAGCTGATATCGTTCTTTCCCACAAAGGGATCTCAACTAACAAACTTCTTAGCCAGCCTGCTTCTTCACTAGCAGTGGCTAGTGCTATCATTTCAGACTCCATTGTAGATTGAGCCATTATTGTCTATTTCTTAGACTTCCAAGAAACAGCTCCACCAGCTATGTTAAATAAATAGCCGCTAGTTGCTTTGGAGTCTTCTGATAAAGTGTTCCAATCTGCATTGTTGTATACTTCTAAAACATCGGGAAACTTTTTATAATGTAACCCAAGGTACATAGTTCTCTTAAGGTATCTCATAACCCTTTCAATAACATTCCAATGCTCTACACTAGGTCTACTGGTAAACCTACATAGTAGTCCCACAACATAAGCTATGTCTGGTCTAGTGCAATCAGTAGCGTAACGTAAGCTACCAATGATGCTCGTATACTCAGTTTGTCTAACGCCGTCTCTGGTGTTCTTGAAAAAATTTACACTAGGATCATAAGGAGTACATGCAGGTTTACAGTTAAAGTAATTATATTTCTTTAAGATCTTCTCAATGTAGTGAGATTGATCTTAAGAAATTCCCTTTTTAGACCTAGTTATCTTTATACCAAGGATTACACTCACTTCTCCGAGATCTTTCATATCAAAATTAGCTCTTAACAACGTTTTCACATTATTCACAACAAAAATATTTGATCCAAAAATAAGCATGTCATCCACATATAAACATATAATAGTGCAAATATTATCTTCTAATTTATAATAAATGCATTTGTCACTTTCATTTATTTTGAATCCATGTGAGATAACTAGATTATCAATTTTTTCATGTCATTGCTTAGGTGCTTGTTTTAGACCATAAAGAGATTTATCTAATTTACAAACTTTATTTTCTTGACCTGGGATAACAAAACCTTCAGGTTGATCCATATAAATTTCTTCTTCTAAATCACCATTTAAGAAAGTAGTTTTAACATCCATTTGATGTACTACTAAATCATGGATAGCAGCGAGAGAGAAAAGTACACGTATGAAAGTTATTCGTGTAACTGGTGAAAAGGTATCAAAGAAATCTACATTTTCTCTTTGCCTATACCCTTTAACTACAAGACGAGCTTTGTATTTTTCAATAGTACCATCGGGTTTTAATTTCTTTTTTAGTATCCATTTACATGCAATGGTTTTGCAACCAAGAGGTAATTCAACTAAATGCCAAGTCTTATTATACTCAAGTGAGTCCATTTCATCATTTATGGCTTCTTCCCATAAGTTGGCATCTAAAGAAGATAATGCTTCTTTAAGAGTTTGGGGATCTTCCTCTAAGGTATAAGCATAAAAATCAGACCTAAAATCCTTAAGGGTTCGAGTTCGTTTACTTCTTCTAATTTCAGTGTTTAATTCTTCATTTTGTTCACTAGTTCTAGTTATGGGTAAACTACTACAAGACGAACCCCCACTATTTTTAAATTTAAAGGGAAACCTATGTTCATAGAAGTCAGCATCATTTGATTCTATAACTACATGATCTTTTAAGTCATAGAACTTATAAGCTTTACTATTCATAGTGTATCCTATGAATACACACTCATATGCTCTACTAGCAAGTTTATTTCTTTTAGGATCAGGGATCCTAACATAGGCTAAATAAACCCAAGTTTTAAAATAAGTTAAATTAGGTTTCTTATTTTTCAAAATTTCATATGGTGAAATTTTATTTGTAGATTTAGGCACTCTATTTAGCACATAGCAAACAGTTAATAAAATTTCTCCTCACTAATGGGAAGCAGCACCATAGTTTAATAAAATTGCAACAACTGATTCAGTAAAAGTTCTATTTTTTCTTTCAGCTTTGCCATTCATTTCAGAAGAATAAGGTGCAGTTTTTTCATGAATGATTCCATGAGTTTTATAAAAATCATTGAAGATATTGGAATCATATTCGGTGCCTCTATCAATTCGAAACCTTTTTATTTTTCTATTAAGTTGATTCTCAATCTCAGTCATAAATATTTTAAACATGTCAAATGCTTCACTTTTATTTTTCATTAGATATACATAAGTGTAATCTGAACAGTCATCTATAAAAGTTATAAAATAACGTTTTCCATTTCTTGTTAAATTACCATCAAGTTCACATATATCAGAATGAATTAATTCTAAAAGTTCAGATTCTCTAACTACTGATTTATGTGAAGTTTTGGTTATTTTAGCTTGACTACAAAAATCACATTTTTCAAAATCATTTAAAGATAGTTTAGGAATTAGTTCTAAGCTACTCATGTTCTTGATTAGGCGTTTATTAACATGACAAAGTCTAGCATGCCAAATATTAAAAGAACTCAACATGTAAGCAGAAGAAGAGGTTTTATTGATTTCAACATTTAATTTAAACATGCCATCAGTGGTGTACCCTTTCCCAACAAATATATTATTTTTAGTTATAGTATATAAGTCAGCCCCTATAGTTTGAGTAAACCCAGCTTTGTTAAGAAGATAGCCTGAAACTAAGTTCTTTCTCATCTCTGGAGTATGCAGGACATCCTTCAAGATGACAGTATTTCCAGAGGTAAACTTCAATACCACCTCACTAGTACCAGTAACTTTAGTGGAGTGGGAGTCACCCAGGAGCACTTTCTTGTCCTCAGAATTAGAATAGGACTTGAACATGTCTCGATCATAGCAGACATGGCAAGAAGCACCGGTGTCCACCTACCACCCCTCAGATCCACCAATAAAATTGACTTCAGATATCATAGCAATAAGTTGATCTTTGGTAAGGTTCGCCTGTGGGGCAGGACGATTCTTATTCTGGAAGTTCCTAGCCAAGTGGCCAGGTCTGTTACAACTATAACACACGAATGTGTTATTCCTTAAGGGGGTTAAGGTCCATTCTGGGGAGGATAGTTTCTATTTTTATTTTGGTGGTTGTGGTTTTGATTATTACTATGATTATGAGTTTTCATATTTCTACCTTTAGGTTTCAGAATTGTAGATGAGGGTTTCTTATTGGTACTGTTATTTGAGACTACGAGTACTTCATCTCTTTGGTCTTGCTTTCGAGCTTCTTCTTCTATTCTTAAATGAGTTATAAGACTTTCTAAAGAAAATTCCTTAGTTTTATGCCTAAGTGTATTCTTAAAATCTTTCCAAGCAGGGGTAATTTATCTATTATAACAGCTACTTGAAATTGTTCATCTAAAGTCATACCTTCAGAAGTTATTTTGTGTGCTATCTTCTGTAGTTTGTGTGATTGAGCTTCCACTGATTTGCCATCAATCATTTGAAACTTCATGTATCTACTGACATCATACTTCTTAGTTCCAACTTCCTCAGTGTCGTACTTCTTTTGAAGTGCTTCCCAAATTTTCTTAGCAGAATTATCACAGTTATAATAATCATACAAGTCATCAGCTAAACCGTTAAGAATATAATTTTTGCATAGAAAATCATTTTCCATCTAGGTGTCTAAATCCTTAGTTGCAGCTTCAGTAGGAGGATTGGACTGTATTAGTTTTTCAGTAGTAAGAGTAGAAACAACTTTTTTCATGGTTAAGAAAAACAACATTTTTTGTCTCCATCTTTTAAAGTGTAGACCTTCAAAACGGAATGGTTTATTGAGATCACTAGTTAGCATTTCAGTAGACATGGCAGATAAAATATGTCTTAAAATTGTTGAAACAAGTTTGTTAATAACAATACTGAAATAATATTATCAATAACCTGGTATGAACTGCTTGGGTTGAGTCGCGGACTAGATCGCTCTCTTTAAGACGTTTCGCAAATCTGCCCAATTTGTGCAAGCAAACACAACCCCATTGTTCCCAGAATAAAACAGCCTAGAATTTTTTTTCTCTGTCTCAGAACTTCACTGCACTGATGAAGACTGGAATGCTACACTTTAAAATTTGTTACTCAGAAAACTAAAAAAAAATAACTTAGAATTGTAGAGAGAATTTTTTTCGTAGGGAGATGAGTTTGTAGATTGTTGTGTTAAAATTGAGAGCAGAGGCCCTCTATTTATAGGTTTCAGAAACCGTGTGACCATTATGACAATAACGATAATGTCTGGGGATGGAGAGCGTAATGGCTATTCTGAGTAATGAAGAGTAACATTCATTTTCTGAGTAAAGATGAGTAATAGAAATTTTTGTGAGTAAAGACAAATAACATACATTTTTGTGAATAAAGACAATTAACGGCCATTTTTATGAATAATGAAAAATAACGGACTGAGTAAAAGAAAATAACGGTTGTTTTTTTCTCTCTTAAAAATATATATATATATAATAACAATTTTTTGATTGGAAACGTTTTTGTAAAAAATAATTTCGGACTCGGCCGGTCGGACTGGCGGCGGTGGCGTGCGCGTGATATTACATTTGTTTAGGTCCTCTCCCCTTCCACAAAAGTGTGTATCCCTTGGAACCCAACCCTAATAGCCAACTCTTTACTATTTATACCTCTTTTAAATAATGTAAAAAAGCAATGTGAGAAAAAATTATAAATATTTTTATAAACTTTATCTTTTTCAACAAAATTTATAAAAAATTGTAACATCTACGTAAATTTTTTCACATTATTGTGAAATAACTCAATGAAAGAAATTATCAATTTTTATAATTGACCTTATGTCAAAGTCATCTATTTTATTATTGAGTTTACATGCAATTATCTCTAAATAAAAATCGTGAGAATGATTTTTTGGTCGCCTTTTTTTAATTGGTTTGATTATGTTCACATATCTCATCTTTTTAATTTAATATTTAATCTAATACTAATACATTGTTTAATTTACATAAAAACTTGATATAATATCTATATTTGTTTTATAACGAATTAATAAAAAAAAGTAAACATAATAAAATAGATAAAATGTTGAAATTAAAGATAATATTGTAACAAGATATTGTGAATTTAAGAAACATAATAAATACTAATAAAGAGTACCAAAACAATATATTAAAATGACATTTAAATTTTGCAAGATTTATTTTATTTTCACCGTATTCATTTAAAAAATTATATTTATCATAAATTATGATATTATTACAACTAACGTGACATTGTATTTTTATAAAGTATAATCAAATTCATATAACTATATCAAATAAAAAATTGTTATTATTACGAAAAACATGTTATATATATATAAAAATGATCTATTTTTTTAGACTATTAATAAGAGAATAATTTTTAGGAACTACATACTCATATAGAAATAATTAAGATTTAAATCTTAAATAATAGATTTAAATAAATAGAAAAGAGTATTAATATCATATAATTATTAGGTTAAATATAATTTTTTAAAATGATTATTTAAATAAATTAATTTATTAGTTAGATAATATTAATCATAAAAATAAGTATTTTAAGTTATATAATTTATTAAAATGAATATTTTTAATCTATTAAAAGTATAAAAATGAGAACTTTAATATCTAACTTTCATAAATAACAGAATTATAGATATAAATTTAAAAATTATAAAAATAAAATATTTATTTTAAAAAATAATAGAATTTTTTATTACAAAATTAAATAATTTCATGATATTTGGTGCCCGGAACCTTTTAAATAAATTTTTGTATCATTGATTAATAAGCTGGTTGGCAAGAGAATGGATTCTTAGTAAACCCAACCTTAATTGAAACGATGGTGAAGATTAATGTGGGGACCGACGGTTTAGTTGGTGTGACACACGGTTCTTAGAAATTTTTAAAAGAGATTCTTGCATTTAATACGTCATTAAACCCATGACTATAAAAAAGAGAAAAAGAAAAGTGGAACCTGGAGTTTGGGTTATGCAATATTGAAAAGTTTAAAATTTTAAGATAAATTATAATTCATTTATTTATAAATACGATTAAATTTATATTAAATAAAAAATTATAAAATTAATTATAATTATAACATAGGTATAGTATATTAAATTTATCATATCATATTCTATACATCTCGTCCGTTTGTGTGTGGCTGCAGCTATAAATCACCATTCACCTCTGTTCTTCTTCCTACACCTCCATACACATACATACTTTTTCTTCCTCTCTGTTCTTACAAATCTCTCAGATTAATCTCTGGGTTTACATTAAATCCTCTGTTTTCTAACCCTTGACCAAGTTACTCTATTCTTAAACAGCGTGCTGTGCATATCCTCTGTTTCTTCACTTACTTTCTGAAATCTATAGGTATTTCTTTGGAGAAAACTTTTGATTTCTACAATGGGGTTGCTTTGATTTTGGTTTTGGTGAGCATAATCGAGAAATACGTTATAAAATTTGATATTATGTATAATAAAATGCGACGTGGGTTTGTTTTTGCAGTGAGTTTCGAGTTTAAAACAAGACCAAAAATGACTAAACAGAATGTGGTAGTTTCCGATACAAAATCTGCAATCAATATGGCGATTGGTGTTGATGTATCGAACTCATCAGTTTTTACTGCAGCAAATCTGAAACCAGCTTCAGCAACAAGTGGGTACATATCCATTTCAAGAAAGAAGTTGTTGAAGAACCTTGAGATTCACGGAGGAGCAAGACTCAACTCTTGGGTAGATTCTATGAAAGCCTCATCCCCCACACACCCCAAGTCTTTACTTTCTTCGACGGACGACCAAAGTTGTTGGATTGTAAGAACTTAGTCACCTCCATTAATGTTTTTGCAACTTCCTATGACGGGTTGGAACCGCAGGCTAACTTATATGATTGCACTACAAAGTAATTTGTAAAATAAATTTGATATTTAAACCACTGTAATAATAATTTATTTATTTTTCCATACAGCTTGACCATCCATCTGCCTTAGATATGTTTGAACAAATTATAGATGCTTCAAAAGGAAAGCAAATAGTTATGTTCCTGGATTATGATGGAACTCTTTCCCCAATAGTTGAAGATCCAGATCAAGCTTTCATGTCTGATGTGGTTAGTTTCACTACACATCTAGGCTTCTTTTGCTGCAATTTCTGACTTATACTTTTCTAAAATTTTCTTTCTTGGTTTTTTTTTTTTTTAAAAAAAAAACAGATGAGAAGAACTGTAAAGAAACTTGCTAGGTGTTTCCCTACTGCGATAGTTAGTGGAAGGTGCAGAGATAAGGTACATTTGTGATAAATTTTTGCATGAAAGAGTTTCGTGATAAATTTATTTATTTATTTATTTTTAAAAAATATTATTAGTATTTATTTATATTCACCATAAATGCATACATATAAGTACTGAATGGATAGGTTCCATTTTCACCTCAACCATGATTTACAATGAAAAATTTCTAGATTTGTAAAAATTTAAAACAATTTGACAAATTTCAGAATATATGATTTCGAATTTCAGCTACTTAACATATATATATATATATATATATATATATATATATATACATCCATTTCATTTTATTATTTAAGATAATTTTCTCAGTCCAAATATTTATTTATTGTGTCTATATATAGGTGTATAATTTTGTACGATTGACTGAGTTGTACTATGCTGGAAGCCATGGCATGGACATTAAAGGACCAGCAAAAGGTTCCAAATACAAGAAGGTGAGTGAAACAATATAAAGTGTTATTGCATGTTAAAAGAATATTAATTTGATTACTGACAATTTCATTTAATTGTAATGTGTAATTATAATAATTGGACTAAAATAAATATATTTCATGCATTAAAAAGAGACTAAGAATAGTCACATCCTTTGCTCTTTTTTGAGTTAACCAATTTACTTTGTTTCTTTGCTCTTCAGGGTAGTGGAAGTGTTCTTTTCCAACCAGCAAGTGAACTTGTTCCAATGATAGATGAGGTTTGTCTTCTTCTTCTTCTTCTTTTTTTTTTTTTTTTTGTTTTTTGGTTTTTTTAACATTATATACTCTTCATTTATTTAAACATTGTGGACCAAAAAAAAATAAAAAATCAAAGACTTCATATTCTTTTTGTACATCGATCTTTTCAGGTTTACCAACAATTGGTTGAGAAAACTAAAGAAACTCCAGGTTCAAAGGTGGAGAACAACAAATTCTGTGTCTCTGTGCATTTTCGTTGTGTGGATGAAAAGGTATGTAAATCTCATTTTAAGTTTTGGTCCCCAATGATTTTTAAGTTATTATATCAAATTCTGGGAGGTTTTTTTGTTGACTAAAAATCATGTAACATTAATAGATATGGGGTGAACTTGCAAAACAAGTCAAATCCGTATTAAAGGAGTATCCAAGGCTTAAACTCACCCAAGGAAGGAAGGTGTTAGAAATTCGTCCAACTATAAAATGGGACAAAGGAAAGGCTCTTGAATTTTTGTTGGAATCCCTTGGTGAGCTGTATTTCATTGATTAACAATCATTTTTAATATGTAATTCTAAAGTTGAATATGGTCTTATTAAATAGTAAATATGCAAATTTGTTGCACAAAGTCAATTATTTTAGAACCCTGTATGGGTTACTTACTGGTAACATGTATTCCAAACTTCAACAAACCATTATTTTTATTTTCTTAAAACTAATAACAAAATTAAAGATTATGAGTTATTATTTTGGCATTATTTTATTTTTTGGAAATAATTTTTTAATTTTTCTATTTGAATATATAGGTTATGCCAATTGCAGAGATGTTTTTCCTGTTTACATTGGTGATGATAAAACAGATGAAGATGCATTCAAGGTTATTATCCAAAGTTTTTATATATTAAAATGTTTGTTTTTAGCCACAAGAGCCATTCAATTCTATTAAAGACTTAAGATTTATTTTTCACTTTTAATTTTTTAGATATTAAGAGACAGAGGACAAGGTTTTGGTATCCTTGTATCTAAGTTTCCAAAGGAGACAAATGCATCTTATTCTTTACAGGAACCTACACAGGTAATTAAAAACTGCCCAAAAGATAAAACAATTGTTGTATTTATTATTAAACTCATTATTAAACAGTTGTTATGTTATTAACTGTTCTATTATTATTATTATTATTATTATTTTTAATTTTAAAATTTTGCAGGTCATGAACTTTCTGCAGAAGTTAGTTGAGTGGAAAAGACAATCTCTAAGAGGACATGCCATGTGGTGAATTTTAGATGAGTATATAGATAAACTATTTGTCCACTCTTCCAAAAAATGATTTTAGGGTGGATTAAGGATGTTTTATAAGTAGCCCAGGATTCAGAACGGCATTTATGTAACTAAAAGGACAAGAAAGAGAGAACATGAAAAAATTATGTAAATTTTTCTTAGCCTTAAGGCCTTGTACATTTTGTAGTTAAACTGTGTACAAGGAAAAAGTAATGAAACTTTAGTAGTTTGTCTTTATACATATATCTTTCTCTCTTACTCATGAGTAATCATTTTACAATTTTTTTTTCCGTATCAAAATTACTCCGAATTAAAGATTTTTAAAGTTACTACTACGTGGGACAAATTATAAATAATAACTAGGGTGGTAATTTATATCATAAATTGATTTACTAAATTGAATCAGAATCGAAAAACTTAAATTGAATTAAATTCATGTTAAATTCAAGCAGCCTAGTAGCTCAAAAAAATTAAGTTGGGTTATAATAGTTAATCCGTTAGCTTGAAATCAAATTAAAAATGTTTTGATTTTGTGATACTTATTTAAAATATCATGGATGATGTTATAGTTTGAAATTGTTCAAGTTTGAAATGTGGTATTGATCTAATTTATGTTTTTTTTTTGTAATTGACTAATTATTATAACGTTATTGGAGTGATTTATCAAACTAGTAGAATATTTGAGTTAGATTTAATTTTTTTTATCAAAATTGCTCCTGATGTAAGGGTTATTACTATTGTGATAAAATATTGTTTTGTCGTGGTAAGTCTTACTACGATAATAGATATCAGTGATAAGCCCTTTCATACTTGAAAATGTCTTCCTATACCAGGCCAATGTCTTACCAATTTTTTTTATTACAAAAATCACTTTAATGTAAGGATTACCATTGTTATATTAAGGCATTGCTTTGTCACGATCAGCTTTACTACAACACCGGATGCCAATGATAAACCTTCCCACGTTGGGTAACTGTCTTCTCAAATCAGGTTAATTTCTTATCACAAATTCCATTTTTTTTCACCAAAATCATTCTAAAATAAGACATATCATGTTGTGGTAAACCTTATCATTGAGTGAGTTGGGTAAAAAAATAAAATATTACCCAAAATGAGACAATCTTAGGTAATTTTTTCATATTATTTCTCTTATTTTTGTTGTTTTATCTAATGATATTTGTATTAATTAACTTACGTATCATTAAAAATATTTTTTGATTTATATAAAAAAATAGAATTAATTAAAAAAATATTCAATTAATAATTAAGATTTGTTTGAACTATTTCGTTTATTTTTAGTTTAGATTCAAACTTATTCTTACTGTTTTAAATTAAATTCAATTTGAGTTAATATTAGATAAACTTAAATTATATTAATTTATAAAAGTTTAAATTTACTCGATTAGTAAGAATTATCACCCCTCGAGTTACTAATCATTTCAGATTTTATAATCATTAGATTAGTGGATAAATGGTTAAATATTTTATAATCAAGTTACTAATGAAGCTAATTTTTGGCTAAACACTCCATACTTACCAAAACTTTTAACTTATTTAATTTACATATACAGAGATTTAAAAAGGTAAATAACTTGTTAGTTTATTTTATAAATGAAAATCACCTCTAGCCATTTAGAACTAATGTGTTATTGACTCTAAAATCGATCTGAGTATATTTGTGTTAAAAATTAAGTTCAATTACGTACCTACTACATGTATATTAATTTTATGAGTCAAAGTTTGTGTACTGTTTAACTCTAAGGTTTTATATGGTGGGCGAATGAAATAAAAACTTGAAACAAGTTCCTCATCATTCTTGGGACCCTTTTTGATTGATAGAAAATTAAACTCGTTGACCAAGAATATCCACACATTATATATTCTCTTGAATTCAATGGGATAGTGATGTTTTTGTGTGTAACGTAGACATCAAGTTGGTCATAATCATTTCAGAAATTAAATGGAGAAAATTGAGAGCAGCCAACAGAGGAGAGGAGAGGAGAGGAAAGGAAAGGAAACAAACTCCAGCTAGTTTTTGCTTTATATAGCCGAGACTGAGATATAATTAGAATTAGGACAAGACTGATCGTCAACCACCAAAGCTTGATTGTTCACTATGCATATATATATATATATATTCTTTAATATGATATTCAGATACTTTTGCTGTGTAATAACGACATTACGATGCTAAAACTTCTATCATCTGAATTAGGGTGAGCATAATTCGATTAATATGCCTATATCGAGAAATTCGATTGAATATGAGATATCATATTAGTTTCAAAGATTGGATGCAGATTGAAACACACTATCAGGATTAATGTTCAAACTTAATAATAAAAATGAATAATTTTTACACAACTACTTGAATTATAATAATAAATTTTATGAATTTTTCAATTCATATATTATAAAATAATATAAAAAAAAAATCATGATTAATATTTTAAAAATTGATAAATTTTAATATTTTTGAATATTATAACACAATTATTATATATCAAATGAATATTTTTATTTGATTAAAATAAAACTTTAAAATGTATAACAAGATTAAATAATATAACTTAATATATATAGAGACAGTCAAAAAAATTAAATAAATTAAACAATATAAAATATAATAAATATATAAAAAATTCAAGTATGTGAAAGAATAATAGATAAGATCATGGTAAAAATAACAATGAATATATATAATACATTATTTTTTAAGAAAATTAAACTAGTAAAATTAAAAAAAATAATAAAATTACACCTTTAAAATTTATAATTATAAAAATAACATGTTATATTTTGTTAATATATTTTTACTATTAAAAAATTCTGAACTATTATTTCACATTAAATGTCATATAATTGGACGTTATTTAAGTTGAATTACAACCATTTAAACTCGTTTAATGTTAAATTCTATTTAATTGAATTCGTTTAATATTATTTAGGTGATATTTTTATAGTTATATATATAAGTTTTTACTTGATGTAATTTTTCTAAAATTTACGAGAAGATTTTAAATATTTATCACTCTATTAGAATCAAATTTGTAAAAATTATATAATAGTAGAATAAAAGGGAAAAATACATGGATAATGTAAATGAATACATAGTATAGCAAAAGAAAAGAAAAAATAATATTTAAATAATAAATTTGAAAGAGGATAACGATATGTATTTTTATAAAATAAAGAAACATTTATAAAGAAAACAAATAAAAAATCTTTTTCTAACAACAAATGTGAGAACGATAGTTGCAGAGAATGGTGGCCTTTTATCTTCCAACCAGACAACAACGATGACTTTAACGACGATGGACGATGATGATTCTTTCTTTTGGAAGAGCTACAACGACAGTAAATAGTTAATTATTCAATTTATACTACATTTATATTTAAACTTATCAAATCATATATCTTTATATGTTTGTGTATATAGGTAGTAGATTGGAGATTTGGTACAACCAAGGATTGGTGCTCATCTCAGAGCTACTTCTTAATCCAACCATAGCACTTGACTCTATTTTTGTCTGGTATATAAAATGGCATCATAGTATAATTTAATTAAAACTGTACTTTGATGGGTTACTATATAATATTATTCTGAAGACCTAACTATACAAATTTGGATATTACAGCTAAGTAATGCTATAATAATCTCTTAGTTTATATTATAATTGAAAATATATATTAATGAATTAATAAAATATTGGAGCATTCGAGTGAGTAATAAACTTGAGACACAAGTCATCCGAGTTGCAAAGTTGTCCAACATAATTTGGTTCCGGTTAGTTGGGGTATAAGTTACAAATGCCTAATTCTGCTTCAAAAAATAGGAGTAAAATTTAATGAGTTGGCAATTTGTTTAGTTGAGTTAGAGTAAATTGTATTCGATTTGGTTATAATCAAATCATCAATCGATCAAAATCCTATTAATTAGATAAATATACAATTTAATTGAACATGTGTTTAATTTAGTTTTGTGAAACGTAGTTATCGAAGTCTAATTTAATTAAACATGTATCTAGTTCGGTTTCAACTGATCAGATTATCGATTGATCAAACTCTGGTCAAGAAGATATGCAATTGTTTAATTTTGATAAATTAAATTAAACAAATATTTAGTTAAAATTTCATTATAATTGATTAATAAAAATTAATGATATTTTTGTCCTAATACATAAAATATCAAGCGAAAATGGGTCATATATAATCTTTAACTAATTTAAACATTGACATAGGTACGTAGTAGACTAGATTTCGCTTCCATCAATATTTTGTTCAAAATTTATTAATTTTTAATTCACATATAAATCATTTTATTTCCTTTATTTTCAATAAAATTTAAAGATAATTCTTCCAAAAATGACACTTAAGGTCACTTTAGTTTCTTAAATTAGATACATTAATAATTTTATTTTAAATTGATACACTTTAATCACATTACTTTTACATTTGTGTATACTTTAATTATTTTTGAACAACTTTTAAGATTTTAATTTACTTTTCTTTTTTTTTGAAAAATTTGAGATTTTTATTTTCAAAAACATCTACTTGCAGGACCCTATTAATAATATTCATTTTAATTAAACTTAAATCCTAAAAAAATTGGCTAGAAATGATGTGTCCAAAATATAACAGTAATATGACTAAAATGTATTAATTTTAAAAAATATAACTAATGTATCAAATTTGTAAAAATTTAAAATAACATACTATCTATTCATTATCTAGAAAATAATTATAACTTATTTTTTGTAATGTTTGAGGATTAAGAAGTTACATCTCTAGTTATACAACAAAATTAATTTTTAATACATAATAATTTAATTTATTTTTATTTTATTAATTTAATTATTCTTATAATCTTTGTTTAAATGAATGAAAAATAAATTAAAAAAAACTCATACATTTGTAAATAAAATTTGAACTATAAAACTTCAATATATTTTCAAATCAACTCCATATTATTGGGTTATATATACTTGGACTTAATTTATAAATTTTATATTTTATATTTAATATACTTGAATATATATTATTTAATTTCATCTAAATTTTTTTCTAATTTTATCGTATAATTTTATATATATATATATATATTAAATTACATGAAGTATGAAATTATTTTATGGTTTAGATAGCACGAATCTTTTAAAATAATGCTAAAAACTCAAGTTCAACTCACATGTTTATACATTTTATTTATTTAATATTTAATTTTATATATATATAATTTTATTTTTATGATCTTAAAAATGTTTATAAATATCAAATTTTATTATAAATATATTAATTTAAAATTAAAATATTATAAAAATTATATTAATATCTATCATATTGATTTTGGATCGAATACCTTCGTATTCAATTAAAATCAAATCAAATATTTAAATTAACTTTGAGCGGTCATAATTTGAATTGACCGCTGCCAACTTCAATTAGCTCAATTATTTGGTCTTCCATAATAGTATTCCTTATTAAATGCATTTAGACCAACCAATCACCAAACCTATTAAATAGCATCTGCTAGGTTATTTTCCTAGACCGATAATTGATACAAACATTAATCAGACTTACAGGTAGTAGAAAGCTAAATTAACATTTTTTTCTCTTATAATTTTAGGGGTAGCTGGTTGCATGCGTCTTTTGGATCGTACTCAGTGATTCCACCCATGCAGAATTAAACTTCTATTTTCTTGCCCATTTATCAAAAAACTAATTATTTGAGCTATTATTAATTTTTATTTAACATAAATATAATTTACTAATAAAATTTCATTATCACTATTACAATAAAGAGTATTTAAATTAGAATTTAAAATTGATTTTTTAAAAAAATTGACTTCTAATTAATTATAAATCAATATGTTTATAAACTGATTTAAAATTTAAAGTCAATTCAAATAAATGGACTTAAAATTAAAAAAAAATACTAAAATATAAAAAAATAGCGTTAGTTGACTTGTACAATAGACGTGTAATGTAGTGTCCGTCCTATATGTCCACTGACGCTACACTATAGTGTTGGTCCTACGTGTCAATCGACGCTACACCTAACACATAGTGTTGATTTTACGTGTCAACCGACGCTATATACCACGTGCAGCATTGGTTATAACGTTAATTGACTTTTTTTCTTCCCTTATCTCCGATAGTTCTTGCTACTGTTCCTATTTTCTCTCACTCTCTCACATAACGTGCAATATTTTTGACCATTTGTTATTACCATTTCTAACATTGTCGATTGAGTTTTGTTTCCCTTTACTTACTAATCTAGATCCACCATTTTTTTGAGCTTAACACTCAATATTTTCTTACACTTTCTCACATATCAAACACACTTTTCTTTCATTTTCTCACTTGTTTGATTCTTGTAAGTATTTTTATGAATTATTTTACACTTATTATTGATGTTTTATATTTTTATTTAATTTTTACAAAATTATTTTTTATTTTTATGTATATTATGTGTTATTGATTATTTATATATCTTTTTGTGTTATGTAGGTTGTTCATTTTTGTTCAAACTTAAGAAGACAAGGTTTTTATTTATTTATTTACTTTAACTAATTTCATGTATTATATATATTAATTTATTTTGAATTTATTTTTTTTTAACTTATTGTTACATGTATTAAATAATATTATATTTTGTTAATGTTATAATAAATTTATTAATTGTCTAGATTTTATGTATTTATTGTTATATGATATTTTGATTGATATTCTAATAATTTATAAACATCATATAATAACTTATGAAATGTATTGGTGATTAATGAATTTATATTCATTTGATACATATTTAATATGTTTAATGCTATTAATAGAAAATGGACAAATCTTGAAAATTAAAGTGTAGAATTAAGCACGATTATATTTATGGAGTTGAAACTTTCTTGGAATTTACTCGTAGAAATAGTAACAGTGAAATTAAGATGATTTGATACCTATGGGTTAAATGTAAAAATGAAAATTTTTATGATGTTGATGAGGTTAGGTATCACCTTATCTGTAGTGATATTCTTTTGAGTTATAAATGTTAGTATTATCATGGAAAAAATATTGATGATACTCATGGAGAAGAGGTAAATAAAGATGTGAGTGGATTATATACATCTTGTCAGGATAGACACTCTAGACACAATGTACAGATAGAAAATATATTTAATGCTGTGAAAGATGAATTACATGAGGATGACCTAGAAAGTTTTAAAAAACTTTTATAAGATGTCAAAAATTTGTTGTATCTAGAATGCAAGAAATATACTAAAATGTCATGATTGGTTCATTTGTATAATGTGAAGGTAAAAAATGGTTTTTTGGACAAGGGATTCATAGAATTGCTAAATATACTATTTCCTGAGAGTAACAAATTATCATCTTCAATATTTGAAGTGAAGAAATCTCTTAGTAAATTTGGCATGAAATACGATAAGATTCATGCTTGTCCAAATGATTGCATTCTTTATAGGAAAAAATATGATATATTAGATAATTTTCTATTGTGTAAAGAATTAAGATGAAAGCATGTTACAAATGAGACAATACTTAAGAAAGGCATGCCCCTAAGTTTCTTTGATACTTTCCTCTGATTCCACACTTTCAGAGGCTGTTCAAAAGTAAAGAGACATCAAAGATGTTGACTTGGCATTCGGAGAATTGATCTGATGATGTGATGCTATGTCATCATTTCAATTCTCCAAATTGGAAAGTAGTAGATAATTTATCCCTTCAATCTACATCTAATTTGCACAATCTTTGTCTTGCCATTATTGTTGATAGAATTAATCTACATAGTTCCCTTAGTAACAGATATAGCTATTGGCCAGTAATTATGGTAACATACAACCTTTCTCCCTAATTGTGTATGAAAAAAAATTCATGATGTTAACATTATTAACTTCAGGGTTGAAACAACTTAGAGTTGATATTGATGTGTATTTGCAATCTTTGATATATAACTTAAAGACGTTGTGAAATAATGGTGTAAATTTTTATGATGCACATAAGGAATAATAGTTTAACTTGAGGTGGGTCCTTTTATGGATAATTAATGATTTTTCTAGCTATGAAAACTTATCAGGACATGCAAACAAAAGGTTATATGAGATGCCCTATTTATAGCGATGACACTTTTGCAATTCATCTTATTCATGGACGAAATATGTCTTATAGAAGGAACCAAAGATTTTTGTCATCTGGACACAAGTTAGATACCAAAAGAAACCTTTCGATGGTGAAGAAGATCATGCTCCTATACCAAGACCTTTGCAATGGGTTGAGATATTAAGGTGATTGAATAGTATGTCCTTCAAACGATATGAAAAGATGAAAAAAATAATGCTTATTGATTGAGGGAAATGAAAGAGGTTAACTAATAAATGGGGTGAAAATAAAAATGTTACTCAAATAGTAGAACATGATTGTTTGAATAAAAAAGTAATACTTTGGGAATTACCTTATTGGAAATACCTACACATTCATCACATCTTAGATATCATGCACATTGAGAAAAATGTATGTAAGATCTTGATTGGTACATTTCTTAATATACTTGAAAAAACAAAGGATGAAATTAAAGCCAGATTGGATTTAAAAAAACTGGGCATACGACTTGAATTGACACTAAGGGTGAAAAATGATAAGAATTGAACATATTTGTCACCAGTATCATATACAATGTCAACAAAAGATAAGGATGTGCTTTATAAATGTTTGGCGGATGTGAAGGTTCCTGATGGTTACTCATCCAACTTAAGAAATTTTGTGTCTATAACTGGTAAGAAACTTTATAGATTGAAATCACATGACTCTTATATCTTAATGCAACAGTTATTGCTAGTTGTTGTTAGGTCAATTCTTCCAAAACATGTTTGATTATCAATAATTCATCTTTATTTATTTTTAAATATAATATGAAAGAAATCTATATCAATTAGAGGGTTAAACACTTTACAGAAAGATATTATGGAGAATATGTCTACTTGAGAAATATTTTCATCTTCTTTTTTTGAAATAATGATTTACTTGTATGTTCATTTAGTTCAAGAAGTTTAATTGTGTGGTCCTACTTACTTAAGGTGGATGTATCTTTTTGAGAGATACATGCAAGTTCTTAAAGGATATGTAAATAATGGAAATCATCCTAAAGAATGCATGGTGGAATGTTACATCGCTAAAGAGGCTATTGATTTTTGTTCTGAATATTATAGTGGTTGCACTCAAATTGGGAATCTTATACACAAGTTATTCTTAGAATGTGATATGATCCAATTAGGTAACTCTATGCTTGATGGAAGAAAAATATTGTTCATTGATCACACTCGATAAGAAATTGCACACATAATCGTTTTGGAAAATAACAATGAGGCATAAGCATATACATAGTAAATAATGGAAATGCATGTTAGGTTCATCTTTTTTCATATAAAATAAAATTATTATTTATTTAACTATTAATGATACGTAATTGTTATATATTTCATAATATCACAGAATGTATTTGAACTTACTGAAGACTGATCCTCGTTATAAAAAGAAAGGAGAAAAATAGTTGTATGATGAGCATAAACGATAGCTTATTAATTGGTTTCGTAACCATGTAAGTGTCACATATAAAATTCATTAGTGCACCTAATTGTTGTTTTGCAACTTTATTTTAAGCACAGTTCATGTTTTTATATGCATAGATACGAGTTGAACTCAATAAACCCAATTATAAAATAATAAAAACTCTGGAATGTCTTCCATATGGTCCAAAATTTGATACCAAATCATATTCTTCACAATTAATGATTCTAGGTTTACAACACAAGCAAAAGATAAAGTCCAAGTAAACCAAAATAGTGGTATGAAAATGGTTGCACAAACTTGGTAATTTGCTAGTTATAAAGATAGTAATTATGTAATTTCTGATAAAACATATTATGATATAATTCAATAAATTTGATAACTCAATTATGAGGTCTTCCACAAAAAAATATTCTTATGTCGAAGACACTATAAATGTTGGATATAAAATAGATGATTTTGGATTTATCTTTGTAAACTTGTCCAAGATAGGTCACATTGATGATCTCACATTAGCACTTTATGCAAAATAAGTATTTTACATAAGCGATCAAATTGACACAAGATGATCTGTTGTATTGACACCTCCATAAAAAGAGTTCTACCATTGTAATGCTTTAGAAGATAAAGACATGCTTGATATGTTATCAAATGCTAGTCATTTCTCAAACAAATTTTCTAATGTATGTGATGATCTAGTTGATAATGATGATTATTCGTTATGGATTTGAAATGATTGTGAAGGAATATATATATATATACACACACACGATCAACAATCTAATTAAACATAATATATGTTATATATTATTCTAATAACTCCTTTATATGTTTGGATTTAAAATTGTGAATTAATTTTTATTTCATCATTGTTTATAGATATTTTATTGATCATAAGGTGTCGAAGATTATAGATCCAAATGATCCATTGGGACATTTTTTTAAAAAAGGATTGAGCTAATATACTTGACCCTCCACTTAATCTAAATAATAAAATACCTGTTGAATTTAATACAATTAGTAATCCATTGGGACATTTTTTTTAAAAAGGGTTGAGCTAATATACTTGACCCTCCACTTAATCTAGATGATAAAATACTTGTTGAATTTAATACAATTAGTAATCCATTGGGAGAAAATGGCCAACATTTGAAATATTCTATCAGTAGACTTGTCAAGTCAAGTATATCAATCAATATAAATGATTGGAGTAATATTGAATATTATAAAAAGTACAAGATATGAAAAACCATTTATGTAAGTCTTTTTTGCTTTATAATTAATTACACAATATATCATTTTTGTATTATATCTTCTCTAAAATGTGTTTTTTATAGAATCGTTTCAAAGGCCCTAATGATTGGTTTAATAAGTGTTACAAAATTGCAAATAAGGTGTGAGAGAAATATAAAACTTCTAAGTTGGCTAGAAATTATGTGTTTTCATACTTTAACCCCTTAAAATTTTAATTTAATTATCATGTAGGATCGACTTAAAATTTAAAGTTGGTTGAAAAATAGAACTAATTTAAAATTTAAAGTTGGTTGAAAAATAGAACCACTTTAAAATTTAAAGTCAGTTGACATGTAAAATTGTCTTTAAATTTTAAGTTGGTTGACTTGTAGGATCGACTTAAAAATTTAAAGTTAATTGTACTGGTAAACTGACTTAAAATTTAAAGTCAATTCTACCTTATATCTATATCCTACCTAAAAATTAAAGTCATCTCAATTTAAATCAGTTCACCGAACCATCTTAAAATCCTTTTTAAGTCAGTTAATAACCGACTTAAAAGTCCTTTGTTATAGTAATGTATTAACATATGTTATATACAATTAAATTGAGAATTTAGGTTGAAAAGATCCCATAACATTAAACTGTTCATATGTTAATTAATATGATGTTATAGGTACGACAATTAAGTACTAAGTACTTATTAATTACGTTTATTTTTGGTTTTCTATATTAGTTTCTTGTTTCACATACCATAAATTAACATACTATTAATGGTAGTAGTGTTAAGTTACATGGTGGTCAATTTGGTGTAACAGAATAAGAAAAAGGTAAAGGGTGAGCTGTCTATATATAGTTAGAGTTATAACTAATTGTGGGTGAGTTAACCAATTACACACATAGAAGTATTTTTGCATCACTCTTTTTTTTTTGAAGTTATGTATGGTATTAGAGTCAACTGTTTTCGAATATAATAATGAATTCTTCAAGAATCATAGAAAAAAACTTCTCAAATTGAGAAGATTAATGAGCAATTGAACAACATCTCAATAGGAGATCATAATGTTGAATTGAATGTTTCAAAGACTTCTTATGGTGATCAAAATTTGATTACCGAATAATTTGTTCAAGTTTCTTTAGCAATTCTATCAATCATGTATCAATTGGAATCAAGCTGGATTGAAGCAATTTTCTCATGTGGAGAGAGTAGGCAATGAGTTTGATTAATGCTTATGGTATGTGAAATATTCTTGAGATGATAAGTATGTTGAAGGAACTTAATTCATTATTGTAGATTTTTTCCTTTGGACTCGAATTAATAATAAATAGCTTATGATATGTGAAATATTCTTGAGATGAATTTTGTGAACACTTGTAGAGCTCGAGTAATGGAATTAAAACTTCAATTGCAAACTCTGCATAAAGATTCACTTTATGTTAATTATTATTTTTATTAACTCAAAGGAATTGCTGATAAATTAGGTGACATAAGATGACTTGTAGATGATGATGATCTATTTGTTACTATATGTAGTGGGTTAGGATCTCTTTATAATACTTGCACTTGTTCTTTTAATAGTATAGGTGAGAAAATTTCCCTTGAAAAAGTCAAGAAAAGATTATTATCCTATGGAAATATACTTGCTCAATATGATAGACTTGATGAAAGTCAAGTTTGTCAAGCTAATGTTGCTACTATTTTTGGTGGAAATGACGAAGGTAGAGGCAATTAAAGTAATAATTTAGAGAACTAGAATGGAGATAATAATGCTTCTTCTAATTGAGGTCATGGTAGATCTAACAATAAAAGGAGAGGTAAAGGTAGAAAGGTTCAATGTCAATTTTACTACAAATTTGGCCATGTTGCTTCACGATGTTATGTACTAAAAAATCTCATTTATGGTGGAAGAGGTGAGAGATGTAGTGGTAGAGGTGATAGTGGTGCTTTTGCATTCATTGCATCTTTATATCAAAATTCTGATGGTTGTGTTAATGATAATGCTTGGGTTTTGATAGTAGAGAACACATCATGTTACTAATGATGTAGGTAATCTCTCTAATCTCTCTAACTACACTGGATTAGATGGTGTTCTTTGTGGTAATAGGGGTAAAGTTCTTATAACTTTTACTCCCTCTCCTATTGCTCCAATACATAATAAACATGTTTTACATACTTCTACAACGACAGATCTTATTTATGTACATAAAATTTCCAAAGATAATGATGCATTTATAGATATTCATTGTGATTGCTTCTTTTTTAAGGACAAGAATATGGAAAGGGTGCTTTTTCACGTGCATAATGTTTTATAAAAAGTGCTACAAGCTATGTCTAAGTTTGATGTGTTGATCAACAACTTTTGTTGCTATTACTTCAGTCTAGTGACAAATTGAGGCATGCTTCACAGCCTATTATAAATAAAGTTTTGCGTAAGTGTGACCTCTAGTTTAGGTAGTGCACTTAGAAGGTCACATATATTATCTTTTAAGTCTACACATGTAACAAATAAACATGCTTTTGATCTCTTGTATTGTGCCTTGTGGGAACCTTACTTGCTCTTGGTAATAAGTGTGAGAGGTAATTCATGTTTATTATGGATGATTATTCATGTTTTAAATAGATATTTTTCTTAGAATAAAATGATCAAGTTATTTTCATTTTCACGAAATTCAAACCTATGGTAAAATGCCAGTTTACCATCAAATAGGTTCAAAGTGATGGTGCATCTGAATTCAAACCTTTAACTCATTTGCTTGCATCTCATGGAATCATTTATAGGCTTACATATCCTCACTCATCTGCACAAAATATGATGGTAAAGTGTAGGCATAGGCATGTGGTTGGTATTGGGCTTAGTATTCTTCTCATATCTAAATTTCCTCTCATTTATTGGCTTTTGGCTTTAGGTCTATAGCTTATACTTTAAGTCGTTTTCCTTTAAAAGTTCTTAGTTTTGCTTCTCCTTACAAACTTTTATTTGTTCACAAACAATACTATACTTTCCTTAAGATATTTAGGTGCCTTTATTTTCCTTTTCTATGCCCCTATACTAAAAGTAAGTTATAAGCTCATTCTACATCTTGTGCTTTTCTTAGCTATGCCACTAACCATCGTGTTTATGTATGCTTGGATTTGACTACCAAGAAAATTTTGGTTAATATGCATGTTATCCTTTTGGAGTAAGAGTTTCCTTTTACCTATTCCACTAACTCATTTTCTTTGTCTAATCACCAACCTTCTATATATTTTCCTTAGTGGATGCTTGTATGTCTAGTGTCACATTCTCAGTCTGATGTTGTGTCTAATCGAGCCTCACCTACCTTAGCATTTTTAATAGGTTCGCCTCAAGTTTCTTGTGAGGTTCCTTGGACTTCATCTCACCACTCTCCTATTGTTTCTAGTGCCTCTTCTACTCATATTTCTCCAATTATAAATTCATTTTTTATATTCTCAATCCCATGATATAGTAAAAAGTCTCCTTAGATTGCTCAGTCGGACTATCTTTTATGTTCAACATCTGGCCTTTCTCTTAAGGTTGTGTTACCCCTACCATCTCAGATTGATCAATATGTTACTTTGCATAATACTCATCACATACTTACTAGGAATAAGATTGGGTACTATAAGCCAAATAGTTTTTTAGATGTTACTTCTAAGGTTGTGATTCCATTATTCAAAACTTCTAAGAAATTTAGTGAAGCTTGGCTTGTTTCTTGAGTGGAAAGAGACTATGAATATGGATTATGATGCCTTGGTAAGTAAGGGTACATGGAGTTTGGTTTATCCTCCACCTGATGCAAAGATTATTGGCAATTTTTTGGTATTTCGTACTAAGGAGAAAGTTGATGGCGTTTTAGACAAATACAAGGTACACATTGTTTCTTAGGGATACTTGCAGATACTAGATCTTGATTTTACTGAGACTTTTAGTCCAGTTGTGAAAATGACCTTTGTACATATCATTTTGTCTATTGCCATGTTCTTTGGTTGGCAAAATTTTCAACTGGACATTAGCAACATATTCTTGAATGGTGGCTTGGAAGAAGTATTAAATATGCATCAACCTCCTAGTTTTGAGGATACTACTCATCTTAAAAAAGTGTGTAGGTTGGATAAGACTTTATATGGTTTGAAACAAGCCTCAAGGACTTGGTTTCTTAAGCGATTAGACTTTATTGATGGCATCGGGTTTTGATAATAACAAGAGTGCTACAAGTTTTTTTGTACAAAAGGAATGTGATTATGTGATGTCTTTTTTGGTGTATATAGATGATGTAATTTTTACTGGTTCAAATATCGCTCAACATCAACATTTTTTTCACTCAATTCCATCACAAGTTTCACTAAAAGACTTGGGATCTTTAAAAATATTCCCTGGTGCTAAAGTACTTCGTATTGGTGATGATTTGCTCCTAAGTTAGTCCAAGTTATCTTGGAGTTACTGATCAAGGGTGGGTTGGAGTCTTCTAAAGCTGCATCTTCTCCTAAAAATTCTGGTTCTATTTTGAGTAAGGGTTATGGTGTTCCTTTATCAGATCCTACTTTGCATCATTGTCTTATAGGAGCTCTTCAATAATGTTTATTACTTGTTTTGACATTGTTTTTGTTGCTAGCAAGCTCTACCAGTTCTTAAGTAAGCTAACTGATATTCATTTCATTGCAGTTAGAGGGTGTTAAGGTATCTTAAAGGTTCTTCTATTGTTGGCTTGGTGTTACTTAACCCTAAAAAGTTGTATCTGGTTGGACACATTTATTCTAATTATGCGTCTTGTTCAGATGACAGGAGTGTGAATGCATACTATATGTTCTATGGTGGCAATCTTGTTTCTTGGAAATCTTGTGAGCAACAAGTTGTGTCTCGTTCATTAGTTAAGGCTGAATATCATTATCTCGTAATGAGAGCAACTGAGGTGTCGGGGATTATTTCCAAACTAACAGAGTTGGGGGTGCAACTTAGTGGTTTATCTACACTTATGTGTGATAACGTCAATGTTTTGTATATAATACGTAATCCAATTCAACATGCTTAAACTAAGCATATAGAACAGTATAGAAATAAACTTATGGTTCTAACTAGACCTTAATTTTGAGGGGAAGTACCAAAGGTAATAGTGTTAAAGTTACGTGGTGACAGAATAAGGAAGCGGTAAAGGGTGAGCAAGAGTTGTAACTAATTGCATACATAGAAGCATTTCTGCTTCACTCTCTTTCTTGAACTTACGCATATATAACCTTTTCTCGGAGCGGGTGAAGAGAATATAATATGAAGTAAATCTACATAACTAATATGTTTTGGAGATGCCATTTGAACATTAAAAACATTATTACTACCAGAAGATATAGGAATGACTGGCAAATAATAACAATCTAATGTATATAAAACGTGGAATAACTAATTATATGAACTTATAAAAAGAAAAAAAAAACAAAAACAAAAATATCATGTGAACTTAATTTATTCACAGGAAAAGATGCTTCAATTAATGTTGTTCTAGCAAAGAGAATCATAAAATGAGTAAACGATAATATTTACAAATCCTCTAAAAATAAAATAAATTCAATAGGGTAAAATAATGACATTAGAAATTTAACGTGATTCACCCTTTAATTTAGGTTACATTCAAGGGACAAATTCCGAAAAATATTTCTTTCACAAAAACATTAATTAGTACACAATGAGAGATAATACAACAAATTAAGATAAATGTAAAATAGTGATACATAAGTGTTTCCCAAACTTACTATTTTGTTACTCTCCTTTTAGAAAAATATCATAAATATTTTTCAAAAATATTCTCTCACTCTCACACACACATGACTCTATTTTTCATAAAAAAAAAATTGTTTCTTTGGCTTTTGTTTGCTTCTCTTCTTTGGTGTGTCTCTTTAAGGCAAAAACATTACCTATCTCTTATGTGGCTACATAGTTGGTCAAATTTTAGTCACCAAATATATATATATATATATATATATATATATATATATATATGTATATATTATTTTATTTGATGAATTTGTCAAATGTAGGTAATGGAACTGCATCTAAATTTTTTATTTTCTTTCCCTTCCATGTGGGCAAGACCTATAAATCTTCCCCTCTCGACTACATGGAGGGCTACATCAATCTAGTAGCTAAACGACAATATTCAAAATTCTATCTTGGAAGAATTTTGGTCTATATGGATCTTCTTAAGCTACAATAGCTTTTTCTTTATTACATCCCTAATCCAAAGATATTTCACATCAATATGTTTTGATCTCGAATGAAATGAGGCATTCTTTCTAAGGTATATAACACTCTGACTTTCACAAAATAATTGGTAACTGTATTGTTGCAACCCAAGTTCTTTTAATAAATTTTTCATCCATAGAAACTTTTTACATGCTTCTTTTGATGCTATAAACTATGCTTCTGTAGTGGACAATGCAATACATTTTTGTAACTTTGATTGCCATAACATAGCCCCCCCCAACAAATGTAATCAGGTAACATGAAGTGGATTTTTTGGAATCCATATGGCCAGCCATTACTGCATTTGTATATCCAACTAACACAGGTTTGTCATTTCCAAAACATAGGCATATTTTAGAAGAACCTCGAAGATACCTAAAAATCCATTTCACTATAGCTCAATGTTCCTTTCTAGGATTTGAAAGGAATCTACTCATAACTCTAAGTGCATAAGCAATATTTGATCATGTATAAACCATGGCATACATCAATCTTCCAACTATTGAATGATATAGAACCTTTTCCATCTCTTTGTCTGTAAAAGGGCTCTACTTAGAACTTAGCTTAAAGTGATTAGCAAGAGGAAAACTAATCGCTTTAGCCTTGTCCATATGAAATCTCTAAAGTACTTTCTCAATTTACTTTTCCTGTGACAACCATAATTTCTTGGTGCCTCTGTCTCTCATAATACTCTTGCCAAGAATCTACTTTGCTGGCCCCAAGTCTTTCATGGAAAAAGAATTACTCAACTGTTTTTTCAAGTTATTGATTTTGGAAATATTTCAGCCAACAATCAACATATCATCCACATAGTGCAAAATAATAATGAAATCATCCTTAGAGAATTTCTGTACAAAAACACAATGGACCATTGTCTCGGTGTTTGTTTTAAGTCATAGAGGTTTTTCTTCAATTTGCAAACATAATCCTCTTTTCCCATTTGTTTGAAACCCTCTGGTTACTCCATGTATATCTCTTCTTCCAAGTCACCATGTAGGAAGGCAGTTTTGACATCCATTTGCTCAACCTCTAGGTCAAGACTTGCTGCTAACCCTAACAAAGTATAGATGGATGTCATTTTCAACCCTGGTGAGAAAATATCATCAAAGTCAACTCTTTTTCTTTGCCTAAATCCTTTGAAAACAAGTTTGGCTTTGTATCATGGATTGGAACTGTGTTCTTTATGCTTCACCTTGATTATCAATTTATTTTTCAAAGCCCTCTTCCCTATAGGCAGCTTCATTAACTCAAAAGTTTTGTTCTCATGTAAGAACTTCATCTCATCTTACATGGATCCAATCCATTTTTGTTTGGATTCATCATCCATGGCTTCTTCATAACTCTCAGGTTCTCCTCCATCAGTGAAAGTCATAGACTCATCTAGAGGATATGTGGTAGAGGTTGTCTCAGCCTACCACTTCTTCTCAGTGGAATAGGAGAAGCCATAGGTGTTAGTGCTGGATAATGGACATCATCATCTCCCTCGTATTTAGAACCAACTTCTATAGGAGCATCATCTTCGGCAAGTGGATAAACCTAGTCTTCATCTCCAACTTGTCTTGGCACTGATGTAGGAGGAATTAATTCCAAATCTAATGAGTCACTATTGAAATCAGGAACATCCTTCTCCATTTTGACAATATATTTAATGGTCTCATCTTTAACAAATACAACATCATGGCTCCAAACAAGTCTCTTTGCAACCAAATCATAAAATTTATAGCAAAATTGATCTTGACCATAACCAATAAAAATACACTGTCTTTTCTTGGCATCAAGTTTGGATCTCTTATCCTTTCCTGACCACATTTTATCTAGAAGATCCATCTTGAAAGGCATATAGGGTGAAAGATTCAACATATGTGTAATTGTGAGTTTGTCTTCACCCCAGAAAGTTTTAGGCAACTTTGCATGTGAGAGTATACATCTGACTCTCTCCATTAAAGTTTTGCTCATCCTTTCAATTATGCCATTCAACTGTGGTGTCTTTGGAGGTTTCATTTGATGCCAAATACCATGATTTTTGCAGTAAGCATGAAAATGTCCTATGTATTCTCCATCATTGCCTGTTTGAATGCACTTCAGCTTCTTCCCAGTCTATCTCTCAATTGAGGCATGAAATTCATTGAAGACACTTAGCACCTGATCCTTTGTCTTCAGAAGATATACTCACATCTTCCTTGAATGATCACCAATGAAAGTCATAAAGTATTAAGCACTACCAAGTGACTTTGGCATTGGTCCACACAAATATGAACGAATTAGATCTAAAATATTATTCATTTTGAAAGGAAGGGAACTCTTGAAAGTAACTCTGTTTTGCTTTCCTGCTAGACAATTAACACATTTCTCCAAATGTAATTCATGCATTTCAGGTAGTATCTTCTTACTGCCTAGACTTGTCATACCCTTTTCACCTATGTGATTGAGTCTCTTATGCCATAATTCAGCTATATTATCTTTCCCCACGACATATACTATGTCGGTAGAGAGCTTCACTTGCATTTTATACAGAGTTGTATACTTCTCACTTCTAGCCACTACTAAGGAGCCTTTTGTAAGTTTCCATTTGTCATAAATGAAATAGTTGTAATATCCTTCATTTGCAAGTTTGCGTACAAAGATCAAATTCAGGCACATATCTAGAATATGCCTGACATTCTTCAGAAATAGTCTGCTTCCATTCTCTATTTCCAAGCAAACATATCCTCTTTCAATAACCTTTGACAAGCCTTCATTTCTCATTCTAACAACACCAAAACTTCTAGGTGTGTGATGAGAAAAATTCTCTACGCGATATAGTGTGAATTCTAGCACCACTATTAATCACCCAGTTGGTCTCGAATGATGCAAGATTGACAAAATCTTCATCATAAATGATATTGAACTCGTCTATGATATTTGTTTTCTCATCATAACTATTTTTGTCTTTCTTCATTGCTTTTCCTTTTTTTGTTTCTCGTTCCTTTTTAAACACCTGGCAAAATTTCTTGATGTGACCCTTCCTCTTGTAGTGATGACATTCAACATTGACATTTTTTTTATTTTCCTATGCTTTTGCCTCTTGGTTTCTGTTCTCTACACTGTCTCCTTCCTCTAGATTATCTGATAAAGGGGTTGTGCTTTTGAATCTCTATCCCTGTTATGTTTCTTATATGACAACAGAGCTTCTACAACAACTTCAAACAACATTTTGTCTTTCGTATAAGTTAGAGTTTTTATGAGATGATTATATAATAAGGGTAGTGATGCCAATAACATTAGAGCTTTCTCTTCATCGTCAAAACTAACATTGAATCTTGCTAAGTGAGAATGCTTGCTTTTGAAATCACTAACGTGCTACATCATGCTCACATTATGTTCCTTCCTCATCTGATATAGGTCATTCCACAAATAAAATTTATTGGCAAGATTCTTTGAAATGTATATGTTTTCTAGAGTCTCTTATGTTTTTTTGGAGTCTTGCAATTTTTTGATTCAATATTTTGCAAGACACCATCTGAGAGATTTAGACGGATTGTACTGATTACAATCTCATCTATCTCTTCCCACTATTCCTTGGTGACGGTTGCTATCTTCTTCTTTTTCTCTAGCAACGCCTTTTGGACTTTCTATTGAATGAAAATATCTTTCATTCTTCTATGCCGTAAAGATAAATTATTATTGCCATTAAATTTCTCAATATTTACCTTCTGACTTGACAATATTTTTGCTATGTTTCTTTTTCTGTGAATAAATAAGTCATGGATCTAATAAAATATTTTCTGATGTGGTAGATCAGTCTATGCTGCAATCACAAAACATACTAAGAATTTTACTAGACCAGCTCTGATACCAGTTGTAGGGTACAACGGGTAAAAATAAAATAAATTTAAAAGAGTAAAATAATGATATTGATAATTTAACATGATACACAATCTAATTTGGGTTACGTTCATGGGAAAAACTTTGAAATATATTTCTTTCACTAATAAAATTAATAGGTATTTAGTGAGAGATAATCAACAAATTAAGATAAACCCAAAATAGTGACACACAGGTGTTTCCTAAAATAACTATTTTGTCACTCCCCTTTTAGAAAAATATCTCAAATATTTTTATAAAATATTCTCTCTTATTCTCTCATACACACAACTTTATTTTTCATCAATAGAAATTGTTCATTTTATCTTCTTTAGTGTGTCTCTCTAAAGTAAAAACATTGTCTATTCTTTATGTGGCTATAAATTAATTACATAGTTGGCCAAATTTTTACCACAAATATATATATATTTGATAAATTTGTGAAATATAGGTAATGGTAATATACTTAAATTTTTTATTTTCTTTATCTTTTACGTGAGTGAGTAGGATCTACAAATCATGATATTATGAAAAATAAATATATATATATAATCTCATAATTATTAAAAATAAATATTTTAATTTTATAATTATTTAAAATAATACACTTTAAATCCTATTATTAAAATATCTTATTTATATATATAAATGATTATTTATACTCACCCATAAATTACGATATTAAGCTGCATTTTTTTTACCTCATATCAGATCCCTAAACCTGTATCTCAAATATGCCTTGAAAGACTCAATTGCTTTGGTACGTGGAGAGATGAAGTCCATTTGTTGAATTAAGGCCTTGATGCCTTAACTTAAATTCATAAACTAATTAGTCGTTAGTTACTTCAATTATTAGTCCAAAACAAAGTAACTACCTTCCCCATATGGATACAATTCAAAACTTGCTAATAGCTTTAATAATTCTAACAACATAATATAACCCTAGTTCAGATCCGACTTGAAGAGTTTACTCCATTACTTTAATTAATACTATATATTATATTCAGATAATGTAGTGTAAAAGACCCTCTTGTTTCCACCCACCGAAACCTACATATATATATATATATATATATATATATATATAAATAAATAAATAATGGTGCATGTACCCGACTCTTCCATGTGTCTAACAATCAGACGATACATTTTTTTTAAAAGTAGTCTGATTTGATCACTGTGGTATACATACAAAGGCTTAGCCAGGTTTCTATAATTTAGTATGGGAGAAGAGAGGATCCTTCTGGCAAAGCATTTGGGTGCATATAAGTCAGACCAAGCTTTCACGTAAATGGTCCCAAAATGCATACGTGTTGAGTAACAGCCTAATAGAGAACAAAAATGCTATACGTCTCCGTTTATTCACCATCCCGTGATATATATAAATTTTAATATTTTTACCATAGCTTTTCTTATTATCATAAAAGAAATATATAAATTTTCATTTTATATCTTTATTATTCATTACATTATAATATCATTATTATCATATAAAATTATCATTAATAAAAAATTATTATAGTAATAATAAATCTAATTGGGATAATATCATCATCATAAATTATTTATTAATTGTGTTAAGTCTCATTTAATTTAATAGTAGAATTTACAATAATTAATAAAAAAACACATTTTATTAATAATTATATTATACAGGGATTCTACTCTAAATTTGTACATATTTAAATAAGTGCCCAATGCAATTGTGCTAAAATCTTGTCGATACATTGTTGAAATGCAATTTAAAATTAATACCTAATAATATTGTTATAATAGCTTTTTTTATTATCGTAATAGAAATATATAAATTTTCATTTAATCTTTACTATTCATTATATCATAATATGATTAATATTGTATAAAATTATCATTAACAAAAAATTATTGCAGTAATAATAATTATCATAATATTATCATCCTAAATTATTTATTAAGTATGTTAAGTTTCATCTAATTTAAATATCGTAGGATTTATGATAATTAATAAAATGTAAACACATTTTTTTTAATAATTACATTATAGAGGGATTCTACTCTAGATTTTTTGCATATTTAAATAAGTGCTCAACATGCCATTGAGCTAAAATCTTGTCGATACATTGTTGAAATGCAATCCATTATGCACAAGTAAAATTAATACCTAATAATATTATTATAATAGCTTTTATTATTATCATAATAGAAATATATAAATTTTCATTTATATCTTTACTATTCATTATATCATAATACGATTATTATCGTATAAAATTATCATTAATAAAAAATTATTGTAATAATAATAAATTTAATTGTCATAATATCATTATCTTAAATTATTTATTAATTATGTTAAGTCTTATTTAATTTAATCATAAAATTTATAATAATTAATAAAAAATAAATACATTTTTTTAATAATTACATTATAGAGGGATTCTACTCTAGATTTTTTACATATTTAAAAAGTGCCCAGTGCCCAACATGCCATTGATCTTGTCAATGCATTGTTGAAATGCAATCCACCATGCACAAGTAAAATTACTTAGAGAATTAGTTGGTTATTAATATGGATATGTGCATTGGTTTAGGTTTATTAGGAAACCCTTCCCTACATTAAGGGTCGAGCCCAAAACACCTTGAAATGCTATAACTACATTATGTATAAATAAATTAATTGTGCTTAAGAGTATTGAAATCAAAATATTACACTATTTTTATACTCTATTATCTTAATATTTGAGATTTAGGAGTAATGTTTTTATGGATGTTATGATAAATGTTCATGTTGGGGCTCAATATCTTATAAAGAAAGGTTAGAGAAAGATGCGTGTAAAGCGGTCAATATGTGGATCCTCTTGAGTGATCCATCTATTTATAGCACATTTATGGATACAGGTGTTAGCTATACAATGTGTACATATGATTACATGTCAGAGAGCATGATTAGCCTAAAATACAATGTATCAGAGATTCAGGTCGGGTATTACTCGTGTTGTCAATGAGCTTGTGCTATAATCGAGCTCATATAATATATCAATGAGCTCGCACTATACTCAAGCTCGTGCTGCTCTTGGGCTTGGTTTGTTTAAGGCTCGTGCTATTCTTAGGCTTGGTCTATCTAAGGCTCGATCTGACATTAGGCTTGGGTAGGTTACTAGGTCCAGTCCTTGGGTCGATCTGAATGTCCAAACATCAAGTCCCCCCACTCTTTCAGCTCGAGCTTCGGTCAGAGGTGGAAGAGTGAACATCGTGCCCATGATATGAACCGTTCGACTCCCACCATAAATATGTGTCAATTGATTGGAGAGATAAATCCAATGCCTCTATATAAAAGGGTGCTTAGGCTGGGACTTATTGTTGCTTACTTGCAAAATTGAGAAATAGTGAGAGAAAACACTCTTTCGTTTCTTTTCAAGTGGTGAAATATTTTTAGTTTGGTGGTAAGAATTCAGCTTGTACTATAATATTCTTTGTTTGGCTTTTTTGCATCCAAGCGTTGAGAACCTAACGATTTGTTACTTGCTTTTCAACTCAGTTTTTAAGAGGAACAATTTTTTTTACTGTCAAGTTTTCTTTAGGTAATCTCTTTTTTTTCGTACCTTACCACCTGCTATTGTTTTGTCTTTATTTATTTTCTTTGCAGCTTTTATCAAAATGCAAAGAGAAGAGACATCAACTTCTGGCTCGGGCTCGTGGGAAAGTCCCTAGTATTCTAGTGGGAGCTCGGGGTCTTCTAGCTCCGGTTCTTTTAATGAAATGCCTCGGTCTATACCATAGCCATCTACCTCTTCCCCCCGCCTCCAGGCCATGCCGACTGAGAAATCGAGCATGCCTCATACTTAGATTTTAGTGTCTAAGATATGGAGGAGAAAAAAATAGGAATATATGATCTAATAAGCTGACAGGTCGCGTTAGGGGCTGGGTGGTCGTTCCTAAAACTTGTGGGTTGTTGCCCTAGGATGAAGAGGAATAAGAAAGACCTATGACATCCCTCCAACAGTTCAGATAATGATTCCTTCTGAGGGCGCACGTGATAGTGATGCACCTCCAACTATGTGGACTATTTTCCATGAGAAAGCTCTATGGTTGGGGGTAAGGTTTCCTTTGTATCCTATCATCAGGAGATTTTTGGTTAGGACGCAGCTTGCACCAGGGAAATTGATGCCTAATGGGTCGAAATATCTACTCTGCCTAACACTTATATGTCAAGAACTGGGGGTGATTTTGGAAATGGTTGAGGTTAATAGGCGTATGTTCTGAAACGGAACCCCACATACTCGAGGAAGGTGTATATGTTGGTGAAGTAGGATTGTGGGGTGAATGTGTCGCTTCTTGAAAATGAGAAAAAAATGGGAAGAATATTTTTTCTATGTTTTAAGACATGTGGGAGTCCCCCACAAGTGATACTAGATTGGTAAGATGTGTCTGGAATGATACTAAGGTCGTGATTAGGAATATGTCTTATCTGATCATGACCTTGAGTCTTGATACGAAGTAGAGGTTGGCTGATATCTAAAACTATCTTCTTGAGAAAACAAACTGGAGGGCTCTTTTGAATACTCCGCGTTTTCTTGCACGTGGGTTAATGATGCATGGTGCTTTGGAGCCTCCTCTTAGGTTGACTGGCAAACCCAAAGCTTCTTCTAGTGCCTAGGCTTCTGTTCAACATCGGACTCCTCCTACAAATTTTGGGGGACGGTTCGAGGTGGTATGGGAAGATGGTGACCATTAGTATCTCTACTTTGTTACCTTATTTACGCCCTTTTTTTCTTATATATATATATATATATATATATATGTTTTTTTAGGTGCTAAACCCGTGTTATTTTTTAATTCTGTAGATCACATGGTGACATCAGGAGACACCGGTTCACCGACCGGTGCTATATATATATATATATGTTTTTTTAGGTGCTAAACCCGTGTTATTTTTTTTAATTCTGTAGATCATATGGTGACATCAGGAGGAACCGGTTCACCGACCGGTGCCTATCCTACTCCTGGGGGAGGATCCTCGGTGTGTAAGAAGAAGGGTAAATCCTCTCATGAAGGTCGTACCTCTTCTCTAAAGAAGAAAAAGAATAAGGTTGGTGTTGATGAAACTGCCTTTGACCCTGAACCTGTGAATGTTTTTCCTCCTTTTCCAGAGCATACAAGGTCCTTAACTCCCCTTACTGGCTCCAAAGAATCTGGCAATCCTTTAAGGGATTTAAAGAGGGGGAAGGCTATTCTTAAGGACCTTACTGCCGGTGTTGAATCGGGCCTTGGCACCCAAGTACCTTAATCGTTGTACGAGCCAAATATCAATTGATTGGTGTAAGGAATAGCTCGCAACTATTTATGAGGGGGCCGATGTTGGCAAGATCATTCACCATCAACCATGTCAGGTGCGTTATATTTTTTTTGTAATATTCAGCGTATTGTAGTGTGAGCTCAATTTTTGTTTGCTTAACCTCTTTACTTTTTTGTGTATAGTTAATGCTGATTTGTGACTTTGATAGAGCTCACAATATAGGCTATTTAAAGTCCAAGCTGGTTAAGGAGGAACAAGCTCATGCATCATTGTGCTCGAAATACACCGCTCTACTTATGAGAGTAGCAAAGTGGGAGAGTAAGACAATTGATAAGGAGAAGAAGCTACATAAGGTTATCTTTAAGCTTAAAGCCTTTGTTTGGCGAGTGACCGAGCTAGAGGAGGGGCGAGGGAGGTGCGCAAACAATTTGAGCCCTCTATTGAGAAGTGCGACATCAAGCCATAGCTGATGTGGATACTATGGCCTAGAAGCTCAAGTCTAATGTTTAGCAGGAATATGAGTTGGCGATGGAGACCTTCGAGATAGAGGAAAAAAAGAAATATTTGGGTGAATATTACTATTGCATTCTGGATATCCCCATTACACTGCCCTATAATCGAGCCTACTTAACTGAGGGGGAAGTGGAAGGATTGGGCTCCTCTGGTGGTAAGGATGGCCCTGAGGTTCCTAGGGCATGGTCTATTGATCCTTGAGCGTTTTGTTTTATTACTCTTATTTATTACTTTTTTTGTATATTTTATTTTGAAAGCTCAATGTATTTTTGGTTTGTATAGACACGAGCTGTTACTTTATACTTGTGAACGATTTTGAATAAATGAATTATTTTGGCTATTTATTGTGTATTTATGATGTTGACCTACCTTTTGTCATTTATGTAAGGAAAAGAAAGAAAGAAAATAAATAAAAAATTTATTTAATTTTCCTTTCCTATAAAAAGGATTTGGAGAAGAACAGTTTGATTCACGTGTTTAGGAAACAAGCTGATACTACTAAATTTTTTGCTCGCGCATTATGGATTTTGATCGGACAGATAGGTGGTTAGTTTGGGCTTTTCGTATTTCCAATGGTAGGCTTGAGGACGAAGTTAGTTTGCTTAAAGCCAAGGTCGTGAAACTTGAGCATTATGCTAAAGGGATCATGTGTGAGCTTACTGCTTGTAAGGAGCAATTAATCCAAACCTAAGCTCGAGAACCTTGGCTACTATGGCCGCTTTTGTCGACGGAGAATCATACTGGGAAAGTTTTTATATAAAGTGATTTGAAAGTGTTTTTCTCAAGGTTATAGAGGTTACTGAGGATCTGGAGTAGGGGCTGTTTTCCATGATGACCACGCACCTTGAACCTATGATATATGCTCGTGAGAAGGTTGTTCAGATTCAAGCCGAACTATTACCTTTGCTTGAGGAAAACGATGATCCAGATACTGGCCATGTGTCCAAGCACTTGAAGAGTTTGTAGTATATATATATATATATATATATATATATATATATATATATATATATATATATATATATATATATATATTTGAATAAAGGCCAATATGATCGGTGTGTAATAATTAATATTTTTTTTAGTAATGAACAATCAGAGCGACATGTGTTAATGTATAATGCCTATTTGGTATAATGTAATTGTAAGGTATTTAGTAGGATCTAGGTGACTGAACTTGGGTTTTGATTGATTCCTGACCTGGTTCCTGACCAAGGTGCTCTATTTTTTTTAACTGGTAGAGCACTGACTTGGTTCCTAACCGGGGTGGGTTGCTCACCATCTTCAACTTGTTAGGGCACCCTACTTGATTTACTTATCTAGGTGTGTAGCCCCTAATGCCCATTATAATGGAAAATGCTTAACTTGGTTCTTGACTGAGGTGCTCTCTTTTTTTTAACTGGTAGAGCGCCGATCTGGGTCTTGATTGGGGTGGGTCATTCAACCTTTTCAACTTGTTAGGGCGCACTACCTGATTTATTTATCTAGGTGCACATCCCCTGATGCCCATTGTAAGGGGAAGATGTTGTATGAATGATCAATTGCTGCAAAAAAATTTATTTCATAGATACACGTTGTGCGTCACCGTTACAAAGAAAAATATATGTGGGTTAATACATGTGTTTTTAGAAATGATATCTTTTTAAGTGTCTGGCATTCCAACTTGTGCCCTCTTCCTTGCCGTCAATGCTTTTCAATAAGTAGGCCACTCCTGGCGTTATCTCCATTATTTGATAAGGTTCCTCCCAATTGGCACTCATTTTACTGACCATCCATTCTTTTTTGTTGGGGAAAACCCTTCTGAGAACCCAATCACCCCTAGAAAATGTTTTGATTCTCACGGTTTTGTTGTAGTATTCTGATATTGTTTTTTTGTTCGATCACCCTTCTTAAAGCTTCATCCCTTTTTCCTCCGCTAAGGTGAGCTAGACTGCTCTTCTTATCTCTTTTTGTTCCTCTGTTAGGATTGATCTAGGGGTAGGGATTGTTACTTCAGTAGGTATGACTGCCTTAGTTCCATATACTAGGGAGAATGAGGTCTCGTTTGTGCTTCCTAGGGGTTTGTTCTAACAACCTATAACGCTCCTGGTAACTCCTTCACCCATCTCACTTTGGCCCTTTTCTAGATTTTTCAATAAATTGATGAGTAACTTGTTGGAGGACTCTACTTGACCATTAGCCTGGGGTAATAAGGTGTTGAGTGGCCTATCTTGATATTGTATTTGAGAGTGAATACTTTGATTTTTTGACCCGTGAATTGTCGCTCATTATCTGTAACAAGCTCTTTGGTGAGATTGAATTGACAAATTATGGATTTCCATATGAATCTGATCACCTCATGTTCTCAAATTCTTGCTAGGGCTTCTAATTCGATCCATTATGAAAAATAATCGGTTGCAACCAAGAGAAACCTTTTCTGGCATGTGCCTATGGACAAGGGCCTTACAATACCGAGTCCCCATTTGTAGAAAGGCCAAGGACTTACTACTCCCACCATAGCATTGAGGGGGGTGGGTTAGGGGCCAAATCTTTGGAATTTGTCACATTTTTTAGTGTATTTAACATAATCGTTTAGCATAGGGGGCCAATAATAACCTTGTCTTATAATTTGCTGGGATAATCTTCTACCACCAGAGTGTGAACCGCAATCTCCCTCATGTGATTCAAACATTATTCTTTCGGCTCCTTCTATGGCTATGCATATGAGGCCGGGGCCAAGGGGGGGTTTTACGGTACAGTTTACCTGCCTTAATCATGTACTGGCCTACTTTAGCTTCAATTTGCTTCGTGGTTGAGCGATCTTTGGGTAGGTTCCTCTATCCAAGAAATTATAGATCGGGGTGTACCATGTGGTAAAGGGTTTCTACATATCTAATCATTCTTTCGGCCTCTTTCATAAACGCCTCTGCCAACACTGTTGCTGATACTACCCAATCTTGCTTGGTGTCCCTTATTGATGTTAGGGTTGCTAAGGCATCAGCGTGATTATTCTCATTTTGAGCTATTTGTTCGATCTTGAACTCTGAGAATTTGGAGCACTCACGCTTTAATCTCTCTAAGTATTTCTTCATTTTCCCATTCCTTGCTTCAAACATTCCCAGAAACTGATTGACTATGAGCCTGGAGTCACTTTGTAAAGTAATTCTATTTGCCCCTAACTTTTTTGTAGTCATGACTCTGAATATGGAAACCTCATACTCTGTGATGTTGTTGGTTGCCTAAAAATCATGCCTGCCTATGTATTCAAAGCAGTTGTCGTCCTCATCTATTATAACCAACCCTAGTCCTCCGCCATTAAAGTTGTGTGCTCTATCTATAAATACCTGCTAGGTTGGGGCATTTGTTTGGTCTATTGTGCATACCTCTATGGTTTCTATTGTGTCAATGACCTCGGGACCATTGGTGAATTCGGCCACATCTTGTTCTTTGATGGCTGCTATAGTCATATATCTGATGTCGTACTCTCCCAGCTCTATGGCTATTTGGGCTAGTCTTCCTACAACCTCTGGTTTTGTCAGTACATTCTTGAAAGGGAGTGAGGTGAGTACTATGATTGTGTGTGAGCCAAAATAATGTATCAGCTTACGTGCGGTAATTTTGAGAGCGAAGGAAAGTTTGTCTATGATGGGGTATTTGCTTTGGGCCTCTGTTAAAATTTGGATGACATAGTAGATGGGGTGTTGAATTTTGTTCCTTTCTATTATTAGCATGACACTGCATGTCTGGTATGTGACAGCCAAATATAGATAAAGAATCTCCCCTAGTAGTGGGCTGGCCAGGACAAGGGGATTATTATGATATTTTTGGATTTCTTCGAAGGCCGTGTTGTAGTCCTCATTCCAAAAGCCAATCGTGCTCTTTTTGAGCATCTTGAAGAAGGGCATACACTTGTCCATGCATTTAGCAATGAATCTACTCAATGCCCCTAGCCTTCCATTCAGTTGTTGTATACCCTTGAGATTAGTAGGTGGTTTCATGTTCACCAGTGCCTGTATTTTATCAGGATTGGCCTCGATTCCTCTTGCTGATACGAGGTCCCCTAGGAATTTTCCTGAAGCAACACCCAAAATGCATTTCTTTGGGGTTAAGTTTCATGCCGTACCTTCGTATCACTTCAAATATCTCCTATAAGTCTCTAATATGGTTCAGGGGTTGAGCTGACTTAACCACCATATCATCAATGTACACTTCCAAGTTCCTACCCAATTACCTTTCGAACATTTTTTTGACGAGGCGTTGATATATTTCACCTACATTTTTTAGTCCAAATGGCATTCTTATGTAGCAAAACGTTCCTTCTTTTGTTATGAAAGAAGTTTTTTCTTCATCCTCGGGGTGCATTTTGATTTGATGATACCCAGAATATACTTCTAAGAAGCTCATCAACCCAAATCTAGAAGAGGCATCTACCTATTGATCAATGCTTGGGTTGGGGCATGCCTTGTTTAGATCAGTGAAGGCTACACATATACGAGATGCATCGCACACCTTTTTTACTAGTACCATATTTGAGAGCCACAAGGGGTATTTGACTTCCCTAATGACCCCTGCCATTTTGAGGGTAGCATCATGCTGTTTGATTGCCTCATTTTTCTCTCTATGGAACTTTCATTTCATAGGGGTCCATGCAAAGATGTCCACATTGGCTTTTAGAAATGATGAGAGCTCCTTCTCGAGCTCTGTTGTTATGTCATCACCGATTTTCACCATGTGGCCCTTTCTCTCCATATCATTTAGGAAGTCTTTTATCTTGTTCAGAAAGACCGACCTCATTATGCTTTTATTCCTTGTTCACTTTAGGGGGAGGCCTTTCGATGATTGCTATTTGGTGGTAGCTTCCTTCATTGTGGCATTATAACAACGCCGGGCATTCTCTTGATCTCCTCTTAACTCTTCGGGGCCATCAACTGTGGGGAATTTGATTACCTGGTAGAAGGTGGACGGGACTGCTTTCATGTTGTGTATTCAAGGTCTTCCGAGGATTACATTGTAATGCATTAGGGCATCGATGATGACAAAATTGGTCATTACTATCACCCTTTTTGCCATGATAGGTAAGATCACCATTCCTTTCGCGTAATTGGTGTTATTGTTGAATCCTACGAGAGGCAGCTTTGTTTTGACAATGTCTGTGTCTCCTAGCTTGAGGGCCTAGGAAGTTGTTAGGAATATGAGGTCTACTGAACTCCTAGTGTCAATCATTACCCATCGAATGTCACAAGACCCGATCCTCAGGGTTATCACCAGAGGGTCCTCGTGATGGGATGCAGTCTCATCCTTCTCCGTGAAAGTTATTTTCATAGGGGGTTTTGGTTTATCCAAAGCGTATACGTGGGGTGCATTATATAGCTCCCTTGCAAATCTGTTGCAAGCATTGTTGGAGACCTCGTTGACTCTTGGCCCTCCATGTATGGAATGGATGGTTTTAATGTTATACCCCTCATGAGGTTCTTTTCCCGTGCTTGATGAGTATGTTGGTTGAAACATTCTTCGTTCGCCTTGGTAGCCTCCTCTTCTATCTTCATTTGTTGTGATGAGGTCTTTGCAATATCCTCTAGCCAACAATGCCTCCAATTCTCTTTTGAAGTTTCTACAATCCCTTGTTTTGTGACCTATATCTTTGTGAAAGGCATACCATTTCGACACATCTCTCCCTAGATTATTATTCATCTTGGGTGGCCACCTAGTCTCGGGCTCCCTCTCCATCCTTTGTACAATCTGGGTTAAATCAACTTTTAAAGGAGGGCCCCTAAAGGGAGATACTGCTATGACTCATGTGTCCCTATTTTTCGGGCAACTTTTGTTTACCGCCTAGTTTTTGTTTACCAACCAACTTCTTGCTTGCCTATTGTTTGTTTCTATAAGTTTTGTATGTTTAGTCCGGGCTCGTTCTCCTTTTTTCTTTGTTTGGGGTCGGGATCAACTCTCTTCATTCGGCGGTCTTTGGTTAGGCTAAGCTCCCTTTCCAAGTTGACAAACTTTTTGGCCTCCCTATATGCTTCCTCCAAGGTACGTGGTACTGTTTTAGTCAATTCCATGAACATGTTAGAATATTTTAGCAGGCCCTACCTCAAGGCTTCTATAACAATAGAACTAGGGCAGTCAGTGATTTCCAATTTTTCTTCTCTAAATCGCTTCATGTATCCTTCGATGGGCTCTTTTTCCCCTTGTATAATTGAAAAGAGGTGATGTGATTCTTTTCAAGGGTTTATTATAGGCGTAGTTGATGATAAATAATTTGGCGAACTACAAGAAAGGGGCTATGAACCTTGGAGGTAGATTGTTGAACCATTTCTTTGCATCGTCGTAGAGGGTGGCTGCAAATAGCTTGCACATCATCACGTCTCTCTTTGCTTGGGTGAGGGTCGTGGGTGCCATGGCAGTTTTTAAATGTTAGACATGCGTCACTGGATCCTTCGTCCCAAAATTATCATGGAATTTGAGAGCATTAAACTTGGGAGGAGGTTTATCATTTTCAATTGCATCTGAGAAGGGAAAGATGTATAATTGTTCGCAATCTCTGTCCACCTCGTAGGGGTTTTTTCCATTTTACTACTTCTCACTTGCATTTTTCAAAACCTTCTCTTGCTTCTTGTGGTTCTCCTCTAAGGCTTGAATTAGTGTCTCCCAACTTCTTTTTTCTTGGAGCCAATGCTCTACATCAGGACGAGCCGAGCTAGAGAGGGGGTTTCTCTCAACTTCATGCTCGACAGATCAGAGTTTGGACTGACCGTGTCCCGTTACCTCTTCATTAACTAGTTTGGCAATAGGATTTTCAGGGGTTCTTTCCTCTGCCTAAGATCGTAGAACTCTATTTTCTCTTCTAGTTTCGTCGAACTCTTTCCTAAGTTCGAGCAACTGACGAGATAACTCTTAATATAGGGTGTTGTCTTCTGCCTTAGGTCCATTAGTTACAGGTGGCATATTTCCTTGAGCAACCACTATTTCAGGATCGGTCGAATTAGACCGTCTTTCAGATCGAGTTATAGCCATGGTTTTTGAATTACGGGTAGTGCACAATGGACTTTCCTAACTTCTCTCTAAAATCGAGATGAGTCCCTACAGGATATGGGGTCAGAAACTTGTGATTGACCTCAAAATATGAGCCCCATAGTGGACGCCAAAATATTGGGACTCAATATCTTATAGAGAGAGGTTAGAGAGGAATGCGTGTAAAGGGCTCAATGTGTGGATCCTCTTGAGTGGTCTATCTATTTATAACATATTTATGGGTACAGGTGTTAGCTATACAATATGTACATGTGACTACATGTTAAGGGGCATGATTAGCCTAAAGTACAATGTATCAGAGATCCAGATCGAGTATTACTCGTGTTGTCAATGAGCTCGTGCTAGAATCGTGCTCATACAATATGTCAATGAACTCGTGCTATACTCGAACTCGCGCTATACTCGAACTCGTGCTGTTCTTGGGCTTGGTCTGTGTAAGGTTCGATCTGACATTAGACTTGGGTAGGTTATTAGGTCCTGTCATTGGGTCGATCTGAATGTCCAAACAGTTAACTATTAAGATAAAAAAGTGGAAAAAATTAGAACATATTGTATTGTTAAATTAAAATATATATTTTGGCTGACATATCGTTAAAGCTTCATTTGTTATTGTCCCAATCTTTGTTTTTAAATTAATAACATCTACCAATAATAATACTAAATGTAATTAATTTTAAAAATAAAATTAAAAATTAATATACTTTTTTGTAATGAAAATAAAATTAATTGGGACAAGTATCATCACCAATAATTTTTTATTCGAATAAATTGCTACTGGGAGTTTGGTGCAAGTTAGATATGTGCCAAACTCTTTAATTCCGTGAAATTCATGTGATCCAGATGCTCTTGTTATGGGTTACAAATGATAGTCAGTTATTTGTATCTGGATGATTGGTCACAATCTGCCAGAATCTCTTTCTTGTTCGAATGATATTGACGAGGAATATAAACCAAACTTCTTTCAAACATGATAATGGGATTTTTTTCTCTCCTAGTGGCAGGCGTTCGAGAATTCTATTACTTACGTATGAAGTAAAATATTAGTATAAATTAAATTTTTTAAAAATATACATAATTTTAACATTAATTATTATAAGATAATTATTATAAGATATATAGATATCAATTATTTTAAAAACTTAAGTTAGTAAAAGAAGGATCAATAATATTTATATATGTTTATCACTCTAATACAAGTGTATTCTATGTATCATGCAAGTAAAACGTTTACAATTCAATAATTAGGATCATTCGACCTTGAACATAGGACCTCCAACTCTTACACAATGTTAGAAGGTGTTGAGAAATCAACTATTTTAAAAGCTTAATTTAGTAGGATAACTACGGGTAATAATGGAACTGGTTCAGATTTAGATGATAAATTTTGGTTCGCTTTTTCAACTTCGCTTCTTAGTATCAAAGCCAATTAGGTTTATTTGAAGATCTAAGTATAAACATCTTGCTATTCTCTTTTGAGAGAAAGATTTCTAGTAATTAGAGTCAATTGAGATGACGTATGAAATTAGACCTAAGAGAGATAGCCTTTGACGCACAGTAACTCTGATAACAGTAACTTCTAATTACAACCCATCTTCTCAAATGGAAAGATTATTGATATCTTTTTTCTCTAGACCTTCAACTTCCTCTAACCAAGATAACCATTCTAATTCAACTAGATCTAAAAATAAAGAAGTAATAAGAATAGAGGATGTTGAAAGACATCTTCAAAATTGGAGCGTTCTTAAATACAGAACATCATTAGTTTATAATAAAGGTAGTTTTGTTTTCAAATATGATTATATTATTAAAACACTAGAACAAACACTTCTTCTTACAGGGAAAACTATTGATATAAGCTTATTATTTCAGAGTCGAATAGACTCATATAAATAGAAGTATAATTATTTACATATTGGTGTAGTTCAAATAGCAATAAAACCCCTTACAAGGGATGGATTAAACAATTCAGTTATCTTATGTGTACAAGACAAGAGACATAGGAAGTTCTTTGACTCTTTACTTGGAGTTGTTAAAAATTCCTTATGCTCTGGTCCAATCTATTTTAATTTTTTTCCAAATTTTTCTGTACACATAAAAGATACGAATGTTCAAAGGGCCTTAAAGGTCGATATTAAAATGCATGGTTTCGATATAAGAAAAGAAACCAGGAATATAGCTCTAATTTATAGAGTTTATTTTAAAGGGATGAATACTATTTTTTTATATAGATCTAAAGTCTTTTATACAAGACAAGAGAGGTGAAACAACCCTATTCCAAACCAACCTGGTAAAATTTAGATTAACAGTACCTTAAGCGGTACCTTGGAACCAAATAACTCCCATAGAGTCATGGTCTTTAACACAAGACTTACCAACTATCGTTCCAAAAAATAAAGGGCTCCAAAAAATTGTTGAGCATTCAGATGGATTTGTTGAAATTAACTTTGAATCTACTAGAAAAATCAAGCTAAATTATAGACCTTCTTCAATCAGTCAAATGTCTAGAACATATACACCTAGCCCATCTTTATCATCTGAACCAGTACCCTTGATCTTAAATAGATCCAAACTAGAATTTAAAGGTGTCACTAATCTTCCTTCTGGGATTAGTAAACCAGTATATGAAAAAACAGATGATAGCCTTATAGGCAATACCCCTTCAAGCCTAATTCTCTCGGATATGAGTTTTGGCAACCAGTTCACTTTCAAACATATATATAATGGAAGTTAAAAAACTATCCTTATGATCCTACAGATGTTTGAAGACCCTATTAATACGTAGAAAAGAAAGATATTTTACTCTCTTATAAGAGATGAACAAGAAAAGCTCTACAAAAAATACAAAGCGTTCTTAAAGTTCACAAAACGAAAGAGCAGAGAAGTTAATCTAGACTTCTTTGATTTTATTAAAGGATATACTCCTAAAACGGAGGCAACATAGATGCAAAACCTTGAAAAGGTTCATAAACAGTTCAATACCCTTTATGGTTATAAAGTAATGGCTATCCTTCCACTAGAAACCACAGTTAAAATAACTGATTCTTGTTTAGCTGTTCCATACAAAAAGGGCTCCATAAACCCAAATCATCCAGCGATTGATGATGCAGTAAACCAAGTTCTTGAGCAGGCTAATTACACCAATCTATATTTACAATCAGTTGGTATCCAACTTACCAGGATTGAATTAGTTATCCCAACTTCTCAATCTATAAGCACAGATTTAGTATCCTCGTTATCTAAATCACACCTAAAAGGTGAAGTAGAATCTTTGTTCTTTAAACCACTACACGGTCTAATAGGGTTCAAGAAGACCAATGATAGAATTATATGAACGACTTTTAAAGCTAGTGTCAAAAGATAAATCCCATTCCATTAAAATGATGGAAGAACAGGATATTAACACTATGTCCCAGGCTATGGTCAAAAAAGTATTAAAAGTACTAAATCAAGTAGATGGTGATAAAATTTTAGAGGTCAATAAATTGGTCACTCCAATACCAGTTTATCAATCTAAACCTTATTACCTCAGGAGATCTCCAGTCAATTTACAATCGAAGAACCCTTATAGCCAAGTTCCAACTACAATGGAAATCAACTCCAAGAATGGAATATTGATGGTTTGTCTGATTATAAAAACCATTCAAGTCATCAAAAATCTGTTAATTTATTCTGCAGTAGTTAAATTTAATAAATCTTTGATCGTATGGTAGCCATAACCATTGTCTCAGAATCTGTTGGCAGTTATAAGCTTGGTGGGACAACTATCTCCAACAGTCTTAAATAGATGAAATTCTCAATGCTGTTAAAGAATAACCCAGTGAAAATGATGAAACTTACAGCATTGAAGACGTAGTTAATACACTGGTCCTTACTATTCGTTTTAATTTTGTGGGAACTACTAGAATGAAAATGGATCAAAGTTATGAATAATTAATAAATTTAAGATGTCCAAATTTATCACATTTTAAGTGGTATAAGGATATCTTTCTTTCCAAAGTTTTAACTAGAGACGATTGTAATAGTGAATTCTGGAAAGAAAATTTTATTTCAGGACTTCCAACATTATTTGTAGATAAAATCCATTCATACTTTCATGCAAAGCATAATGGTGTCATTCCATATTAATTATATACTTATGGAGAGCTTACAACTAAAGTAGTCAATCAAGGTTTACAACTTTGCAATGATCTGAAACTCTAACGGTAGATGGGTAAAAAAACTCCAAAATAAGCGAGCTTTCGGAGATTTCTGCCAACAAAATGGCTACACTGATATGCTTAAAGACTTTTCTCCCAAGAAGACAAGCAGAAGGCCAATAATGCCTCCACAACATTCCATTAATAGATGGAAAGTACCCAAAAGAAAGTGGTCTAACAGACCTACTTACGTGAATAAAGCTAGAAGATCCACACCAGCCAAAGAAAAAAAGGATCCAATTTTCTATACATGCGAACAAAAAGGCCACTATAGCTCCAACTGTCGCAAGAAAAAGAAAGTTAATGAGCTTGAACTAGACGACAAGCTGAAAAGTAAATAACAACCATTATCTTAAATGATAATGAATAATTTGATGAAGAGAAACAAGATTACGTCTATGAGTCATCTTCCATTACTAATATAGAAGAAATTACACTAGAGGAAGATCACTGTGAATGTGATTACTACAAAGCCATCATAAAAATCAATGGCCTAGACTTAAATGTCCTAACAAAAGAAGACTTTTTCTTAGATACCATCGATAAAATCGATGACCAAGATAAAAAGAAAGAAGCCTTGGATAAATACATAGCCATTGCTAAAGAAGAATCAACCTCTTCTGAAAAAAAGAGCCTTAAGGAATACAAAGATAGCTGAAACAACACAACCAGAGATATTCATTTAATGAAATCCTAAAACGGATTAAGACTCTTCCTGAAAACAAGGAACCAGTTATCAAAGAGCTCCAAGTAGAGCTTAATCAGACCAAAAAGGATTTTAAAGATCTCAAAACCTGAGTTCAAATTTTAGAGCTCTATTAGGGATAGAACTCTCTAGCCCTTTTTGAGGACGAACCAGAAGAATTTACAAATCTCTTGGATAACTTCCAATAGACTCTATAGCACTTAAAGATAACCCTGATACATATATTGATATTGCTAATACTCAATTTATTAATTCAATTGATAAAATCATTAATCATAAATGGTACTCAAAAGTTACCATCTTCATCAACAAAGTGTACACTTTTACTATTGAAGAGTTGATTGATTCAAGAGCTGATTTAAATTGCATCAACGAAGGTATTGTTCTAACTTGGTATTTTTCCAAAACCACCCAAGTTCTTAATACTGCTAATGGGGGAAAATGTTAATAAAATATAAAATTTCTAATACGGTAGTATGCAACAAAGGAATTTGTCAGAGACTAGGTTTTTACTAAGCAAAGAGTTATCTAGAATGGTAATCTTAGGCATATCATTTTTAAGTATGCTCTATCTGTTTAAAGTCACGAAAAAAGGTATTATGTCCAGCATCAAAGAGCATGAGATATGCTTTTTATTCTCTAAAGCACCCAATTGCTTGGAAATTAATGATCTTAAATCCAAAGCTAAAGAGAAAGAAAGATTTTCATTTTCTTTAAAAGAAGAAGTCGGTTACAAGATGATTTAGGAAAAGATCATGTTCGATAGTATGCAAAAGCAATCACATCTCTTAAAGAGAAATCTGAAAAAGAGATTTGCTCAGATATTCCCACTGCTTTTTTGGAACGAAGATAGGCATAAAATTTCCCTTACCATTCCATTTGGCCACTATGAATGAACGTGATGTCATTTGGGCTTAAAAATGCCCCATTTGAATTTCGAATGATTATGAACGAGATATTTAATCCTTACATGGATTTTACTATTGTTTACATTGATGATGTGTTGGTCTTCTCAAACTCTATCAACCAACACTAGAAACATTTAAATATTTTTTTTAAATCATCAAAGACACAGGTCTTGTCATATCAGTTAAGAAAATTAAAAATTTTCAACTAAATGTTCGATTTTTAGGCCATAACATTGGTCAAGGATTAATTATCCCAATAGATCGATCAAATGTTTTTGTTGAGAGATTCCCTAATGAAATTAGGGATAAAAAATAGTTACAAAGGTTTTTAGGTAGTCTAAATTATTTATCAGAATTTTATAAAAACCTTGCACAAGATGTCAAACCTCTTTATGAGAGATTAAAAAAATCCCCGAGAGTGGTGTCTAGCTTGTACTAAAGCAGTGCAAACCATAAAGTTGAGAGCTAAAGAGCTCTCGTGCTTATCCTTACCTCACCCTGACGCATTCAAAATATTGGAAACATACACTTCAGAATTAGGGTTTGAAGAAATCCTTAAGCAACAAATGGCTATAAAGGAGAGCCTAATTCATTTAGTTTCAAGCACTTGGAAACCTGCTCAGAAGAACTATATGACCATCAAAAAAGAAATTTTAGCCATAGTTCTTAGCATTTCTAAGTTCTAAGAAGACCTTCTAAACCAGAAGTTCTTATTAAGGATTGACTATAAATCAACCAAAGATGTTCTTGAAAAGACATTAAAAACCTTGCCTCTAAATAGATCTTTGCTAGGTGGCAAGTCTTGCTTTCCATTTTTGACTTCGATATAGAATTTATAAAAGGAGAATCAAACTCACTACCAGATTTCCTTACATGGGAATACTTACAAGGTCACAAAGAAACCAGCTAGCCAACCAACTAAAATGGTTGAAAGCTCTAAAAGAGTAAGAAAACTCCCTAAAAAGGATGAGTTTATAGAAGTAGTAACTCAAAGGTTAATAACCATCGAGCATGATAACATAAAAAAAATGCCTGAATAAGTAGCATCCATTTATCTTAAAGACAATTTACCTTTATTTACTTTTCCTAAAAAAAGGGATTTTTATGAATTAATTCTAAACGAAACTGATTTCGTTGGTATAATGCATAACATGTGAAATGGTCGATAAAATGCCTTTTCCACTCTAACAATTAAAAGGGTTTTGTCTAAGGTAGATTAGACATCTAATTTATATTCCAAAGGACAATTTAAATATCGATATATGCAACCTATCACATATGATTGGTTTGATTATATGCATGCCTAGGATCATACTTTCTATTACCAAAATCAACTAAAATGCCATACGTGGTATATACAATTTGAAACTAGGGATCATTATGCTTTCCATGATTTTCCTAATTGGTTTAGGAATTGGTTTGCATCCTTTCGACCAACTCATGAGATCCTCCCATTTCATGGGGATGATGCAAGTGAAACGCTTGTAATTCAATAATTAGGGTCATTGGACCTTGAACACAGGACCTCCAACTCTTACACAATGTTAAAAGTTGTTGAAAAATCAACTCTTCTGAAAGCTTAATTTATTATCATAATGGCAGGTAATAATTGAACTGGTTTGGATTAGGATGCTAAATTTTGTTTCGCCTTTTCAAGTTCAGTTATTTTTTTATATAAAATTTCGATTCAATTATTCTTTTATATAAAATTTTGACTTCGGTTTTGGTTTCGATTGTGAGATAATTCGACCCCGATACCCAAAATTATAATTTATATTTTGTTAACTATTATATTTTTCATATATGTAGAGATAAAAAAAAACATTATAGTCTAATATTTACGAAGGAAAAAAAATAAAATAGATTAAGTATATATAACATATTCTTTTATTTAATTTATAAATATTTTTTAATTAAAATATTCTATGTTTTGGAACAATTTTAATTAAAAAGATGTTAAAATTTGATTTTTAGAACTCTGAATGAATAACCGTTACCCGATGGTAATTCCCTACATGTATATCCGTCGATTTTGATTTCAAATATAACATAACATTTTGTTTTGATTTTGGATAATATATCTTTCAATCTAGTTTCATACTATTGAAATTCCTTAAGGCTTAATTACAAGGTATTAGCTATTATAGTTTTCCCCGTCACATGTTTGTGGAACGAGTCTATTACTTATGTTACATTTGTGGAGATCTTGGTTAATATATTTACGTGTGCTACTATTTTCTAAGGTGTTCCTAGAACATTTAAATTAAGCTTCCCTCCTTTTCTCCGAACACTCTTACAAAGTACACGCCATTAAAGCAAATCAAGTTATTTATTGTTTGCAATTAATGATTAATTTATGTCGGACATTCTTCTTTAAGTATCTATAATTTTTTAATTAAATATATTACAAAAATTAATTGAAAATATCATATTGTGATTGATAAAAAATAATATTGAGTTTGTTAATCAAAATAAGAGGTGCCTAATTTAGAAGAAAGTTCATAGAAGGTGACTTCCCGCATTGTTAAAACTTTAGGTGTCTAACCTTGTTTGAATGAAGAATGAGAAAATTATGTAGCCTAATTTTAGTGAATGAAGAAATATTTGGTATATGAATTGAGAGCTTGAAGATTATAAATATGACTTTATTTCTTCATTATTAATCATCCCAAAATAGAGAAAATCTTGTATAAGAAGTTTTTGAGTGAGAGAATTTTGTGGAAAAATTCTCTTAGGCTTGTAATAACTTTTTTTTTGTGTGTGAGAAAATTACTTAGAGTGTGATTGTAACAATTTTCCACAAAGTGATTTTTTTCTCTGGTTATCTTTTGACAATGAAAGTAGCTTTTCTCTAATTTGGAGTTTTCACTATAATTCTTGTATTGTGTATTTTCTATTTCTCTGTTCTTTGATATTCTACTAAGGAAGATCTTGAGAGCGAAAATTTGTTATTATACCATTTGATCTAAATTTTCTAACATACCAATCATATCTACACAAGTTATGTGTACTTCATTGTTATGTTATATATTATACAATATTTATAATTAAAATAATATCTATATCATTATTTTATCCTAGATTCTTTATATATATATATATATATATATATATATATATATATATATATATATATATATTGTGTGTATAAGATTAATCAAGCGTTTCATTTAGGAATGTTTTATGATATCACCTATTTAAGCCTCTATACAAACTTTCATGTCCAACATCAAGCCTATATACTAAGTGCATGTTTGGTTGATTGGAATAGAATGAAATCAGAGTTGATTCCTTTTAATTTTATGTTTGGGTGGGCTGAAAAGTAGGAATGGAATAAAATCGATTCCTAAAATAGAAGGAATCATAAATCCTTCTTCCCCTTTAAGAAATCATGATTCCATTCTTATCTCAAATTGTTTTTCTAATTTTACCACAACCCCAAATATAACCCTAAACCTTAAATCTCAAATCCCAAATCTAGAAACCCTAAACCCTATTTAAAAAAAATAATTTTAACCCTAAACCTTAAACCCCAAATCTCAAATCCCCAAATCCTAAACCCTATTTAAAAAATAATAATTTTAACCCTAAACTTTAATCTACAAATATAAACCTAAACTCTAAACCTTAAACCCTAAACTCCAAATCCCAAAACCCTAAACCCTATTTAGAAAAATAATAATTTTAACCCTAAACCTTAACCCATAAATATACCATAAACCCTAAACCCATAAATATACCATAAACCCTAAACACTAAACCCCAAATCCCAAATCCCAAATCCCAAAACCCTATTTAGAAAAATAATAATTTTAACCCTAAACCCCAAATCCCATATCCCAAAACCCTAAATCCTAAACCCTAAACCCTAAACCCTAAATCCCTAAATCCTAAATCCTAAACCCTAAATCTCAAACCTCAAACCTCAAAACCCTAAACCCTATTTAGAAAAATAATAATTTTAATAATATATTTTGTTTGATGAAAAAATAATAATTAAATGATATTATTTAAACTTTACTGAATATAAAGGTATTAAAGCAATATACTATATTTTCCATTTCATTCTAATTGTAAACCAAAAACTATAATACTGATTCCTTCTTTGACTCTGGTGGTCAAACCAAACAAAACTTTTTCTTTTCCATTCCATTCCTATTCCCATTTCTATTCTGTGAACCAAACGCTTCTTAAGTGTTTAGGCATTCCAGTTCTTTCCAAATTAAAAGTTACTGATATCATGGCCATTGAAATTGGATGGTGAATTTGATCATTGGATATTGGTTTTCCTAGATTTGTACCTATATTAAGTAAAGGAATTCTGATTCCACGTTACCAAAGTTCGATCCAAATTGTGTGATGATAGTTGAATCTTGAGTAATTAGTTTATAATTATTCTGATATAGAACAAGGTTTAATATATTTAGAAAAATATTAACTATGGAAATTAGGGAACATGAGTAAAGGTGTGAAAGTATATAAATGTTTGCATTCATATGTATGTAAGTGCTAATGGTAAGTTTCACAATAAACCAATAGAGTGATATGTGTATATCATGTCAAAAAATTTATGAGCGATATCATTTTTGAAAGTTTAAAGATATGGACCTAATTAACCTAGAGGGGTGAATAGGTTATTTTTAATTTTTACCAATTTATAATTTAATAACCTAAACAAAGAGGTTAGACATGTAATCATGTGTAAGAATAAAGTACGGAAATAAAATAATAGCACATAATATTTTTAGGTAGAAATAACTTAGGCCACAACCATGACCTAAGAGGAAAATCATCGGTCCACCGAATCACCTAACTTTCCACAATAAAAAACAAATGTTAAAGTACAAACTCGGTCTTATGCTACCCTCCATAGGACACTGATCCAATGTACCTTACTTACGAGCTCCTGCTCTATTTTCACAGTTTGCAATATTAGCGGGAGCGGTTTCCACACCAACATTCCAATAAGTTTTTCATCAATTAGATACGTTCCCAAACTAACTGCACAATGGTTAGCACAAACACAAGTGTCCATGTGTGTTCTAGAACGAATTTAATAATGAATAATCTTAACTAGATGATTCAAAACATATGTCACTTAAATTAAATCAACTAGTAAATCCTAGAGTAAAAAGATCAAACACAAGTTCAATAAAAATAGCTTTTTTAAAGATTAAGAATAAAATCAAATAACTATTATATGACAAAAATAATTATTTGATCTAACAATTTAAGAACAAAAATAAAGTAGAAGTCATAAGAACATATTATCAAAATATCATAAAATAATTAGGCTTATTAATCAATCAAACATAACCACCAATATTTGATAGATTAACTAAATAAAGAAGCCTAAAGAATTATGATCTTATATTTGTAAAACAAGATAGAGAAATTAAGAAGAATAGAATAATGCTCTTGTGTGATTGATTGAAACAATGAGCAATGAGTTTATTTATAGGAAAAAATTAAAATGCTTAATCCTATGTAATTGATAAATATATTTTCTATTACAAATAGGATTAGTAATACTCATTAATTAAGAAGACTCTTATATGATTGATAAATATCTTTTCTATGACAAATAGGATTAGTAATACTCACTAATTAAGAAGACTTCTATTTAAAGAAGAATGTTTTTAAAATAGACTTATTAATCATAAAAAATCATATTTAAAAAAGAGTTATTTTAAAGTACATTTTATACTATCTTTTAGAATAAAGATTTCAGTTATAATTTAGAGTATATCTTATCTAAATATTTTAGCATATCTTATTCTATATTTTAGTATAAACATTTTATCACTAAAAATAATTTCAGATTTATAAATATGTGCTATTAAATGCATAAATATAATCCTATGTGTCATAGTTATCAAAGAAATACCTAAAGTATAATTATTTGAAACTCGAGCATTTGTTTGGCTTTTCATGATAGACTTAATAGCAGGTCTAAAACCAAATTTACAGATAAATATTTTATCTATGAAAATAGCCAACATTCATAATTCTTACAATTTTAAACCTTAAAATATCAATTCCAGATGTGATATATTAATTTTCTTAACCAAGTTGATCTTTCAATTCATATTACGTTATGTTATACATTTGAATTAATTTCTTAATTGATGTAATTACTTTCTAAAGCATAAGTCTGAAGTATTTGAGGCTTTCAGAAGATGGAAATCTATGGTGGAAAATGAGACAGCTTTGAAGATCAAAAAGCTCAAAATCGATAATGGTGGTGAATATGAAGACACTAGATTCAAAAAATTCTACTATAAGCACGGGATCAGAATGGAAAGAATTGTGCCAGGCACGCCTCAACACAATGGTGTAGTTGAGTGGATGAACCGAACGTTGACAGAAAAAGCTAGAAGCATTCATATACAATCAGGTCTACCAAAGCAATTCTGGGCAGAAGTAGTCAACATGGCAGCTTATTTAATCAATCAAGGTCCATCTGTTCCATTGGAGCATAGAATACCAGAGGAGGTATGGAGCGGAAAAGAGGTGAAACTATCACATCTAAAATTTTCGGTTGTGTAGCATTTGTGCATATCAGTGATCAAGGTAGGAATAAGATTGATCCCAAATCCAAGAAATGCACATTCATCAGTTATGGTGAGTATGAGTTTGGCTACCACATTTGGGATGACGAAAACAATAAAGTGATCCGTAGTAGAGATGTGATTTTCAACGAAAGGGTGATGTATAAGGACATGCATAAAATAGACACCAACAACTCAGAGTAGAATGAGTCAGTATTTGTAGATGCAGATGATGTCCCAGATAGTTCTGCAATAGAACCAATTGTAACAAGTCCTCAGCCAGAGGAACTTGTTGGACAAAGTAGTACGCAGCAGTCCGACACACCACAACCTCCTACTCTAGCTCCTGTATTAAGAAGGTCTTCTCGACCTCATGTGCCTAATAAGAGATAAATGAACTATATGTTGCTGATCGATGGAGGGGAGCCTGAATGCTATGTGAAAGAAGGCACTTCATAAAAAATGGGTGTACCGGGCGAAAGAGGAGCATGATGGTTCCAAGAGATACAAAGCCCGCCTGGTTGTCAAAGGGTTTCAATAGAAGGAAGGAGTTGACTACACTGACATTTTCACTCCCGTTGTGAAGCTCAATACTATCAGATCAATGTTGAGTATTGTAGCCATTGAAGATCTTCATCTTGAATAGTTGGATGTGAAGACTGCATTCCTTCACGAAGATTTAGATGAAGAGATATACATGTACCAACCAGAAGGTTTCTTAGAAAGAGGGAAGAAGAACATGGTGTGAAAACTTAAGAAGAGTTTGTATGGCCTGAAACAAGCCCCAAGACAATAGTATAGAAAGTTTGATCGCTTCATGCACAAGGAAGGTTTCCAGAAGTGCAATGTTGACCATTGTTCCTACTTCAAGAGATTTAGGTCCAGTTATATCATTTTACTACTTTATGTTGATGATATGTTAGTAGTAGGTTCAGATATATATAATATTAGAAGGTTGAAGTAGCAATTGTCAAAGGAGTTTGACATGAAAGACTTGGGTCCAACAAAGAAAATTCTTGGAATGCAAATCATAACAAATAAGAAGAAAGAATCCTTGTAGTTATCTCAGGTAGAGTACATCAATCATGTTTTGCAGAGATTCAACATGGGCAACGCCAAGCCAGTTAGCACACCCTTGGCCAGTCATTTTTGCCTATCCAAGAATCAGTCCCCTCAAATAGAGGAAGAGAGAGAATTCATGGCTAAGGTTCATTATGCCTCAGTCATTGGAAGTTTGATGTACGTAATGATATGTACGAGACCAAACATTGGCCATGCAGTGGGAGTTGTTAGCAGATTTATGTTAAACCCAAGGAAAACCCAATGGGAAGCAGTCAAGTGGATTTTGAGGTATCTGCGAGGCACCATAGAAAAGTGTTTGTACTTAAATAAAGGAGAATTAAAGGTACAAGGCTACATAAATGCAGACTTTAGAGGTGAAGTTGATCACCGAATAAGCACCACTAGTTTACTGTTAGAACTACAACTGTTAGTTGGATGTCACAAGTACAGAAAATTGTCACTCTATCCACTACAGAGGCTGAGTATGTAGCAGTGACTAAAGCCAGTAAAGAGATGATATGGCTTCAAGGTTTGTTAACTGAGTTGGGATTCAAACAGGAGAAAAATGTTCTGCACAATGATAGTCAAAGTGCAATACACTTGGCGAAGAATTCAGCATTTTATTCTAGAACTAAGCATATTCGACTTCGTTATCACTTCATCAGATCCCTATTGAAAGATGATGTGTTAATACTAGAGAAGATTAAATGAAGCAAAAATCCAACGGATATGTTAACAAAGGTGGTGACTATTGACAAACTGAAGTTGTGCTCAACTTCAGTTGATCTGCTAGAGTAACAAGACTAGAAAAGCTACTGCATTGATCGAGGTGTGAAGAAATATTGAAATCAGTCTTCAATTGGGAGATTGCTATAAAGCTCCTTAATTTAAGAAGCAAAATATGGAGCAAAACATTGAGCTTAATTTAAGGAGCAATCTAAAGAACCATTAATTCATGGAAAATATATAAATATTTTATTTGGATAACTTTTAGTTCATCTTACCTTGTTTTATATTTGTGATCGTAAAAATATAAAAAGCTTTTCAATATGACTTATAATTATATTTAATATTAATTTAGACCAACATAATAGGACATTTGTGCAACCATTTATCATAAAATTGATCTTAGAAAGATTTTATAATATCAACTTGTATTTGAGACTTGTAACAAGATGGTCTCAAAATGATATTCATTATCATTATCACAAATAATTTAAAGAGAAAAATACTCCAACAGTTTACTAGTTATTAGACTTGTAACACTTAAATTCAATAGATTTTTTTGAAAAAATTTGGTGTACTAACTTTAAAAAAATAATAACACCTATTAAAATGATTAATTTTTAGATCTTTGGTGTTTATTTTTGAAAGTTAATAAACTATCACAAAAAAACTAATAAACATAAATGCTTCATTTCAAAAAAGCTAGTAAATCTCTATAACCATCCACCCTAAATTTAAACTCATCTTAAAAGTATATAAGCTCAATTTATAATTTTGGTTACCGATAAACCTCATAAGTTGTGTGCGTTATTTCATTGTCTTCTAGAAAAAACAAATATATATATATTAAATTTTTTTTAAAAAGAAAGAGTTACTAGACTGAATATTATTGATTCTCATTATGTTGAGCGTTAGATCTTTGTTTCATTTTTTTCCACTAAAGAAATTTTGTTAGGATCCATTACACATGTGGAGCATATGAATATATACTTATTTAATTTTGTTGCTCCACTAATTTCATTTGCTTATATTAACTTTCTTTTCTTAGAAAACCTATCAATAATTATTATCATCAATTGTATCAAATAATATTCATTCCAACGAGTGATAATTATTAAAGGGCTCCTTTGTAACATAATAGGGCATAAATCTAATAGCAAACTTCATAAAAATAATATATAAAATATCATGCGGTGTCGATCTTGCTCTCACTAGTGCTATTTCATATACATAGTAAAGACATTATTAAATATATATATATATAGGCTTTCAATAAAAAATATATTAATTCAATATCTTTCTTTGTTATTTTCAATGAAAGATAAGATGGATATTGGCCATCGGAAAATTTAATTGATCATAATGGATTCTAATTTATATCTCGTATTAAATGTGTAAGTTTTTATGTTATAGATATAATTAACACAATAATACAAATACAAAGTATATTTTAGAAGAGATTCAATAATAAATAACTTTAATTAAAATATTCAAAAATATATCAGTTAATATTAAATAATTTAACAACATTAGAATAAATACAAATTTAATAAAGATTGTTTCTTTAAAGATAAATAATTAAACCAAATAATTATGATATTACACGTACAATTATTTGATCTAATAATTCATGAATAAATTAAAAAAGAAGCTATATGAACAATTAATCAAAATATGATAAACTAATTAAACTTATTAACCAATCAAACACAACTATCAATATTTGACAGATTAATTAAAGAAAGAAGCCCAAAAAAATATGATATTATTTTTGCAATGTAATTTGAGAGAGAAAGAGCTTAATATGAAAATATTGAAACTCAAATGGTTAATTAAAATATAGAGTATTAGATTCTTTATAAAGGAAAATTGAAGTTCTGAGTTAAAGTCCAAATTCAATTCTGTTTATTAAACAATTCATAAAGAAGTAATAATAGAGACAAAATGGTAATTTCAAATTTTGACTCGAGTAAACAATTAGATTAAAGTTGAAGCCTTTACTTCTTGATCGATCTAGATTGAGCTCAATCAATTGAACTAATAAGGTCAATCGATTATTTAAACTTCTTTATGGATGTTTATATACTCATGTATTTAGGGGAATGAATTGCTATATGGACCTTTTTTTCAAACTTCTTCTCATCTCTCTTTTCTAGTTCCTTAGTATGACAACATCATGGTACTCACTGGCCAGCCAAGTACAAGAAAACCACCAAGAGTCATCATATCTTCAAGAGTAATTGTTGTTTCATCCCAAGGAAATACAAAATTATTATTTTATGGGCATTAAAACTCAACCAACTCAAGTAACAAATCGAAGTTATACTTGACTTCATATTTAAAGCTCATTATAGTATTAAAAATACCAACTTCATTCTAGATAGCTTTATATTTATAGGCAAAATATTAATACGATGCTAATATGATTTCGAAGGGATGTGGTTATTATTATATCACTCTCGTGTCGATATGGTAATCTATTTTACTAATCTTTTAACATATATAAGTTATTTTTTATTAATTCATGATATTACATTCTTATTTTGAATTTAATTACATATAGTTCTTTGGTTGGAATAAGTCGGGTTATGATATGCAAATTTTTGATGATTTACGAGAGGAATGGACAGAACACATGGTTCAAATTATATCATCACAAGAAGAACCAGGAGAAGATTTTGATGGTCTTGAATAGCATATGACAACATCATGGTAATTTTGATAATGCTTTAATTTCTCCATTTCTGTGTCTCTGAAGTTTGGGTAGCTTGTTTGATGGATGTTTATGTGCTCATGTATTTAGGGGAATGAATTGTTATATAAACCTATTTTTTGCCCAAACATCATCTCATCTCTCTTGCCTAGTTCCATGGTATGACAACATTATGGTAGTCATTGGCCAGCCAAGTATTGGAAAACCACTAAGAATCATCATATCTTCAAGAGTAATTGTTGTTTCATCCCAAGAAAATACAAAGGTATTAATTTATGGGCACCAAAACTCAACCAACCCAAGTGAAAAATCGAAGTTACACTTGACTTCATATTTAGAGCTCATTATAGCATTAAAAATACCAGCTTAATTTCATATAGCTTCATATTTATAGACAAAAGATTAATACAATGCTAATATGATTTCGAAGGGATTGGGTTATTATTATATTACTTCGGTGTCTATGTGGTAATCTCTTTTACTAATATTTTAACATATATAAGTTATTTTTTGTGAATTCATGATATTACATTCTTATTTTGAATTTAATTACATATAGTTCTTTGATTGGAACAAGTCAGGCTATGATATGCAAATTTTTAATAATTTACGAAAAGAATAGATAGAACACATGGTTCAAATTATAACAGCACAAGAAGAATCAGGAGAAGAATATGATGATCTTGAATAACATAGGACAACATCATGGTAATTTTTTTAATGCTTTAATTTCTCCATTCTTATGTCTCTAAAGTTTGGGCTACTTGTTTGATGGATGTATACGAACTCGTGTATTTAGGAGAATGAATTGTTATATGGACTAGCTATTTTTTGCCCAAACTCCATCTCATCTCTCTTGCCTAGTTTCATGGTCACTATGTTGTTGATTCTAAGAAAACCAAGCATCCTCTCCGAGAATATCACAAAATTCATAACAAAAAAGACATCATTTTATTTGTAATTTAAGTTATATATATATATATATATATTGTATATAAATTATTTTTTGTAATAAATTTAATTCTCAAGTATTTAATTAATATTTATTTTTTTAACTATTTCTATTATTTAAACTTTGTTAAACAAATTTTTGGTTTTTTCTGCTATTATGTGATTGAATACAAGTTCTGAGTATAGTAGAAAATGAGTAAAATGTGTAAAAAATATATAGAATTTAAAGTCAGTTCATGAGTTGAACCAACTTTAAAAGTAAAGTCGGTTCAATGCGTGAACAGACTTTAAACTTGAAGTCTGAGCATTTAAAGTTGGTTCATCGAATTGACTTTAAATTAAAAGTCGATTAATAACCGACTTTAAAGCTTAGTTTTGGCGTAGTGCAACAATCAATAAAACATCGATCGATCTAAAAAAATCTTGATCGATCCACCATACAAATAATAAAACTCAAGACCAAGTAGATCGAATATGATTGATTCTCAATCGATCTAGTCCTTGATCGATCAAACCCAAAACTTCGATCGATAATCCCATATTAAAATTAATTCCAATAGGACATAGATTGATCTATTCATTTCTCGATCGATCGAGCATATGTATACTGAAAGTTCTTATGCATCTAATATGAATATAATGTGTATAAGAACAAAATGTACATTTGATGTTCAATAGTTTCTTTGACTTGAATAATGATCTTGAAAAAATTCATATAGAATCTAAATTACATTTAAATGTTTTGTTCACGAATATCGACAACACTCATAAACCTTACAAAATGATCAATACAATACTTCATGGTATCGATCTCATAATAATGATCTATTTAATAATGTCAATTTCCAAAATATTATATCTCATATATATGATCTATACAATAATATCAATTTGCAAATAATAGATATTGGTAAGATTTTTTTGGGGATGATTATGATTTTTATGTTAAGATTCTTTGTAGGTTATCTTGAATGATGAAAATTGGAGTCTTATAAACGAGAAATTTGAATTTTTCATGCTTTCTAGTTGTTGCTAAAATATTTGTCTCATTTGGTTCCCTAAGGTTAACTTTTTTCTTTGATCCTTTAGGTATTTTGGAAAGATAATAGAACTATGATAAGTAGGAAAGTGTTATTCAAAAACACTCTGCGTAAAGCAGCACATGCCTGGAAAAGAATCATTCAGCTTAAACTTACTAGCAATGTCTATTCTATTGTGTTTTTCATGCTTGTTTTCTAAAATCTAATTTGTTCGATATTGGGTTTTTCATTATCCTGAATAGTCTTTATTATTTCAATTTAACCATGTTTTGATATTATTGAAGAAGAAGCATCATGGTTGAGGTTTTACGTGGATGAAGATGCTTTTACATGGGTAAGTAATGTTTTGTTTATACAAATATTTATAATTCTACGAAAATAAAGTTATTTTTGTCTTTTAAGGTTGATATTTGTCTTATTTTAGTCAATAAAAGATGAATATTATGTTTGAAAATATTAATTTGATTTATTTAGGTTATGAAAATAAAATAGATTTTTTTTGAAATTTTCATGATTTTTTGAAAATTTTCTAGTATAGGTTGATGTATAAAGCATTATTCAAGGGTAAATTCGATCTATCTAACTTTGATTGAGATTGATCTAAGGCTTTCGGATAGGGATGAACTTTTTAATTGTTGTTAACTAAAACTACAATTATCCTAAAAAATCTAACTATTTTTCCCAAAAATAATTGTAACTGAAAAGACGTGTGCATGGATGGTTATTGTAATACTGAAATTATGATTAATCGAAATAGAGCATATACTAATTTTTTTTATTTACATATAATTACATAGAAAAATATACTTTTAATAATAAAACACATAAAATTTAAAATAATTATATTAAATTTTATTCATTCTTACTTTTATATTTTTTATTTTACTCAGAAGAATTTGTTAAATAGTTAAAAAAAATGAAAATTAATGTCGATATTTTAAATAATATAGTAGAGTAAGAATTATGTTAAGATTTATTTAAAAAAAATAAAAAATATTTTTAAATAAATGTTAAAAAGAAAAGTATGGTTAAATTGTAAGGTAACTATTACAGGGTCATAACTGACGGTTATTACCCAACTATACCCAAAATTGGTAAAAGGTGGTTATGATTATTAGCATAAACTTCTTTGACCATCCCCACACAAATTCCTAATCTCAGATCAAATTTTAGAACCATTTATGAAGGTCTTCATTGATCTAAAAGAGTATTGATAGATTGAGGGTTGTATCGAGAAATCAATGTTGTATCGAGAAATCAAGGTAGCTACATTTAGAGAAATCTAGTCAAAAGAGTAAACATTTAGCAAGATGGATGTACTTAGAATTTGTGTGGATGGGCTTAGCGAACACAAATTGGACTTATGAAAAACAACATCATTTTCTATATTCGTAGTGCACCTATCTACCCTAAAACTAAATTGCTCTGCAAGGGCTTGGTCACTGTTTAGGCCAAAATAATGTTTTTTTGTCTAGTAATTTTTGCACCCTACACACGTGACATTCAAATTTTACACTTTTAACCACTAGATCAAATTTTAATCAATATTCCATATTCATTCTAGTATTATACACAAAATTAGCCTAATTATCCTAAATAACAAGCCTATTCAACTCACTCAACACTTTCTACACCTAAAAATTATTCTTAGAGAAATAGGCAACAAGTTTAAAGAGAAAGATCAAAGATGAAGGTTTTGGAATCACGATTCATTGAATGATTGATTGTATCTTTTCTTATATCTTGTATTTCATTATTTTCTTATATTATCTCGTTCTTTTGGGATTTAGTTTGATATGATTTGGATTGGCTAAACTTGTTATAATCCTCTTGAATTCAATTTTTGTATATATGAATTAGTTTATTTTTTCATTCTTTGTGATTCTTTATATTTGATATTTTAATTAATCTATTTTTACTACTTTAACTTTAATGAGATAATTAGGTTATGCTTGAGAAAGGTAATTTGAATATTAGCTATGATTAAATAACATGTATAGTTTGTAAGTAGGTATGATTTGTATGTATATGGTTTACAAATACGAGTTTAATGAATAAGATATAATTTGATTAGCACATCAGTATGATCTGATTATTTACTGTATGGTACATAGTTTGCTTGAAAAATAAATTGCATGTTAATTGAGGTATGTATAAATTAATTATCATGAGAGTGGTTAATTTACTCACCATATGACATATACTTTGCTTGAGAAATAAATTCATGCTAGTGTAGGGCATTTGAATAAATATCATATTGTTGAAATCTCGAGATTTAATCATGTACATTGATTAGGTTGTCAATATTTATTGTATGCACTATTAGAAGATTGAAATACTTTAATGAGAGAGATTTGTATTAATTATTAGGATAATTTTTCCTTGTCTTTCTAGCCTTATTTTTAATATAAATAGACATTAAGAGCAAGTGTGATTTGATAACAATAAGAAATATAATTCAATAAATATTATTTCTTCATGTAGAAATTCTATATGATATCAAAGCTAAGGCTTACTTCAATCCAATAAGTTACTATGTTTGAACCAACTTCACAAAAAAATGATCCAACTTCACAACAACCTCCTTCCTGGTACTCAAAATACTGATAAGTTATTTGTAAATGTTTCCTCAACTTTACTAGCATACAAAGGTAATTATTTCAGTGCTCTAGTTATAAAATCACGATCCAAAATTACTTAGATTATTGATTTTAGTGGGTCAGATAATATGGCTAATGCATTTCATTTATTTACATCTTACTCACCATGTATTGGTAATCTTAAAGTGAGAGTTGCAGATGGTTCACTCTCATTTGTTACGGGAAATGGGAATATTCAAATTTCCTACTCTATTATCCTCAAATTTATCCACCATGTCCCACATTTATCAAGTAATTTGGTATCTATTAGTCAGTTAACTAAAAGCTCATATTATTCTGCTAATTTTCTTCCATCTCATTATATCTTTCAAAGTCTAACATCAGGATGACGATTAACAGTGCTAAAGAGTGTCAAGAACTTTACTACTTTGATGATGCCAATGTGAGTAAATTTAGTCAAATTAAACTTTGTGATTCTACGTGTGTTTATGGATAGTAAAATCATGTGATGGCATTATAGAATGAGTTATACCAACTTTCAGTACCTAAAACAGTCATTCCATCTATTTTTTCAAAGACAATAGTCAACTTTTAATGTGAATTTTATGAATTTGCAAAACATCAGCGTACCTCTTTTTTCAAAGTTCAATACAAACCATCCAAACCATTTGCTTTAATCTATAATGATGTATGGGTACCTTCTCATGCCCCTCACCATACTCATACCAAGTGATTTGTCATATTTATTGATGATCATAATCACGTTTATTGAGTTTATTTACTCAAAGAAAAAACCAATGTTCATTATGTTTTCATTAATTTTCATTCAATGATTCAAACCAATTTCCAAACACAAATTCAAATCCTCTAAACTAATAATGGAATAGAATATTTCAATGATTCTTTTCTTGAGATCAATGTTAAAACAACACTTTGAGCCTTTCTTCTTTATACATTTGTGAACATATTAGTTCATTTTTATACATCAACTCTTTGGAATATAAATTAGAATGAGTGTTTGAACACATAGGATTCAACGTTTTTGAGAGTATTGACTTGTGAGGAATAGAGTCCAAGCGAATTCTAATTTTTGACATTAATTTTGAGTGAAATTAAATTGGTACATTTTTTATATGAAATATGAAAATGATTTTAAACTAATTATTATAATAAATCATGAATTTTTAGGAAGTTGAAATAATCAATGCTTTAGATTTTAATTATGAAATTTGAAAGATATTATAAGCATGATTTATTTTTTTATTTTTTTTTTTTGTTAATTTTTGTGGGTATCATTACTGAAAACCCTCACGAGACTTAAACTCGTCCACTAGGCAACCTAGGGGTTTAATGGTTGTTGCATATGCTAAATGCAACTGTGTCAATCCATGAAAGTGATTTAGGATAGTTTAATTTTTAGTTTTTACTACTTCTCTTGTTAAAGGACTAGCAAGAAGCTTGGTGGGGGTTACGATGAGTGCTCAAAAAACACTAAAACTACCACGATTTAATGTATTTTAATTGATTAAATAGATTTATATTTGTATAATTTTATCATATTTTTACATAAATTTTTTTTTCCAGAATCATGGGTATTTTTATTATTTTTTAGGTATTTTTGTTTAAAAATAATTTAAAGACTCGAAGAAAAATACTAGAGGTAGTACTTCACAAATATTTTGAGAAGAAAATGAGAAAAAGTCAAAAAAATGAAAAAAAATCGGACAGAATGGGTCAAAATGCTCCAAGCCATGCGCATCTAAGAGTCCCACGCGCATTCCATGCCCTAATCCACCGAGCCTTGCGCACGTTGTTCCAAGCCTCCCGCATGCCGCGTGCATGTCACGCCAAAAATCTCACCTAGTCCGCACCAGCCACGCATGTCTGTGCCCCATCGTGCGCACCTCTACCCACACACGTGCCAACCTATCCGAAACGCATCCAACACCCATTTGCAAGATATTTTTTTCCACTTTTTTTGCCTTTTTCATCTATAAAAGGAATCTCTCCCTCATTGTAAAACACACAATTTTCTCAATTCTTTCTCTCTCTAACTTTCTCTCTCTAGAAAGCTTTCTTAGTTTTTTTTTAGTTTTTAGTTTTAATGTTCTTCTCTTTTTAAGAAGAACTAGTTATGTTTTTATAGATTTCTTGTTTTTGATTCAATAAAAGAAAATACCAATTTGTTTGGAGGTTTTGTAACAAAAAAATTAGCATCAAAGTGTTATAAGGATTCTTTTGAGGAGTAATTTTATAATGAATTCTTTCAGCATATTAGATCGCAACACGTGGTAGCGTGTTTTGAAAACAAAATCAGAAGCGCCTAGCTGTTTCTCACTCAGTTTAAAATATTATTTTTATTGTAATTGTTTGTCCCCCACGCGTTTTATTTTGAGTTTCGATGTAAAATGTCTCCCGCGTGTCTAAAAAATGTATATTTTTTAGATGTATTTTTGGAGCTATAAATAGGGGAGTTTTAAGTTTTTTTTAGAGTTTTTGGAGTTTAGAGTTTTGGATTTTTAGTAGTGTTTGGAGCTAGACTGTGGAACACGCAGAAGTCATTTTTGGATTCTATTGTGTTCTGCGTGTGCCAAATATTTACGATCCAAAATGATTTAGTTTTCTTTTGTTCTTCATCTCATTTTCCTTAACTTTTGTAATTTTAATTTTTAATTTATGAAGTAATTTAATTTTTCTTGGGTTGCATTTTATCTAAATTTATGAAGCTTTGATTTTAATTATTTTTGAAAGATTTATAAGACATTCGATTTGTTTATTCTATTTGTGCTTAATGCTTTTGATTATTTACGAATTTTATCAAATGATCCGTGACACTTAAATAAACTTGGAAGAGGCATTTTTGTGTATATTGCTCGTGGATAGAATGACATGTATGATGAAGGATATGAATATACCCTAATTGTATATGTGGCCATTTTAGAACTTAGAACGTAATGAATCTTGGTGAATTTAATTATCATAGGAATATAGTGAATTAATTTAACGAGGTGTGTCTATACGGAGCTCGGAAGAGATGTATGGATAAAATTAGAAGTTTTCGGTTGACAAATTAAATGTACTATAAAAAATAAATCAAGAGAAAATAATATGATTTGAGTGGATTAATTTGGTGAAAAATTACAATCTTAGATTTCTTTTATTTTGTTATACAACTCTTTTCTTAAACTTTTTCTAAATCAACGATTGTTTTGGATAAAATCAGAGGGAAACAATTATAGTACTCAACAAACTATAGTAACAAATCTCCGTGGGAATGATACTTTACTTACAAATCTTATTACGTATGACCGTGTATGCTTGCACATTTTATGTTCTCCAAAAAAGACAACAAGTTTTTGGTGCCGTTGGCGGGGATTTGTTTACTATTTTCATTGTTGATATTAATACCAATCAATCTTATTTTAATTCAAAAAAAAAAATTTATTCTTGTTGTTTATTGTTGCTTGTTTAATTTATGTTTCAATTTTCTCGTAAGTTCAGATTTTGTTTGACACACAAATCTTAACTTACAAAAAGAAAAAAAAACAAAAAACAAATTTATGGTTATTGTTGCTTTCTTAATTTATTTTCCAATTTTCTCGTAAGTTAAGATTTTGTTTGACACACAAATCTTAACTTACAAAAAGAAAAAAAATTGAGAAATCAATCTGATGACTATAAATCAAGCACTTCTTAGGAGGCAACCCATGTATTTTTTTTCGTATGTATTAGTTTTTATGTTTTGTTATGTTGTTATTTTTTTCGTAGGTGCAAATTGGAAGAAATGAAGCTATTTTGGAATTTAACCAAACAAACCAAACCAAGAAGTTTCTTTAAACTCATCTCATATGTTCTTTAACGTTCACACATTGAGGACAATATGTATATTAAGTTAGGGGGTGGTAGAGATATTGAACTTAATTGAAATATTTTTTGTGTGTTCTTGCTTGTGAAATTTTATTTGTTTGGTTGATTGAAGATATTTTGCTAGGAATAGTGATTTATTTTTATTTCTTCGGTTTAAATGATGCATATCTCCTTGAAAAATTTGAATATTGTCTAAGCTATGGATAATTTTTACGTATGTTTCATTTTTTCAAGAATAAATATTCATGAGCACTAGTCTTGCTTTTTGAGTTGCTATGATAATTTAGAGAAGATTTATGTGAGTATGGAATTCGATTGATATTTGTGGTGTCACAATTCTTAGAATTTGTTTGATTTTCTCTCGGGGCGAAATTATAGATAACATTTAACTAAGAAAATGATTTAGGCCATCATGGATCGTTTGAGCCTTTCTATCTATCTTCACATGCTTTATCCATAGTATCCCTTTTGAGCTTTAAAGTTTATATATATATATATTTATCTCATTTCAAAAGCCTACTTAAAATATATATATATATATATATATATATATGTGTGTGTGTGTGTGTGTGTGTGTGTGTGTGTGTGTGTGTGTGTGTGTGTGTGTGTGTGTGTGCAGATATATCTATTTTTCTTATCTCACTAACATGTGACAATTGTTAGTAAATATTTAAAGATAAATCAGAAAAAAGAGGATACTGAAAAAAAAAAGAAAAAAAGGAAAAAAAGGAAAAAGAAAGAAAAAAAGAAAAGAAAAGAAAAAAATGATTATTGTATGTGATGATAAATCACAAATTGGGAATTATTTATTATGATGATAGAAGGTATCTTTTTCAATCCTAAAATGTTATGTTTGGGAAACGTTTTGAGCTAAATATTATCCTTTATCCTACCTTTACCTAAGCCATACATTACAAGCTTAATAAAGTTCTATTGATTTTGTGTTTTGTGTTTGTCTACATTAGTGGAGAGAGAAATGAAAAATAAAATTATGAAATTTGTGATTTCATTAAAAATTAATTGCGTTTTTATTTGTATAAACTGATCCGGATTGCATGTGACGAAATATGAAAAGACTTCACACACACAGTAAAATTCATTGTGAAAATGTAATATATTTTTAAATTAATTTTAATGCTTAGATAAAATTCTTTTATTTCTTTGAGTTATGTTATTTGAAATAACTAAAAGAAATATTTTGAAAATCATTATTTTAAATGCAGTTATCTTTGTTGTATTTCTTTCCTTTTGCTCGAGAACTAGCAAAAACTTAAGTTTGTGGTGTAATAACCGTATTTTATATAGTTATTTTCATCTATTTTATTAATTATAATTGTTATGTTCTTGACATTTTTAGTTAATTTTAGTGGAATAAATTAATATTTACTATTTATTTGTTAACGAATATATTTTTAAGAAAATTAAATAATTTGAATAAAAAACGTACTTAATTGCAAATTTATATCTAAAAATATAATTTAAAATAAAAGAGTGTTTAATTGCAAGTAATAAAAGTCAAAAATATAATTTGAATTAAAATCAAGCTTAATTATAATTAACAAAAGTTTAAAAGTTAATTTAAATTAAAAAAAGGACTTTATTGTAATTAAAGAAAGTTAAAAACTTAATTTGAATTAAATTGGAGGGCTAAAATGCAATTAAGGAAGTTTATTTTCTGCACAGGAAAAAAAGGCCACGCGCACCATCACTTACGCGCGACACCAACCGTTCGATCAGAAAATAAACGGATTCGATGAGGCGCGTGGATTGCAAACGCGACAAAATAGAGTGTACGCGAGTATTCAGGATTCACACGGCTCGGCACGCTCAGTGGGGCCCACCTGGCAAGTAGGCCGGTGTGTACGTCTGCCAAAAAGGCGTGATCTTGTGCAATGTAGTCTACATAATCTTTGTGCGCCTATCCATACAACAAATGATACAAGGCCACGTGTCTCCAATAGAAGCGGACACGTGGCACGTATTGGGTAAAACAAAAGCACGGAAACGGCGCACGTTTCCAACCGCTGTCCCCCACACGTTTCGTTGCCATTATCTCGTGCGACCCATGTCGCATGTGCCCATTCCTCCTAGCAATTAAAGGTTGCCACGTGTCCCACTCTTTCTTTCAGCGTATCATATCGCGACATATCATTGATTTAGAAATATTTCCCTCTGATTTTATCCAAAACGATCGTTGATTTAGAAAAAGTTTAAGAAAAGATTGTATAACAAAATAAAAGAAATCTAGGATTGCAGTTTTTCACTAAATTAATCCACTCAAATCATATTATTTTCTCTTGATTTATATTTTTAGAGTACATTTAATTTGTCAACCGAAAACTTCTAATTTTATCCATACATCTCTTCCGAGCTCCGTATAGACACACCTCGTTAAATTAATTCACTATATTCTTATGAGAATTAAATTCGCCAAGATTCATTACGTTCTAAGTTCTCAAATGGCCACATATACAATTAGGGTATCTTCCTATCCTTCATCATACATGTCATTCTATCCACGAGCAATATACACAAAAATACCTCTTCCAAGTTTATTTAAGTGTCACTGATCATTTGATAAAATTTGTAAATAATCAAAAGCATTAAGAACAGATAGAATAAACAAATCGATCGTCTTATAAATCTTTCAAAAATAATTAAAATCAAAGCTTCATAAATTTAGATAAAATGCAACCCTAGAAAAATTAAATTACTTCATAAATTAAAAATTAAAATTATAATAGTTAAGGAAAATGAGATGAAGAACAAAAGAAAACTAAATCATTTCGGATCGTAAATATTTGGCACACGCAAAACACAACAGAAGCCAAAAATGACTTTTGCGTGTTCCACAGTCCAGCCCCAAACACTACTAAAAATCCAAAACTCTAATTGTATATGTGGCCATTTGAGAACTTAGAACGTAATGAATCTTGGCGAATTTAATTCTCATAGGAATATAGTGAATTAATTTAACAAGGTGTGTCTATACGGAGCTCGGAAGAGATGTATGGATAAAATTAGAAGTTTTCGGTTGACAAATTAAATGTACTAAAAAAATATAAATTAAGAGAAAATAATATGATTTGAGTGGATTAATTTAGTGAAAAACTGCAATCCTAGATTTCTTTTATTTTATTATACAATCTTTTCTTAAACTATTTTCTAAATCAACGATCATTTTGGATAAAATCAGAGAGAAATAATTTTAGTACTCAGTGTGTGAATGTTAAAGAACATATGAGATGGGTTTAAAGAAACTTCCTGGTTTGGTTTGTTTGGTTAAATTCCAAAATAGCTTCATTTCTTCCAATTTGCACCTATAAACAAAAAAAAAAGATGAAATAAGTTAACAACATAACAAAATATAAAAACTAATACATGCGAAAATAAAACAACATGGGTTTCCTCCCAAGAAGCGCTTGATTTATAGTCGTCAGCTTGACTTCTCACTTTTTTTTTCTTTTTGTAAGTTAAGATTTGTGTGTCAAACAAAATCTCAACTTACGAGAAAATTAGAAAATAAATTAAGGAAGCAAAAATAACCATAATTTGTTTTTGTTTTTTTTTCCTTTTGTGAGTTAAGATTTGTGTGTCAAACAAAATCTCAACTTACCAGAAAATTGAAACATAAATTAAACAAGTAACAATAAAGAACAAGAATAAATTTTTTTTTTGAATTAAAATCAGATTAATTGGTATTAATATCAACAATGAAAATAGTAAACAAATCCCCAGCAACGGCGCCAAAAACTTGTTGTCTTTTTTGGAGAACATAAAATGTGCAAGCATACACGGTCATAAGTATTAAGATTTGTAAGCAAAGTATCATTCCCACGGAGATTTGTCACTATAGTTTGTTGAGTACTAAAATTATTTCTCTTTGATTTTATCCAAAACGATCGTTGATTTAAAAAACGTTTAAGAAAAGATTGTATAACAAAATAAAAGAAATCTAAGATTGCAGTTTTTCACTAAATTAATCCACTCAAATCATATTATTTTCTCTTAATTTATATTTTTTTAGTACATTTAATTTATCAACCGAAAACTTCTAATTTTATCCATACATCTCTTCCAAGCTCCGTATAGACACACCTCGTTAAATTAATTCATTATATTCTTATGAGAATTAAATTCGCCAAGATTCATTACGTTCTAAGTTCTAAAATGGCCACATATACAATTAGGGTATATTCATATCCTTCATCATACATGTCATTCTATCCATAAGCAATATACACAAAAATGCCTCTTTCAAGTTTATTTAAGTGCCACGGATCATTTGATAAAATTTATAAATAATCAAAAGCATTAAGCACAAATAGAATAAACAAATCGAATTTCTTATAAATCTTTCAAAAATAATTAAATCCAAGCTTCATAAATTCAGATAAAATGCAACCCTAGAAAAATTAAATTACTTCATAAATTAAAAATTAAAATTACAACAGTTAAGGAATATTAGATGAATAACAAAGGAAATTAAATCATTTCGAATCGTAAATATTTGGCACATGCAGAACACAACAGAAGCCAAAAATGGCTTCTGCGTGTTCCACCGTCCAGCCCCTAACTCTCCTAAAATTCCCAAAAACTAAAAACTCCAAAACTCCCAAAAACTCCATTTTTCAGCAATAAATCCCCTATTTATAGCTAAAAAAATACATCCAAAATAATACATTTTTAGACACACGAGAAACATTTACATCGAAAATAAAAAACACGCTTGTTAGAAATTTTTTCTTAAAATCCGCGGCCACGAGTACGAGAAAAGAATATCGAATTTGTTATTTTAATGTACTCGTGGAAGACATGAAACAGAGGGCACCGTTTCTGATTTTTTATTAATTCAATCTACATTCCACGTGCAGCGTCTGATTCGCTACAAGGATTAATACGGACACGTGGCATAATTTCATTGGGGGAGGGAAACGATTGCAGGTGATGTCCCTGCATGAAATCATGGCGCGCGGGACAAGTGGCAGACAACGGCGTAGTTGGAAACGTGCACCGTTTCCGTGCTTTTAGTTTACCCAACCGTGTACGCTTCTCATTCGCTGCAGAAATATTGGAGACACGTGGCATTGTATCATTGCTGGGATGGATAGACGCACGAAGATTATGTAGACCATGTTGCACAGGAGCACACCTTTTGGTAGCCGCATAACAGACACGTGGGTCCTACCTTGCACGCCGGCCTGGGTGGCAGGTGGGTCCCACTCAGGCACCGAGTCGCGTGAGTCCAGGAATAACAAGTCCACTCTCTTTTGTCGGGTTTGAAGGACACGCGCGTATCCTAACCGTTTCTTCTCTGATCTGACGGTCCACGTTTCGCGCATGGATGATGGCGCGTGGAATTATCTCCTGCACAGAAAAAATAAATTTTCTTAATTGCATTTTGACCCACAAATTTAATTCAAATTACATTTTAAACTTTCTTTAATTACAATTAAGCCTATTTTCTAATTTAAATTAAATTTTAAACTTTTAATAATTAAAATTAAGCCGATTTTAAATTTAATTATATTTTAGACTATTATTAATTGCAATTAAGAACTCTTTTATTTGAAATTATATTTTTGGACATAAATTTACAATTATGTACGTTTTTTATTCAAATTATTTAATTTTCTTAAAAATATATTCTTTAACACATAAACAACAAATATTGATTAATTTAACTAAAATTAACTAAAAATGTCAAGAACTTAGCAATTATAATTAATAAAATAGATGAAAATAACTATATAAAATACAGTTATCAATACCAAAAGTCCTATCTTTAGAGTGGGGAATTTGCAAGAAGGTAGCTCTTTTGGCTAGTACTTAGATTTTACTTTCCCTGAATCATCTAACCCACCTCAACTAACCAGTGCACTTTACCTAAAAATGAGCCTTCAACACTACTCCATCCTATACGCCCTATTTTTGGTCTATAGGAAAAAACTTGAACACATGGGAAGATATGGGAAAACAAATAATCAAATAATGATACTTTATTCATAGAGGTCAAAATTAAAGACTAGAGAAAACTTCACGCTTGAGGCATCGAGAGAGTCAGAAGTGGTGGTAGATCCAATTCTATATGAGTCTACCTCAATAACAGGTAATCCTAAGTCAATAAAAACTGCTAAATTACTAACTGCACTTAAAAAACCAACTTTATCTTGTACTTTTCATCCCATTCGATTTACTAATTTCTAATATTACTTTTTCTCCTAGATTTCATACTTTTATTACTAACCTTGATAAAATAAAGATTCCAAGAAATATTCATAATGCCATAAAAATTTTAGAATGGAGAGAATCTGTATGGAATAAATAAGAGTATTAAAAAGAATGAAACTTGGGATGTGATAGAGCTACAAAAGGGAAAGGTACCAATTAGTTGTAGGAGGGGTTTTATGATAAAGTACAAGGCTAATGATATAATAGAACAATACAAGGCACATCTAGTTGCAAAAAGGTTTACACAAACATATGGAATTGGCTATATTGAAACCTTTACACCTATATCTAAACTAAATTCAGTTAGAGTTCTCTTATTTCTAGCAACAAATTTGGATTGGTTTCTCCAACAATTAGACATGACAAATGCTTTTCTAAATGAAAAATTACAACAAAAATTCTACAAGACTATGCCACCAGGATTCCATAAAGAAGGAAAAAAATGTGGTATGTATAATAAATAAGTCATTATATGGTCTCAAACAATCATCTAGAGCATGATTTGATAGATTTGTAAAAGTGATAAAGAAACAAGGATACCAACAAGAACAATCGAATCACACAATGTGTTTTCAGCACACTAGAGATAAGAAGAAGACAATCTTGATAGTCTATATTAATGATATAATCTTGATTGGAGATAACTTGGAAGAAATTGAGAGAATAAAGAAAAAATTGAAGAAAGAATTTGAAGTCAAAAATCTAGGACAAATATAATGCTTTTTAGGAATGAAGGTTGCAAGGTCAAAAGGAGGAATAAGCATATCTCAAATAAAGTATGTTCTTAATATTCTCAAAGAAACTAGAATGTTTTGTTATAAATCAAGTGAAATTCTAATTGAGATACGAAAGAAATCAGAGAAGCTAGGAGAGCTAGTGGATATAGATAAATATCAAGGATTAGTAGGAAACCTAGTATATCTGTCTCGCATCAGAACTGCCATTACATTTGCTGTTAATATGGTAATCCAACATATACATTCCCCAAAGGAAGCTCGTTTTGAAGTTATTTACAAAATTCTCATATATGTAAAAGGTCATTTATAAGAGATTTATTCTTCAAGGAAAATGAAAACAACAAAATAGAAGTCTTTATCGATGCTAACTAGGCTGGCTTTATAGATAACAAAAGATCCATTATAGATTGTATTTAAGAATTTATTAACTTGGAGAAGTAAGAAGCAAAACATGGTAGCTAGAAGCAGTGCCAATGATTGACCTTGAATAATCTTTTGTTATTTTTTACCCCTCAATGTCGTCTCTTATGTCTATTGTTTAATTTACCAAGCAAATAAGAAAGCAATCTACTAAAGAATAAAAATCAAATAAACATAAAGAGGAAAAATAAATAAACAAAACAAGATTAGAATAAAGCACTCAAAAAAAGGAACTATAAATACCCAAGGACCATAGTAAAATAAATAAAAAATATAAAACGAAAGGAAAAATAATAAATAATGAATAATAAATAAATTATAAAGGACTAATAAATAACTCAAAAGTTTGCTTCACAATAATATTTTTCTATTTTTTTCTTTCTTAAAATAAAATAATAATAATAATAATAATAATAACAAAAACACAATAAATAAATAAATTAGAAAACACAATAAACAAATAAATCAACTAATAAGAAAACAAATCGAGAATTTAAAACGTTAATTATTCTTCAACGGTACCAAAAACTTGATAGTACTATTAATTTTAAGTTCTCATAAGTGCATAAATTATTAATCCTTAAGGATAAGTTTACTTTGAGATCGATCTCTCTCAGAATAATAGTGGTTTTAAATTATTTACTTATTTTCTTAAAACTAATAAATTAATAAAATAAACATAAATATTCTAAACAAATTATTAAAAAAGTTATAACTAATTAAATTAAATAAGTTAAAAAATTAAATGAGTAGATAATTTTAATTAAAAAGGGAGACATCTATTGAAAATTTTACATAGCTATTTAATCATGAATTGGATTAATTAGATGAATTTAAAAATTATTCAAGTCTATAATATTAATTTCCTTATCACTAAATCTTGAAAACTCCAATGATCATGACGATTCTCAATTATAATTAACCAATAATTCACTTGATCTAAGCTAATTAACTAATCAAATTATTATAAGGAAAATATATAACCAAATACAGATTATTGACTTTTTAAGTAAATTAGAAGTCTCAATGATTATGAAAAATTCATTCACAATCAACTAACTAATTTCTTTAATCTAGATAATTAATTAATTAATAGAAAATAATACAAAAAAATCACAAACCATCTAAATTGGTACAATAATCATGCAATTAATTTATATTCTTATTTAAAAGAGCATAATTAGGTATTGATAATTTTTTTAACAAACTAATTCGTAAATATTCTCTTTAATCATAAATAAAGCTTTGATCATCAATAATTCAATATTGAAGATATCAAGAACCAAAAAGAATAAATAATCTCAATCTTTATTCAAATAATAATCCACCTCAAAATTCAATTCAATTATGTAAGCAAAGCTAAAAACCCATAAATAAATTTAGCCTATTTTAATTAAATTCAAAATCATAAATAAAAATATTAAAACCATCATCTTTACCAACCAAATAAAATAAAACTAGAGATTAAAATATCCTAAATTGAACAAACTACCAAACCCTTGAATGTGTTGATCTTCCTCTTCTAAAAGCTTGAAAAACATTTCCCAACAATGAAGTTTTTCTCTATAAGATTTGCTACCTCCATCTAAAAATATTCCTTAAGTGTAAAATCTAATGATCTCTAATAATGAGGCTCTTATGTTGATTTTTAGGTCAAATTTCATGCAAAACTCTATACTAAATAGGAAACTTTGGATCAAAAATTGATGTGATGGCTAAAAAGTGTGTAAAAGTTGGTACTGTGTTTAGAGATTAAAATATTCTTAAAAGGAGGCCTAAAACAACATCATATTAAGGGGTTAGGTGTGCTAAGAGGTGTTGCAAAATGATGTTGTTTTGCCATTCTAAGTACATCCTAGCTCCTTTTATATGGATCCACGTAGCTTGTTTGTGCACATGTCTATTCTACCTGGCTAAGCTCATCCACACGCTTAATATACATATCCACATTGACTATTTTAAATGATTATGGACTCATTTTCTTCTAGATGTAGCAACACACACTTCTAGATGCAACCATTAGCTTTTATAAATTAATAGAAAATTCCAAAATTTGTAAAAATTCTTAAAATATTTATATTCATATAAAATGAAAAGAAAAACATTCAAAGAAGTAAAGTATTTCATTAAATGTAAAAATAATGCCTAAAAATATAAAAAAAATACTGTGAAAAATATTGATTTATCAATCCTATGTGGGTTATCTCGTTACATCATTAAAGTTGTCAGTTTTGAAATAACATTATAAAAACGACGTTAAACATGTGTAAAAAAAATCTAAGAAAAGTATCATGATTTATCCAAGTCTATCACTTAAATATACATCAATATTCTCATAATTATTACATGAGTGTTATGTAGGTAATAAAAGAACATTTGTTTGTTAAATAAATTCTACATGATGAACAAAACTACCATTCATCATTCTCTACATTTACCACTTAAATTTATTACATACGATTCACTTAAGAAAAAAATTAACTTTTGTATTAGAACATGATTGTTGAAATTAACAATAAAATTAAACCCTATATTAAGCTATATGCCTAAGATAAATGAGGAATAAAAATTGGTCTGTAATAGAATAATAACTAAGTAAACATTTTATTATGGAAAAACCTTGTGCTCCACTTCAAGTCAAGCTTAATGAAATAACTTGTGGTCCGCTCTAGTTCCACACCCAAGCTCTTTTATGCGGCCCATTCAGTTGGTTAAATGAGGTTTACTAATCCATGTTCTTCCTTCATGCTCATCTTGAATTGAGTCTTCTTACGATCATCTTGAATTGTAAGGATCATCCCATTTAGTACTTCCTTGAACCTTTTAGAACTTGCCCTTGTTATTGGATCAATGAGAATTTGTAATGGATCTCTTAGTGGTTCTCTTATGTCTAGATCAACTACAATCCTATATGGGTTATTTCATTCTTATATGCTGGTTGTTTTTCTAGTTTGTTGAATAAACATGCTATTTTTATTATATATTCCACTATGTTATCAAAGACATAAACATTTATCAAAACTACTTAATTCAGGAAAAACAACAATACATTACAATAAAGATATAGAAAGATTTTTACATTAATCATTTTACAAAAAATGTCTTAACGGTGTCTCTAGCATTACAAAATAAAAAATGTCATTGCAAGATAAAAGTAAAACTTGTATTCTCTTTCTTCTTCAATGTTAAAATATAAGTTATGCTACTAAAATTTAATCTATAGGAGTAGAGAAAAGAGAATGATCTATGACTAATTCCCTAGGATTCTACTCCAAATAATATCAAAATAATAACATGAAGGCATGGTACATATTAAAAAAATTCTTTAATATAAATAACATCATAATCAGTATAATATGGTGCAATGTGGGGAAACTTTTATGTACAAAATTTGGTATATATGTACTTCCTCACTCCTAAAACCAAGTGGAGTGTACAATCTAGGTGTCCTAATGCATGTTCATATGAGATATAATATGCTATTTCAAATGCAAAATCTATATGCATGATATACAACCTCCATATGTATTGATCAACTCCAAAATACATGGGAACATGTGGGGTCAATTTCCGAGATGCATGTGGGTCCATTTACGAAATATTAAATAGATAAAAATATCTAAAATGAATTGATTTTATTTTTATTCAAGATTTTATATTAAGAATGTTAGAGAGAAATATATTATTTTTCATTACAAACTTAAATCTAAAAATTAGATTTTAAGGTTTAGTTATCCGGTCTGATTTAGAGTAGTGCTCTTTTATTTGTTGGTACAATCGCCTGGTAGTTAGACTGAAGCTCTATTTCAAAAATATTTATAAGAATTATTATCTGAAAATGTATTGACAACATGATTTCAGTAGTGGTTTTAAAACTTGAAAGCTAGTACTCGGATAACTAAATTCTTAGGTTTAATTTGAACACCTTGAATAAAGTTTAAACTGTCTAACCCCACCAAAGGTGACATTTAAATGGTTCATTTTTAATCTCTTAGAAAAATGAATTAATTTAATTAACCAAATTAGTTATCAACCCCACCCATAGGTGTTAATTGATTTGTTTAGTTAATAAAGAATATCGAACCCTACCAAAGGTGGTATTCATATAAAAAAGAGAGAATCAATAAATATCAATTCATATCTTTAATAACCCAAATAATATGAGCAAGCATAATTAACTTAGTTATTATATCCATAAATACTCCACTATTATAAATGATAAAATTTGCATAAATATTTATTGAATCTGTATCTATGTTTATTTTTATGTCACTAGATTAAAAACACAAAACCCAAAATATCGTGATAGGATGTTTAGGATTTAATTTCGTTTTTAAAAGTTTGAATAATAAATTAAAAACCACATACATTCCTTCCTTAGATCGACCTTGGGAGTATACTTATCATTTTTTATGAAATGATTCGTACACTTGCGAGAGTTTTATAAATATAAAACCAAATTATAGTTGTCGGTTCTACCCATCACCCAAGCAGTTATTTGTTGAGGAGAAACTGATCCAATTCGAAGTTGTTGATGTTTATACCGATCTATCATAGAAGAAAAATTCGAATTCATTCTGATTAAGCGTCCTTCCTATGAATCTAGAAGTTCTTCTTAGACACATTTTATTCATGAAATGGGTTGGATTGGAATTAGTTTGGAAACAGAAAAATCATTCTATTAGATCTAATGTACTTATTAGATCTAATAAGTACCTTGTGTCAGAATTGAGAAATTCTATAGCTCGAATATTTAGTATTCTCTTATTTATTACCTATGTCTACTATTTAGGTAGAATACCGTCCCCATTATTACTAAAAAACTGAAAGAAACCTCAAAAACAAAAGAAGGGGGGAAAGTGAGGAGGAAACAGATGTAGAAATAGAAACAACTTCAAAAACGAAGGAGACTAAACAAGAACAAGAGGGATCCACTGAAGAAATTGATGAAACCAAAGAGATTCAAGTGAATGGAAAGGAAAAAATAAAGGATGAATTTCACTTTAAAGACACACGCTATCAAAAGAAACCCGTTTATGAAACTTATTATCTGAATGTGGATGGGAATCAAGAAAATTCAAAGTCAAAAATATTTAAAGAAAAAAAAAAGATACCCTTTTGTTTGAAAAACCTCTTGTGACTATTCTTTTTGACTATAAACAATGGAATTGGCCATTACGGTATATAAAAAATAATCGATTTGAAAACGCTGTAAGGAATGAAATGTCACAATATTTTTTTATACATGTCAAAGTGATGGAAAAGAAAGAATATCTTTTACATACCCCCAGTTTGTTAGCTTTTTTTGAAATGCTAGAAAAAAAATGTTTATATTCACAACAAAAAAACCATCCTCTAAAGAATTAGATAATAATTGGAGTTATAGCAATGAACAAAAAAGAAAAAAAATGTGACCAAAAAATTTATAAATAGAATCAAAAATCTAGATAAAGTACTAGACCAAACTATAAATGGGAGACCCTTTCTTCCAGGTATACTTGAAAAAAGGATTCGATTTTATAATGATAATATCAAAAACAAATATTTACAAAACATATACGATCCTTTATTGAAGGGACCCTATCGGGGTCAAATAAAAAAAGTGTTTTCATCTTTAATCACAAATGAAATTTATATGAAAAATTATATAGAAAGGTTTTGGATAAATAAAATTCACGGGATCCTTCTTATTATTAATTACTTGAAAATTGAACAAAAAAAGGGTCGATTTTATAAAAAATCATTAGAAACAGAAATTACTTATTTTTTTAACTTAATCAACGAATTTATTGAAAAATCAAGTTTTATTTTTAAAGAGAATTTGTTACATCCTGAATAGGTAAGAATTAATTCAGAAAATAAAAAATATATTTTAAATTTATATTTGATAAAGTTATAACTGATCCAAAAAATTATATTGGAATAACATAAATAAGTAAAAAAGTTCCTTGATGGTCATATAAATTAAAAAATGACTTGGAACAAAAGGAAGAGAAAATGAGGAAAATGCGATAAAGAATCATGAGATTCGATTAAGAAAATTCAAACGTGTAGTTATTTTTACTGAAAACCTAGAAAACGATGCTTATACGACTACCAAAGATACTAATAATACTGATAAAAAAAAGAATTGGCTTTAATACGTTATTCCCAACAATCAGATTTTCGTCGAAATATAATCAAGGCTTCCATACATGCACAAAGACACAAAACAATTATTTGGAACCTTTTTTGAAGCAAATGTACATTCCCCCTTTTTTTGGACAGAATAGACAAACACATTCTTTTTTCTTTTGATACCTCCGAACGGATAAAAATATTTTTCAAAAAGGGAATAGGGAAAAAGAAAGAATTTAAAATTTTTGATTATACGGAAAGAAAGATAGAAGAAAGTGAAAAAAAAAACAAGACGAGAACAAAATAGAAAACGGTAAAAAAAAGAGAGAAAACACGCATAAAAATAGCAGAAGTCTGGGATAGTTTTCTATTTGCTCAAGTACTACGAGGTCTTCTATTAGTAACTCACTCTATTTTTAGAAAATATGTTGTATTACCATCATTGATAATAGTTAAAAATATCGTCTGTATGCTATTCTTTCAATTTCCCGAATGGTCTGAGGATTTTAAGGATTTGAATAGAGAAATGCATGTTAAATGTACTTATAATGACGTTATGTTATGAGAAAAAGAATTTACAAACAATTGGTTAACAGACAGTATTCAAATAAAAATATTATACCCCTTTCACCTGAAACCTTGGCACAAATTGAAATCAGAAGAAACTTGTAAGGATACAACAAAAAATAAAAAACAAAAAAAATGATTATTGTTTTTTAACAGTTTGGGGAAAAGAAACTGAACTTCCTTTTGGTTCTCCCTGAATATTTTTTCATTTTTTGAACCTATTTTTAAAGAATTAAAAAAAATTATAAAATGGAAGAGAAAAGGTTTTCTAGTTCTAAGTTTTCTAAAAGAAAAAACAAATATTTTTCTAAATATCTCAAAACAAATAAAAAAAATGGGTTATTAAAGAAATTCTATTTCTAAAAGAATTCATAAAAGTAAATCTCATTTTTGGATTGAAAAAAATATATGAATTCAATGAAAACAAAAAAGATTCAATAATCATCAATGAGCTAATTCATGAATTGTCTATTCAAATTCAATCTATGGATTGGACAAATTTTTCATTAAAAAAAATCTGACTAATAGAACAAGCACAATCATAAATCAAATACAAAAAAATTACAAAAGACAATAAAAAGAGAGTTTTAACTTCAGATATTAGTTCTAACAAAATGGGTTATTATGATAAAAAATTAGAACTTACAAAAACTATTTTAAAAATATTAAAAACTTGTAACATTATATTGAGCTAAACTAATATCATATTGAGTTAGTAAATGTCATATTGAGTTGAACTGGACTAAATTTATTCATCATGATGTCTTACCAAATCAAACTGAATATTCTAAATGCTAAGTAGATCCAACAATCTCTGAATACTGAATAGAAAGTACTATGGTAATTTTAAAATATTTATTGAACTTGCAAGTTTGTATATAAACTAGTATAAGTAATAAAATTAGTATAATCTCAAGTTGAAATTTCTTGTAAATTATCTTTTTTAAATGGCTAGCTTTGATATTTTCCAATAACATATATTCTTATGGTATTATCAAACTGAAAATGCATTGAAACAATCATGTAATGTATTCTTCAAAGTTCTAATTAAATAATGAATGTACTTTTGAAAGATATACAACTTGTACTAATTGATATTACTTTAGAATACATGAAATTCAAAATAATATTTTCAAAACTTTAGGAAAGAACTAGATATCCATTCACTATACTATATCACTCGTACATTTAGATATAACTTTTGCTAGAAATTTCCAAATTCATTTCTGTAAAAACATTCAAAAATTAGACATTTTAATATTTAAAATAAAACAAAACACACTCAATTATCATATGCAAAAACATAGAATTATAATCAATTTAAAACATGATTTTTCATTTATAACTTCCATAAAACATACTGTAAATTAAATTAATATAACTTTGTATACAAAGCTCAAAATGATAAACCATAAAACATTTATAAAATTAGAAATCTTAATATTTAAAAAAAATTATAACTCATCCAATTTCAATATGCAAAACCATTTTAAATAATAAAAATACATATTAGTTTTGAATAGAGTTTTTGGCATGATTTTCTTAGAACCACCCTCAGTTAAACATATATAACTTTGTGTAGAAAAATTAAAATAAAAAACTATAAAATCTAAAGAGATATGGCTCAAGTTCTAATTGGTTCTACAAGTTCTCCCATTTTTATTTCTTTGAGATACTACCAAACACTACCTATGATCCTTATTTGTTTTCTATTTTTCTCTCCTTAAGTAGTCTAGTTTTGTTTTGCTCTTGTCCAAGAGAAGAGAAATGACTCGTGGAACAAGGAAAATTGTTATGCTCACCAAATAAAGCTAGTTGATTATGAGCAAGGACATTTGTACTTCTAAGACCAAAGGAGAGTGTAAAAAAGGCAAGTGTCCTCGTTGTTTTTGCTTGGCCATTTTTTTTAATTATGTTTACATATGTCACTTAAGGAATAAGAGTGGTGAGACCTCATGCTAAAAATAATAACCAAGTAAAAGAACAAGATACCCTTATCCCATAACATGAAATTTTTTAAGAGTTCAAACATTTTGGTAATATTAAGGGTAAAATCGTCATAATATTAAGAATATACACTTAACAATAGTGTTATTTGATGCGAATGAGAGGGTGTTACAATTCTACCCTTTTAAGAATTTCATCTTTGAAATTCACATACCTTGGTTAAATAAAATAGGGTACTGAATATGCATTTGTTTTGCAGGTTTCCATGTCACCTCTTGAATGGTGTGATTTATTCATAGTACTTTTACCAATGTAATGTTTTGTTCCAAATTACTTGTTCTCTACGGTCAAGTATTTCCCTTAGTTTCTCATTGTAGGTTAAATTTATTTTACTTTAACTGATTGGGGGTCTATGATATGGGATAGATTTGAGAAATATCCACAAATCATAGAAACATTAAATACATCATAGATCCTAAAAAGTTCAAGTGGTAGAGATAAATGATATGTCATGTATCCAATTTTCTCTATGATCATGTAAGGACCAATATAAAGTGGGCTAAGTTTGCCATGTTTCCAACCCATTTCCACGGTGATAGCTTTGAGAAAACTTTGGTGATAACTTTAAGAAAACTTTATCTTCAACGTTATATTCGTGCTCTTTAATATTATTATATGCATATCTATTTTGTCGATCTTAGGTTATCTTCAATTTTCCTTTACTACTCGTATCTTATTAGTGCACAATATCGTAGTTTTACAATAAAGTGATAAGAAGAGTATCATCTTCAGAGATTGGTAACTTATTTTTGACAAATACCAAAATTATACTAATCTCAATTTTATCTAGAGAAGTCACAAAGGTTGTTGTAATTGAAAATTAAAATAAAATTAATTTAAAGAAAATATGCAAAAGAAAATAAAGATGTTGTTCAAAGATCAAATTATTGGGAAGAAAACTTCTAGAAAATCGATTTCATCTAATCCCTCATTATGCTTTACTCATCTAGCTAATTGAATTTAATTCTCTCTGTTTGTTAGCAATCTCCAAAAAATATCAAAAAGCCTCTTTCGATAGTCAATTAGAAACATTCTTGTTCATCAATTTATACAAGAGTATGCAATTTAATAAAGTAAGAAATCATTAATATCAATGATTTTAAGACTACACAAGTTCATACAAGTCTTTCGATCTCTATATTTACTTATGTCAAAATATTCCAAATCTATCCTTTAATTCCCTTTTTCGATAGCAAATCACAAGACTAAAATCATCTAATTAATGGCCAGTTAATTAGAAGTATTAAACTCAGAATAAATCAGATAAACACAAAGATAAATAATTCAAATTAACATAGAGAATTAAGCATAGTTTTGAATTAAATTACATCAATTTTTCTAGAATAAAGATAAATTAGTTCATGCTAAAAATTAAATTTATTTTGCTTCAATATGCTTTTAATTTTCTCTTTACTGTGACGCCTGTTCTTTTTCTTCTTCTTTTTTTTGCTTGTCACCGCTCTCCCTGCTTCCCTCTATTTAGTTCTTTGTTTATATATATATATATATAGAGAGAGAGAGAGAGAAAGAGAGAGAAATCTTAATTTAAATTTGATTTAAATAAATCCTTCATTTAAATTTGAAAGTCCTTAGATGGTATGCTTCTAAAATTTTAAATCTTCATTATCTTCAAATTTGCAATAAAATTTAAATAATAATAATGAATTCCAAATTCAATAATAAATAAAATTAGACTAAAGTTAAAGTTAAGAAGTGATAAATTATGTCAAATTATACAAGTCATCACTTTCTTTCACCTACTTCATCCCAACATATCAGAGTTCTACACTTCCTACCATATAGTGCTTCATATGGGGCCATCTCAATGCTTAAATAGTAGGTATTGTTGTAGGAAAAATCTATGGATGGTAAGTGATCACTCTAATTACCCTTAAATTGGGTTTGAATTGTTTTTTCCAACTGTCCATTTGTTCAAGGATGAAAGAAAGTACTAAAGCATAACTTCATTCCCAAAGTACCTTGTAATTTAGACTAAAATTAAGAAGTATATCTTGAATCTCTATCGAAAACCATAGACTTTGGAGCTCCATGTAACTTCACAATTTCCACCATATATATTTTGGTAAGTTTTACCAATGGGAATGCTTGTTTAATAGGAAAAAACTGTGTTGATTTGGTTAAGCGATTACAATTATCCATATCCCATCATGACTAAATTTGGTGTGAGGAATGTTATAGAGAAAATCCATTATTATGTGTTCCCATTTCCATTCAAGAATAAGGAGTGGCTAAAAAGGTCCTTTGAGTTTCTAGTGTTTAGTTTTACCTTGTTGGAAAATTAAACACCTTGCTACAAATTTTGAATTTCTCATTTCATTCCATGCTGTCAGTAATGTTCCTTTAGAGTTTGGTACATCAATAATGTTCTTTTAGAGTTTGGTACATCTTAGTACTACCTGGATACATAGCATAAGCTGAACTATGTGCTTCTTCTAGTATTTTTCTCTTAAGACCTTCATCGTCTGGTACACACAAACTGTTGTTAAAAACTATAGTTCCATCATCTTGAATTGAATAATCAACTTGGTTTCTATTTTCTATTTCTCCCTTCAATTTCATAAGAAAAGATTCTTGTGATGAATCTTTATAAACTATATTAATTCAAACAGACCTCACTCTAAAGTTTGCAAGTAGAATACCTAAATGACTTATTGATAGGTCTATATTCAACTTTCTTAGTTCCATAAGTAGGAAAATATGCACTCCTTGTAGACATGCTAATGAACTTGTTAATTTTCAATGAAGATCGTTTGCTACTACATTTGCTTTTCTTGGGTAGTAGTCAATAACACAATCATTATCTTTGATTAACTCCAACCATATCCTTTGTCTTAGGTTAAGCTCATTTTGTAATAATAAATACTTTAAACTCTTATGATTAATAAAAATTAACATTTCTCACCATCTAAATAATGCCTCTATATTTTTAATGCAAAAATCATTACTGTTAATTCCAAGTCATGGGTTAGATAATTCATCTCATGCCTCTTGATTTGCCTAGAAGCATAAGCAATTACTTTACCATGTTGCATTAACACGCAACCTAAACCTTGATGAGATGCATCATTATATAACCCAAATGCTCTACCACTTCAAGGAAGTGTAAGCACTAGAATGGAAGTCAGTTGCCCTTTAAGCTCTTAGAAACTTCCTTCACATTCACTGGACCAATCAAAATTTTTTGTTTTTTCTAGTAAGATGGGTCAAAGGTAAAGAAAATTTGGAAAACTCCTTGACAAAAAGATGATAGTATCTATCTAATCATAGAAAACTCCTTATTTTTGCTACATTTTTAAGTCTCTCCCAATTTACTCTTTATGGATCAACATAGATGGCTTCATCTGAAATAACATATCCAAGAAAAACCACAGGATTTTCCAAAACTGGTACTTACTAAATTTTGCATACAATTACTTTTTCCATATAATTAGTAAGACAATTTGGAAATGTTCTTCATGTTCATTCTTACTATAAGAATACACCAAAATATCATCAATAAAAACAATAAAAAATCTATCCAAGAAAGGTTAGAACAATTGATTCATTAAATCCATGAATATTTTTAGAGCATTGGTAAGTCCAAACAACACGAAAAGAAACTCATAATGCTCATAACCAGTTCTAAATGCCGCCTTTGGCACATCAGAATCCTTGATGTATAGTCGGTGATATCTTGACCTTAGATCAATTTTAGAAAATACTTTTGCACCTTGTTGATAAAATAAAATCATTGATACGAAGTAAAGGGCACTTGTTATTTATAGTTATCATTTTAAGTTGTCTAAAATTAGTACATAATTTCATGGTGTCATCCTTTTTCTTAACAAAGAGAATGGGAGCACTCTAAGGTGATACACTAGGCCAAATGAAACATTTTTATCCACTAACTCTTGTAATTAAGTTTTCAACTCTTTTAACTCCTTCAAGGCCATTCTATATAAGGCTTATGATATTTGGGTCGCACTTGGTATTGGGTCGATGGTGAACTCAATGTCATAATTAGGTGGTAATCCTGAAAGATCATTTGGAAAGACATCTAAAAATTCATGAACTATTAGCATATCTTTCAAATTTATTTCACTTACTTAAGAATTAATTACATGAGATAAATAAGTTATGCAACTTTTCTAAGCATTCACTTAGCAGTAAGGGCACATACTAAGAAATTTGGGAGAATTTGACATTCTCCAAGAGAGGTTATTTCTAGTTGATTAGGACTTCTAAAAGATACTTCTTTTCTAAAACAATCAATAGAGGCATAATATTTGGCTAACCAATACATTGCTAATATGGAGTAAAAATCATAAATATTGAGCAGAATTAAGTTGGCTTTCAATTGAACTATCTAGTGGTGCTAAAATTTTATTTGCATACATTAAAAAGATGTGATACAAAAGTGTGTGTGGAAATTGGATCAATCAAAGCATATGAATCATGATTAAAGATAGATAACATACCAATTATGACATTAGGCGATGCTTGTGCCTCTTAATATATCAAAAAAACACTTTACCTTGGGTCTTAGGGTGACCAGGCTGGCCTTGTTTTTTGAATTGCATTTGTGTTGCTAGGTTGAGTTTGACCACTTGATGTTTCTACCCTACTTTGTTATACTCTATGATTGATAGTTCGTGTATTGTTTTCCTTGAGAAAACACTACCTCATATGCATATGAATTGGATTGAGTAAGAGATGAACAATCTTTCTTTATGTGCCCAAACTAACTACATTATAACATGTACCACTACCCATCCTACATGGGGCCTTCATGTTGTTTACTACAAGTATTATACTAAGGATAAGTAAGCTTACTTTTTTGTTCGTTATGATCCTTTTCTTTGTAAAAGGGCCTTGACTATCTACATTGATTGTTAAACCTCTATTGTGTTATAGCTTGGCTAAAATTACTACCCTAATTAGTACGATCATAAGGTCTAAAATTACCCTTATAACCTCATATCACTCCTTGACTTGTGGCTTATTTCTTTGGTGGTCTACTACTTGAGATGCTTTCCAACCATCCCTTCCGTATATTTCTTTATCTTTTTATATCTCTAAAACATTGCCCTTTTAAAATACTATGCTTCACTCATAAGGTCGGATGCACTAATACCCCATATTGAGTGTGCTCCATAGAGGAGATGGAATTCTAATTACTTCTCAAGGACCATTCAAAAACCTATTGTGTTTATCTAACTTTATTTCCACTAATTGGGGGGCATAATGAGATAACTCAATATTCCCTAACCAAGTCTTAGAAATTCAGTTTCCTTCATATCTCAGTAAACACCTGTAAAAAAATAATCATCTTATGCACGTCAAAAACTAGCCCAAGTGATAGTGGTAGGATTAGCATGTTTCCTTTGAAAGGAAGCCCACCAATGATAGACACTACCTTCCAACAAGTATGATGCTAATGAAACCTTGTGATCCTCTCGACAAACCATGATCGTAAATATTCTTTCAATCTTAGTAATCCAATAATCTATAATAGTAGCATCCAAAGTACCATAAAATCTTATGGCACCTAGCTTAAGAACATATTCAATGCTATAATTTCTGTCAATAGGATTCTGGTTTCTGTTCTCTAATAGGGTAGTGAGAACACGAGCTAATTCATAGATAGGGTTTTGTATCTCTAGTACATTATTTTGAATAGGAGTAACCTATTCTACATAGGGTAAATCTAGTGCAATATTTAGGTATTGTGGCACCTTAAATGGGTTAGCATGCACTGATGATGCATGTACATTTTCTTCTATTACGAACTTTACACGAGTGCTTGTGTCTAAAAGGTCTCTTAGGATTATACGAATTTGGCAACATGGAGGCATACTTCTATCTATACTGTACAAAAAAATCCAATAAAATATTGCCATCAAATCTAGTATCTATACATGTTAGACTCGACTTGCTCTGATACCAAATTGTCAAGAATCGCCCCAGTTTAATCCTAAAGTATGCGATGAGTCCTAAATGAGCATAAAAACTAACATTCTTGAAATTACTCTGGTTAAACTTGAAGATTATATTTATGGAGCTTAATAAAAAAATTCTACAGAGTCTACCCTAATTATTGAACAATCCTCCCTACAATAACAACAAAAGATTTAAAAGGATGATTTTCCATAAACTCCATAATTTATATATCCAGAAAGTGACTCAAGATCAAAAGTATAACTACATACTATAAAATGCATACTATATATACATAAAAAACATAGAACTTCTTAGCATTGGTTCCTAGTACAAACACATAAACCAAAATGTAATATACAAAGGGAAAGGACAAATAACAACCTAGACTGTATAAAAAAAAAGATGAGTCAAAGCCTCCAAACCCATGTAATATGACATTAAAAGTTGTCATCTAAGAGGGGAAATAAATATAAAGGGTGAGCTTGAAGGCTCAGTGAGTGGATAAGTTTAATAAAATAATTGTACATAATACTTATGTAACCTATGTATAACTATGAAATACTAATGAATTATCTTGAAATAAAATACTAATATGATATAATCTACATATGATAAAATAATGTACCATTTTATGAGAAATCTTGAAATAATTTTATGATGAAAGTAATCTATATGATCATTAGAATAGAGTAACATATTATGACCAGTATACAAATAGATAGTATAACTATGAGAAATGTAATTTGTTTTGTTTATGTCAAGAGCACTTGGGATTTGGTCGCATAAGGAAGAGATATTTAGCACTAACGTTAACTTTCAACTACACATGTGGGAAATTTACTTGATATAACTATTAAAATGACTCAATTGGCTCTACTGATACATATATCATGTGTGTAGTGCATATTGATTTAACTAAATTTATACATATCATACAAACTTGTAACATCATACTGAGTTGAACTAGTATCATATTGAGTTAGTAAGCATCATATTGAATTAGTAAGCATCATATTGAGCTTAATTGGACCTAATCTATTAGTCATGATGTCTTACCAAATCAAACTGAATATTCTGAATACTAAGTAGAGCTAACAGTCTCTGAATATTGAAGAAAAAGTACTTTAGTATTTCTAAAATATTTACTGAACTTGAAAGCTTGTATATAAACTAGTATAAGCACTACTACAAAAGTGGTCATTTAAGTTGAGATTTAAAGTTGGTTTTTGGTGAAAATCGACTTATAATAAATTTAAAGTTGGTTCGCTAAAAAATTGATGCTATCCACGTAGTTCGTAGCGTCGGTTGACGGTTTCAACTGATGTTATCCCCAGATAGAAACTATTCCAAGCGCTGCATAACTCTTAAAAACCCAAAACCTCCTCCACTCTTTCTCATTTTTTGGCCACCTACGACCACAAATTCCAATGGCAGTTAGTGGGTTTTTTTCCTCTCTAACTTATCTTCTAGATCCCTTATTTTTTTAGCAAAATACTCAAATTTTTATACCCATTTTTCACTTACAAAACACCATTTTTTCTTCATTTCCTTCATTTTGTCACTTCATTTACTCTTGTAAGTGTTTGTATTAATCCTCCGCAATTATTATTCATATTTTTGTTGTATATTATGTGTTATTATTTATGTGTATAAATTTTTGTATTATATATGTAGGTTTTGTATATAACATCAGGAGAAGAATATGATGATCTTGAATAACATAGAACAACACCATGGTAATTTTTCTACTATTAATTAATATTTAATTTTTCAATTATTTGTATTATTTAAACTATTTGTTAAACAAATTTTGGTTTTTTTTCTACTATTATGTAATGATCGAATACAGGTTTTAATTTGAGCATAATAGAAAATAAGTAAATTTTGTAAAAAAAACAATTAAAGTCAGTTCATACGTTAAACCAATTTTACACTTTTAAGTCATCGTATTTAAAGTCGGTTAATAACCAACTTTAAAAGTCATTTTTGGCGTAGTGAAGAGTAATAAAATTGGTATAATCTCAAGTTGAAATTGTTTGTAAATTATCATTCTTTTAAATAGCTAGTTTTGATAATAAAAATAACGTATATTCTTATGGCACTATCATACTGAAAGTGCAATAAAATTGTCATGTAATGTGTTCTTCAAAATTCTGATTAAACAATGAATGCACTTTTGAAAGACATGAAACTTTTAGTAACTAATATTAATTGAGAATGCATGAAATTCAAAATAATATTTTTAAAACTTTAGAAAATAACTAGATATTCACTCATTATACTATATCACTATTAATTCTCTATGTACACCGTAGGGTCTTCTTATTCAACCCTTCTTATATAGTTACATTTGTGATAGAAACAAATACAACTCTATAACTTGTTTATCTAATTCAAACTGAAAATATTCTACAAATAAAATCTTAAAAACAATGGCTAATAATAAATTATTCCATTTGATCATTTTATTTAAATAATTGTTGGATACTCCTAGACCTATACTCATACACTCATATATATCTTTTGGTAGAAAGGTTCAAATTTATTTTTGAAAAAAAGTACAAAAACTAGACATTTTAATATTTAAAACAAGATATAACCCACTCAATTATCATATACAAAACCATTTCAAAAATAAAGAATGCTAATTAGTTTAAAACACGATTTCTTTTAGTATAGCTTTTACACAACGTATCCTCAATTTAATTGTTATAATTTTGTTCAAAAAACTCGAAATGACAAACCGAAAAGTATTTATAAAACTGGGTATCTGAAGATTTAGAACAAGATATAACTCATCCAATTTCAATCTATAAAACCATTTTAAATAATAAAAATACAGATTGGTTTCGAACAAGATTTCCAACATGATTTTTATAGAACTATTGTCAGTTAAACGTATATAGCTTTCCATAAAAAAAATGAAATGAAAAACCATATAATTCATCATAAAATATATATTTATACATTTCTGAAAAGATATTACTTAGGGTCTAACTCATTTTACAAGTTCTCATGTTTCTATTTATTTCAATCATTACCAAATACTGTCTATTATCCTTATCTATTTTTTTTTTATTTTGCTTTCCCTACATACTCTAATGTTTTTATGCTCTAGTGAAACATAAGGAAGAAGAAAAATGACTCACAAAACAAGAAAAATATTGTGCTCAACAAATAAAGCCAGTTGATTGAGATAAAGGACATTTTGTCTTTCTACGACCAAGGGCAAGTGTTCTAGTTAATTAAGGTTGGTCCTTTTAAACAAAATATATTTTGTCATGTGTCACTTAAAGAATAAGAGTGATTACATCTCATGTTAAAAAAATAATTAAGCAAAAAATTAAAATATTTTTATCTAATAACTTGAATTTTTTTAAAAATGATGACATTTTGATGATATTGATCAGAGTAAATGGTAATACCGTTAAGAAGATACACTTAACAATAGTGTTCCTCTTGTATATAGTGTTACAATAAAGAAGTAGTATAATTATTAGTTTAATCAATAAACAATCCTATATAATGGCACCATTTTCAATTGAATATATTGAAATGTATTTACAATTACAATTACAATGAAGATTAATACATGTATAAATAAAGGAAATAAGAATCTGCTTTTTGGAAAAGTGCTTTTAGGAAAAGTATATTAGTTGCATACAACTAATATACAGCTGATAAAGTATATTAGTTGCATACAACTAATATACCATTAATGATTTATTAACACTCCCCCTCAAGTTGGCGCATAGATATCAATCATGCCCAACTTGCTTAGTGAACCATATAATGCCTTCTTGGAGACTCCTTTGGTAAGCATATCTGCAAGTTGCTCTTCTGTGGGAACAAAGGGAAAACTAATAAGTTTGGCATCTAACTTCTCTTTTATAAAGTGACGATCAACCTCTACATGCTTAGTGCAATCATGTTGTACTGGATTTTGTGATATATCAATGGCTGCCCGATTGTCACAATACATCTGCATAGTATTTTTGAGTTCGAAACCCAAATCCAATAACAAAGTTCTTATACACAGTAATTCACAAACCCCATGAGCCATACCTCTATACTCGGCCTCAGCACTAGATCGTGCTACCACTTTCTGCTTCTTACTTTTCCATGTAACCAAATTTCCTCCCACAAAGCTGAAATAACCTGATGATGACTTTCTATCTGTAATACTTCCTACTCAATCTGCATCTGTGAATCCACAGACTTCAAGAGGATTGTTGTGTTTAGAGAACATTACTCCCCTTTCTAGAGCCAATTTCAAATACCTTAAAATTCTCAAAACAACATTCATATGGTTCTCACTTGGATTATGCATGAACTGGTTCACCACACTTACTACATATGCAACATCTGGTCTAATATGAGCTAAGTAAATCAAATGCCCAACCAATCTCTGATAGCGAGCTCGATCAGTTGGTATCTAATCGGGATACTCTGCTAAATAATGGTTTTACTCAATAGGAGTGTCAATAGGTTTGCAATCCAACATACCTGTCTCTGCTAGCAGATCAATAATGTACTTCCTCTGACACAGATATATTCCTTCCCTTCCCCTAGCGACCTCAATTCCTAAGAAGTACTTTAGTTCACCTAAGTCCTTCATCTCGAATTCAAAGGCTAGCTATCTTTGTAATTTATCCATCTCAATAGTATCATCACCAGTGATTACCATATCATCAACATAAATGATTAGGGTTGTTACCTTGCCTCGTTGATGTTTGAGAAATAGAGTGTGGTCTGAATTACTCTGTCTATAACCAACCTTTTGCATGAATTGTGAAAACCTTTCAAACCAGGCTCGAGGGGATTGCTTAAGACCATACAAATACTTCCTCAATTTGCATACAAAATTACCAGGGGAATCAACTACATACCCCAGTGGAAGACTCATGTACACCTTCTCGGCTAATTCTCCATGAAGAAATGCATTCTTGACATCAAACTGCCAAAGTGTCCAGTTTAGGTTAGCAACAAGTGAGAGCAAAACCCGAATAGTGTTCATTTTGGCAATAGGAGCAAAAGTCTCATCATAGTCTACACCATACGTTTGAGTAAACCCTATTGTTACAAGACGAGCTTTATACCGATTTACAGATCCATCACCATTATGTTTTATAGTAAACACCCATCGACAACCAACTGCCTTTTTTCCTTGTGGTGGTGGCACAAGTTGCCAAGTATCATTCTTCTTTAACGCATCCATCTCTTCAGCCATTTCCTTTCTCCATATTGAATCTCCCAATGCATCCTGCACTTTGTTAGGTACTGATACACCATATATTTGATTCACAAATGATTTATATGACTTAGATAATCTTTTAGTGGACATGCAATTGGCTACTGGGTATTTTGATTTTGCATGAATATTTGTTTCATACCTTTTGGCTAGTTGACCTCGAGTAGACCTATTTGGTAACACATATTGTCCAACATTAGACTCGATGCTATTAGTATCAGTAGGTGTACATACCTCAGATGAGTGACCTTCAATACCAGGGAATTGTTGATCAGGGGTAGGAGTAATGCCTAAGGGTACAGTTGTGTCTGCAACTTCATTTGTTGTAAGTGAATTTGGTGCTTGAATACTTGGAGCATCTGCTTCTACAATGACTAGATTAGGAGTCTCATCTGGTCTCATTGAAACATCAGTTGGTGATTCTCCTAATGCCTCCCCTTACCATGATACAGTTCTTCGAAATATGTATTCTCCCCCTGACGAGCAGTATCAGGTGAGAAAAATTAACTCATGTCCTCAAAGAAGGTAACATCCATAGTGACATAATACTTTCTGGTCGGTGGATGGAAGCACTTGTACCCTTTTTGATAACTTCCATAACCAACAAACACACATTTAATTGCCCGAGCATCTAATTTAGACCATTGATTTTTAGGAACATGCACAAAAGTAACACAACCAAATACACGAGTAGGAAGATTATGGAAGGATGATAAGGATACGTAAGATGCGAGAATTTGGAATGGGATTTTTCCGTTAAGAACACTAGACGGGAGACGATTGATAAGATGGGCGGAAGCTTGTACAGCATCACCCCAAAGATATTTTGGCATATAAGCACTAAATAAGAGTGCACGAGCCATATCAAGTAAATGATGATTTTTTCTTTCAGACACTTCATTTTGTTCCGGTGTTTGTGGACAAGTAGTTTGGTGAATAATCCCATGTGTTTTGAAAAAATCTTGAAAAACATGATTAACATATTCCCCCCTCCTTTGTCAGAACGGAGGATCTGAATGATGCCATTGTATTGTGTTTGAACGAAGGTATGAAAATTTTGAAAAACTAAAAAAACTTCATCTTTTGTTCTAAGAAGAGAAATCCACGATAACCTTGTACAGTCATCGATAAACGAAACAAAATATCTCATACCCGATATAGTGGGCTCTTTAGATGGTCCCCAAACATCAAAATGAATTAATTCAAAAGGAATAGTATTTTTATTAGAAACACTAGGAGAATAAGTAATACGATGGCTCTTGGCCAAAACACAAGTCTCACAATGTAAAACAGTCTCACTAACACCAATAAAAAAAGTGGGCATGGTTTTTTTCATAAGACTAAAAGATGGATGCCCTAAGCGGCGATGCCACAACCAAATTTCACTTAGCTTATCGGAACTAGAAGTCAATGTAGTGCTTGCTCGTGCTCCTGGTTTCTCCCATCCGTAGTTCTGATCCAAACAGAATAATCTGCCCTTCAGATACCCTCGACCAATTATTTCCCTGGTAAAAAGATCCTGAAAAATAACATATATAGGATAAAAGGTTACAAAACATTTAGACTCAATATTCAACTATGGGACAAATATTAAGTGATGAGATAAGTTAGGTACATATAATACATTATGGAGCGGTAAAGATGGAGTGATCTAAACTGACCCCTTTCCTAAGACAGGAAAGGCCTAACCATTAGCATTCGTAACATAAGACACTGGTGGTGAAGATAACTCATCAAAATAAGATTTATCATAAGTCATATGATCAGATGCACCAGAATAAATAATCCAAGTATTAGACCCAACAGAGTGAGAAACATTTAAGGTCATACCAATCTTACCACGACCAGCTATTGAAGCTGTAGGGATACCTCCATATTCCATAGGATGATTCTGTCCATAGTAGTCTGGTTCTTGGACAATTTCCACTACAGCTGCTTTTGCTTTAGAACGATGCCCCTGTTGTCGTTTTGGTTTCAAGTGTGGATATAGTTTCCAACAAGTCTCACGAAGATGCCCCTATTCATTGCAATAAGAGCAGGTAAAACGAGGGCGATTGGTAAAACCTGGTAGAGGGCCCTACTGATGAAGTGGAATTGAATTTTGCTGCTGGAGGAAAGGTGCCTTTGATTTAGCTTGAATGGCTAGGCTTGATACCTCAACATGTGCCTGATGAACACTCTCTTGCTGAGATTCGTCTTTACGGATGTATGTAAAGGCGGTAGTCAAGCTCGGAGGATCTGACATTCGAAGCAATTCGCCTTTAGCACTATTATGTTTAATATCAAGGCCTATTAAGAAAGCATGTACTCATTCAAGCTCCTTTTCCTTCTGGTACCACAGAAGATCTTCTAGATTTTTAATTTTGCACGGGCGTTTCTAGTCAATTTCAGCCCATACATTTTTCAGCTTGGTAAAAAGAAGAGATACTGGTTGCCCATTTTGCTGCATGCCAGTAGCTTTGCACATGAGTTCATGAACTTGAATAAAGTCAGACTCATTTGTATAAAGATCGCTTAAGGTATTCCATATACCCTCAGTAGTTTCACATTCCTCCACCATTTGTAATATATCATCAGTGATGGCTCTAAATAGAATTGACATGACAAAGCCATCATCATCATCCCACCGAGTATAGGCTTCTATATCATCTTGACTAGAAGCCCTGATTGATCCAGATACATGTCCCATCTTATCCATCCCACGAAGATAAACAGGCATAACTTTTTTCCATGTTCGAAAATTTGTACCATTAAGTTTAGTACCCCCGAAAGAACCAATTTCTGAACTCTTAACAAAAACTTCAAAATTTGGAACTTCATGAATTCTGGAAACTTGATGTTGTCTTGAATCTTCCATTGAAATAATAATAAAAAATATATTGTGTAGCGGAATAAAGATTTTGGGATTTTTTTTGGGTCGAGTTGGGCTGATAAGTGGGCTATATGAATGTTTGGGCTGATGGGTTAATGGGTTAATGGGCTGATAAGTGGGCTGTCTAAATGTTTGGGCTGATGGGCTAATGGGCTGATGGACTAAGAAGTAGGATGTTTGAATGTTTGGGCTTGAATTAGGGCTGATGGGCTTGGGCTAATTAGGGCAATGGGCCGATTAGGGCTTGGGTTGATGGGCTTGGGCTTGGGCTAATGGGCTAATGGCTGAAGAGGGCTGATTATGGCAAAGCTTAAAAACTTAAAAAACTAATTAGGGCTGTCTTAAATTTAAAAAACTGAACAGAACAGTGCAGGAGCTGTGCGGACTCACAGAACAGTGCAGAGGTGAAGCTGGACGGCTCAGGGGTGCACGAGCTGGATGGCACGCAGGGGTGCGCGAGCTGGACGGCGCGCAGGGGTACGTGAGCTGGACGGCACGTAGGGGTGCGCGAACTGGACGGCACGCAGGGGTGTTCGAGCTGCATGCCGCAGGGGTGTTCGAGCTGTATGGCGCAGGGGTGCGCGAGTTGGACGGTGCTGGGCTGGTGCGTAGGGTTGTTGCGTAGGGCTGGACGACGCAGGGTTGGACGACGCAGGGCTGGGGTGCAAGATGGACGGCACAGGGATGACACGGGCTGAACGGCGCGGGCTGGAAGTCGCGGACTGGAAAACGGATCTGCAACTGCGACACAAACTGAACAGTGCGAGAAGATTAGCAACACTGTATAAAGAACTAGCGGCGACGCTAGATGGCACTAGGCGGTGCTACTGCTTAGAACCAATAAGAATTTTTTTTCTTTCTAGCTTTGATACCAAATTGAATATATTGAAATGTATTTACAATTATAATTACAATTACAATAAAGATTAATACATGTATAAATAAAGGAAATAAGAATCTGCTTTTTGGAAAAGTGTTTTTAGGAAAAGTATATTAGTTGCATACAACTAATATACAGCTGATAAAGTAATAATTTATTGACATTTTCAACTCCTCATTAATAAATAAACAATAGTTTTACATCTCTTCCACATTCTGTGATTTTTGGCCAACCTTCAGAACTGTCTCATCTCCTTCATCTCTAATACGCACCAAGCATGGAAGAAACTAGTAATGGAATTCCAATCTGCAACTATGGAAAGCTTGCCAAATGTGCCACTTCTTCGACACATATGAATCCATCAAGGAGGTTCTATGGATGCCTAGTCCCACAGCTTTTACAACTTTTTCTTATGACTTGAAAATTTCAAGTTTTCTTTAAAAATTTGATTTTTTTTACAATATAAATCCTAATTTTACCATTGCACATAAAGACATATCTAACTCATATTTATCGTAGATATCATTGGATTTTTATTTTTTCATTCTATAACCCTTTTTCAATTACAACAAGGAAAAAAACTGATTTTGTGTTTTAAAAAACTAATGCACACCCTTTAAAAAATTACTTTAATGATGGAAAAATATAACGCATTAACAAATTAATGTTAGAACAAATAATGATACCTGCCAAATTAGTGAGCCTTAGTATGATCATGGAGAGGATGTTGTTGACTATGTGGGTTAACAATAAAGAAAAAAAGGAAAAACATTCAAAGGTGGTGTCGAAAGAAGAAAAAAAAGAGTCAAAAACCTCTCTATATAATCCAGAGAGAAAGATGGAGCTTTGGCTCTATAAAAGTCTTGCTTCATCTCAATAAAAAACACAGAAGTTAAGAGGAAAAGAAAACATAAAAACCTCAGCAAAAAATTTTCTTAGAGAAGAAAATTGAGAGCCAATTTGTGAAGTTAAACCCCACAAATTTAAGATACATATTTGTTATATTTTTGTGAGAGATCTACCTAAAGGTGAAGTTTGTAATCTCATCTTATTACAATGAAAGTTCATTTATTAAATATATTTGGTTAATTATATTAAACTTTAAATTGTTCGTAGGAAACAACTTCAAAGAAGGTGGTCAAGAAAAAGCAAAACAAAAGAACTAATCAAATTCAGGTAATGTATTGTATAACACATTCATTATGCATTACTTCTTATACCATAAATTTATTTACTGTTCATGAATCAGGTGATAGATAGTGGTGATGCAATCAACAAGAAGCAAAAAATGGGAGAATCAACAAGTCAAAGTAAGCCTTCTGAAATGGGGCTTTGATTTGTTTTATAATTTTTATTTTAAAATATGTAAGTAAATGGAACAATGAATATGATTTGGAAGGAAATCTTTTGTAACTCAAAGTTCATGTATACACCAGGTTTTGGGGGACATGATATGAACTTTGTAGTTTTTTGTGTATTTAAACTCATTTATGGTGTCCCCTCCCCTTACATTTTGTAAGAATTTAGATTGTGAATGTGTATGTGAATTGTTATTGAGCAGGTTAGTATGAAATATGACTTTGGATATGAATATTAACTATTATTGAGCAGGTTAATATGTTATGAAAATGAGAATGTGGATGTGGATGTATGATTTGTAATATAAACTATAAATGTGGATGTATGATATGTATTGAATTGTTATTGAGCAGGTTAAAGGTATTTTTGGGTCAATATTTATAGCTTATTATTGATGATTATTTATAGCAGGTTATTGAGTAGAGATATTGTAATAAGGGTATTTTTGATGAATTTAAATTAATTATTATATCAGTGGTATTTTCGACAAAGTTAAATTAAATATTATAGTAGAGATATTTTTGATAAAGTTAAATTAATTATAATATCAGGGGTATTTTCGACGAAGTTAAATTAATTATAATATCAGGGGTATTTTCGATGAAGTTAAATTAATTATAATATCAGGGGTATTTTCGATTAAGTTAAATTAATTATAATATTAGGGGTATTTTTGAAGAAAAACAAAACTTCAAGGATATTTGCGATAATATTTTTAACGGTAATATTCAAAAAGTTATATAGGTAGGGGTAGAAAAGATTTTTTCAGATATTGATGTAATTTTTCACGATTTTTTGATACTTCTGTTAAATAATAACTACATTTTTGAAAATATCTTAAACTTCAAGAGTATTGTAATTTTTATTTTAAACGTTAAGAGTATTTTTGAAAATATTAAAAAACTCGGGGATATTTTTGATTTTTTTCCCATCTAAAATAAAAATAATGATAAAGAGTGATATAATTCTATTTCCCACAGAAATGTTTCTCATAACCACCACCTGAGTGGACCGCACTCAATCGTATATTTACACATAAATATATTTATTTTTACATCTAAATACTTATTACATATTATTATTATTTTAAAAAATAATTATTTAGTTTTACAGATAATTTTGACACGTATTTTAATATAAGTAATTTAAATATAAAAACTAAATATAAACTTGCGTAATATTATCATTTATCTCCTATAAAAGCTCTTCGTGCCTAAGGTAGCTGCACTCACTTCATCTTTGTGATCTCTGTACTCTCTATACAATGGAGATCAGCATCGCTCTTATACTCTCTCTCTACACCTCACTCGTTGCCTTGACCTTCGCTGCTTCATCGGTAAGTATAAGTATATCTCCAACTTCTTCTTCTTAGTTGTCTTATTCATAATATATTGTAATCAATTTATTAATCACTATGAATGAAATTGCAGGACTACGAATGTGTATACACAGTGTACGTAAGAACCGGATCGATCATAAAGGCGGGTACAGACTCCAATATCAGCGTACGGCTCTACGACGAGAACGGAAACGGCATCGGCATCACAAACCTTGAATCTTGGGGTGGTCTAATGGGTCTCGATTACAATTACTTCGAGAGGGGCAATCTCGACATTTTCAGCGGCCGTGGACCATGTCTCGACGCTCCGATTTGCGCTCTCAATCTTACTTCTGACGGATCTGGTGCTCATCATGGGTGGTACTGCAACTACGTAGAGATCACCACCACTGGTCCCCACAAGGGATGCCAACAAAAGCAGTTCACTGTTGAGCAGTGGCTCGCTCTCAATACGTCTCCTTATGAATTGACTGCCATTAGGAACTACTGCTCTTATGATTTTGAGAAGAAGGGCCTCAAGGTTCGATCTGCTTATTTGCCTGCTTTAAGTTTGAACTCTGCTATGTGAGAATTTGAATTGTGGTGTGTTTGGAGTTTGGGTTTGATGTAGTACTGGATTGTTGTTGGAAGGGTTAGGCCCTTAGGATCCAAAATTGTCCTTTTGGAGTGTTGGGTTCGGTCTAAGATCGTGAGATTGTTAATGTTTTTGTTTAGAATCGGTGAGATTGATGTGTAAAACTCTGAAGAAATTATGACTAAAATAATAATGGTGCAATTTTGAATTTGCTGGATTATCTTTAACTAATTTTCATGTTTAAAAAGAAAGAAAGTGGTCGACATGATGATCTCTGAAATTAAATATAATATACAAATTTGTCGTTGCAGTCATGATTGGGCCACGGGATATTAATTGAACATAATTAATATCCATACGAATATGAGGTGTTATGCCAATCGTATAAACTTATCCACTCTTTTTTATTTTTATTTTTATAAATAAAGTCCATAATCCATTAATTTAAAAGATTAACTCATAAAGATGAAGCCACATATTGGGTAAAACTAAAATAAGGAATAAAACCCTCAACCAGACTATGCGGAGCCCTTCTTACTAAGAAATGGGTTGATACGTTCAAATTTTTAGGAATCCATTTTGCAATAATCAAACTAAAACTATCAAGTAAATTTTTTGCATTGTTGACAAACTGTTGTGCTTCCCATGAAATTGCAAAGATGTTGTTCACAAGTATCTTTATAACATTATTATGATTATCTCCTTCTAAGTAGACAGATAGACAATTGTTTTTTAAGGCCATTTCCAAATAAAAAAGAAGTGCATTTGTAACACCCACTTTTGGTGAGTATCCAAGAAAACTCTTTATCCAAGAACTTTGAACTCTACCATTTTCATCTCTAATGATAACACCAGCTACGATCTTTTTACCATCAGTTGCAGTATCAAAATTAACTTTAAAAGATCCTTTAGGAGGTCTTACCTAATGAGATGGAGTATGCACTAACGATAGTTCCTCGTTCAGGATTCCAAGTGTCTAAAGATGTATGAAATTCTTGGAACCGTTTATCCAAGTCACATTATTTGACTAACATTTGGAACCATCTGTTTGAAAATAATCTCATTTCTTACCTTCTAAATTGATTCAAATAATAGAGCAACCCAAAACTTCTTGGATGAGTGATCAGATGATCATTTTGGAGGACTTTTCCTGTGAAAGCTTTTATATTCAAGGTATGATGATGTTGCAAATTTGAAGACCATATCCAACTTTTCCAAATGGTGTTGATGAAAAGACAATCAAGGAAAAGGTATTCTATGGTTTTTGGATATGAAGAACAGAGAGGGCAATCTACAACTAAGATTGTGATTCTGTTTCTTAGGATGTCTTTTGTTGGTGAAGAATTTGAAATTATAATCCACAATTTTTATTTTTTTTTAGTATTTTAAGGATTTTTAGTTTCCGCAACTTTTTCTATAAAGATTCTTCATAGAATCAGTTTTTTTTTTTTGAGAAATTTGAGCCATATAGGCAGATTTGATATTAAAAATTCTTTTTTTTTAATCTCCTAACCATCTCCAATTATCCTTTGTGTTACAAGAAAGAGCATCCATTCTTTAGACATATCTGATCATATGGGAATCCCATATATCATTTATCAACGAGAAGTTCCACTACCCAATATTTGGATCGACAAGATCAATGGAAAATTTTGGAGGAGTTGATAAAGTTTGAAACCGATCATTTTAAGGATGAGCTTTAAAGTCTAGTGTTCATATTGTTAGAAAATATTGAATGATTGTATTGTATTATGTACATTAAAGAATATGCATGATACCTTTATATAGGAGTTACAAGTAAACTAATTGGACCTAATGTCCATAACATAATATACATTAAAAGTCCTTTTCAAACTCAAGGTGGATGTGAGACCAGCTTGAGGTTATCAACCAAATTTCGAGTGCATCTCTTAGGAAATGTCTTGGTGAAGATATTTGCAAATTAATCGTTGGAGGAGACAGGGAACGGCTTGAGAGTACCATGGACAAGATGAGAACGAATAAAGTGACAATTAATCTCGATGTGTTTAGTTCGTTCATGGAAGACATTATTGCTCACAATATGAATGACACTCTGATTGTCACAATAAAAGGGAGTAGCAGAGAACATGGACACACCCAAATTCTTAAGAAGCCATCGTAGCCAAAGCAGCTCAGATGTGGTATCAACAAGAGCATGATATTTTACTTCAGTACTGGAGCGGACCACGAATGTTTGTTTCTTACTTCGCCAAAAAATCAAAGAAAAATCAAGGAGAAAGCAATAACCTGTAGTGGACCTGCGATCAGTGGGATCTCCTACCCAATTAGCATCAGAGAATGCACGAAGTACATGAGGAGACTGAGCTGAGTAGAAAAGGTCATGGAAGAGAGTGTCCTTCAAGTATCGTAAAATGCACAGAACAACAGCATATTGAGTCGATCGTGGAGCAGACAGATACTGGCTCACCTGATAAATAGCATAAGAAATGTCTAGACAAGTAATTGTGAGATAAACCAAGATGCCAACCAATCGTCTATCAATAAATAGATTAGACAATGGTTTCCCCCCGAAAGTATCAAATGCGCATTAAGTTCAACTAGAGTATCAACAGTCTTACTGTTAGTGAGTCTAGTTCAAGATAAAAGGTCAGATGCATACTTAGATTGAGTAATATAAAGACCATCTGTGGAACAAGTGATCTCTAGACCCAAGAAATAGCTGAGATGTCCAAGGTCTTTCATCTCAAATTGTTGACTAAAAAAATCCTTGAGTTCTTGAATACTACTGAGGTCATCACCAGTTATGATCATATCATCCACATATAGGAGAAGCAAAATGGTACCTTTATAATTGCGACGAATAAATAAGGTAGAATCATAAGGACTGGCAGTGTAACCCAAGCAAAAAGATGGTGGAGTTGAACTTAGCAAACCAAGCTCGTGGAGCTTATTTAAGGCCATAAAGTGCACGTCGAAGGCAACAAACCTTGTTTGTTTCAACAGAAAGACCAGGAGGAGGTCGCATATAAACTTTTTCATGCAGATCCCCATTAAGGAAGACATTTTTAACATTCATATGAAAAAGGTCCCATTTACTAGCAACGACAACAGCTAAGAGGGCACGAACAGAGGAGATACAGGAAACTATAGCAAAAGTCTCTTCATAATCAATCTCATACTCTTGTGTAAAACCTTTTTGCAACAAGACGAGCCTTGTAGCACTCGATAGACCCATCAAACCCAGTCTTGATCTTATAGATTCGCTTACAACCAACCACAGACTGACTAGGAGGGAGAGTAACTAGATCCCAAGTATGGTTTTTGGTTAATGCATCAATTTTCTCTTTCATTGCAATCTACCATAAAGGGTCAGTAGAGGCCTCACAATAGGTGTGAGGCTCATGGAGTGTAGCAAGGGTAGTGTAACAATGATAGTCAAGTAAATGTGCAGGAATGGAACTTACCAGGGTTGAGTGACGAGGTGGAATGTCTTGTGGAGGATTTTCAGTCAGAGCAGGAGTAAGGGACCTAGGCTCAAGGTGGGGTAGCTCGTCATCAACTTGTTCATCTATAACTTGTCTAGGAGAATCATCAAAAAAATATCTGAAGATTGAATAGAAAAGTTCAAAGGAGGATCAAGAGTATCTGTAAAAGAAATATGAAACTCATCTGGAAAGATTTCTAAAACTTAAGAGTTACTTAGGAAAGAACGAAAGTGAAAGAGTTCAACAAATAGCGATTTTCCTAAAAGGCAACATTACGGGAAACACGAAGACGATGAGAGATAGGATTATAGCACCAATACCCTTTTTGAGTTTCACCATAACCAAGAAAACAACAAAGTCTAGATTGAGGCTCAAGTTTTTTGTGCTTATGAGACTGAAGAAGAACGAAACAGGCAGATCCGAAGGAACGAAGGTAATGATGTTTAGGGAATGACCCAAAAAGGTGCTCATACGGAGTATTATTATGAATGACAACGCTTAAAATGCGATTAATGCCATAAATTGCATGAAGAACGGCTTCACCCCAAAATGGGGCAAGAACTTTGGCAGAAAGAAGAAGAGCATGAACAATGTCAAGATTATGACAAAATCTTCTTTTGACTCGACCATTTTGTTGAGAGGTGCCTGGATAGGTTAGATGATGCCCAATTCCATAGGAGTGTAACAGAGCTTGAAAAGCATATTGAGTATATTCAAGAGCATTATTAGATTGAAAAGTTTTGATATTTTTGGAGAATTGTGTTTCAACCATTTTTGTAAAGTTACTGTATATTGGTAAGATTTTAGAACTAGATTTCATAAAAAAGATCCAACTATAACGAGAATAATCATCAATAAAAACAACAAAATGACAATATCCACTAATACTAGTAACAGGAGAAGGTCCCTAAACATCATAATGATTTAACTCAAAAATATTATTAAAGATAGATTCATTATTATTGAAAGGTAAAACTGGATGTTTTCCTAACTGGCATAAAGTACAATCAAAATTGTCTTTAGACACAAAACCCAATAGACCTTTAGAAGCTAACTGTTGTACACAAGTGGATGGGGTATGACCAAGACGAGAATGTCAAAGTGTGAGAGAAGATAAGGAAGAAACTACAATAGCTACAGTAGCAATAGAGATAGGAGCAACATGTGGAAGGTGAAGATTGTCCAGGGAAACATACGCCCAACCCTAGGACCGGTCCCAAGCTCTTGCCCCATCCTCGGATCTTACACAATACACCTAGAATAGTAAAAACTAAGACGATATCCTAGTTCAGCTAATTGTCCCAGAGAGCACAAATTATATGATAGGTCAGGTACATGAAAGATTCTATGAACAAAGAGGATAGAAGTCGAAACAAAACCTAGACTGTTACCATGCATGGTCGAAACAATTCATGTAAGGAAATTAATACTTAGCCTGAATCCTCACCACATCCTCAAAAGTCAACTAGATAGGAGTCTAGGCACATTGGAGGTTAGTTTTCTTAGTGTGACCTATAAGAGTTCATTATTTTGGGGTGTTTCGTGCCATATTTTTATTTGGATTACAAAAAATTTTGGCAAACAAATTACATTCTAGTGTGATATAGAATCCATAAAAGATAAAGTGGCTCCACACATGTCTACTTGAGCATTACCCATTGAATTATCCATATTATGCCTCACAAGTAATATTTAGACTACCACCAAGAGAGCTACAAGAGCCTTCAATCGAAGTAGACTCATCACTCTACATCTCATTTATATTAGCCATAAACTAGATGACTAAACTAGTGCAACGAACTATATAAAATAGGAAAGGAAAAAAATAGTCACTCTCTTAAAATGAATTTATTGTAATTATGCAAGTATATGGGTCGCTTACAAGTGATAAGTATTTTTAAGAATGAGGTTTTTGTATCTATAGGGAACTTGTTTTGGCGTAATTAAGATTAAGTACCAAAGTATGTACTTTTTCTTTCTATTTGAACTACCATAAAATTAGTGACAAACTAAAATAAAAAATTAAACTAATTTAAGAAATAAAAATATATTCACAACAAAAATTAAACAAACCTAGGAATTCAATTTTCTCCATTCTAATCCCATGATTTTTTATACCTCGTTAATATTAAATAAATGATGGATTATTAACTAAGTCATACTTCATTAATTACTACATATATGTCTATAATATACCAATGCTAATCCAAATAAACATAGCCCTCGTTTCAAGATCATCTAATGATCAACTAAGCATAAAATTCTCAATTAGGGTTACACAAATAATAATGAACATTTCTTGTCACATCATATTAATGTCAATTTAATGCATATTTATCATTTCATATCGATCTTTCAATTGTGCACAAAATTAATAAATCACCTAACTAAATGACTAATTTAAATACGAGCATTAAGCACATCAAATTAAATAATCTAAATTTTTAAATAACATTAAATAAATATCATGAAATCATGTTCATAGTATGGGTTCAATCAAATTCTTAAAATAAAATATCTACTTTATAATACCCATTTTTAGAACAATAAGAACAAGGAAAAAAATAGCAAGAAACATAAAGATTAC